>JARFXV010000857.1:0-592393 GCA_031761425.1 Cosmopolites sordidus | reverse complement strand
AAATACCTGTATGATATTTCTTAATTATATGCATATTTTAATGGTTAATAATAATTTATTCAGCTATTTTTCTGCTGATAAACTGAAAACTTATCAAAGGTTAAAAAATTGTTAAAACAATCAAATCTAATTGTTTAATCAGGGAACACAGTTATAAAATGATGAATACTAATAAATAGGTATATAATGAAAAAGGATATTACAGTATTATTAGGAAAAAAGGCACAAGGTTTTGAAAAAATTATCGTAAATTATTTCGAAATATTGGAACATATAAAACAATTTTTTCGAGGTAGTTATTTATACGTACATACGTTTCACCAACACAATCGTTTCTAAATTAATTTTCTACATATTTTAAAACAATGAAAATGTATTACTGAATATGAAGCTAGGAAAAAACTAATCAAGAGAAAATTTTGCTAGCATAATACATATAGAATAATACATACTTAATATAATATATAATAATATATATGAATTATTATTTTTCTTTCGAAATACTTACCTTAATAATATTAATACAATTAAAAATATTAAAGTGAATAGTCCATACATTAAAACCTTCTGTAGGCAGAAAAGCCTAAAAATAATTAATAATTATTACTTAGTATGAGGGTTGCTATTTCCGGAATAATAAATAAAAACAAATATTTGTCATTGAAAATGGTTTTATTGTTTTTTAAAATATTCTCCACAGTGATCTTGTGCATACATTTAAATTAATTTTCTATTGAGGTATCTCCAAAACATGCATTTTGAACTCATCAATCATGAAAACGATGTAAATAGTTGCATAAGACCAGTAGATATCAATGATAGTTCGAAAGAATCGTCTGAAATCTACAGGTGGTATATCAAGGAAGCTTGTTAGACTTGAAGGGATAAATGTTTCACGATAAACGATAACACGCAGACTGAAAGCGGTAAATTTGCATCGCAGAAGACCTTTACATGTTCCCAAATTAACCCTTTAACAAAAAATTTAAGATTGCAATGGGCTCGAGAAATGGTGGATCATTGTCCTAGCTGGAATAACTGGAATTGGATTAGTTTCTGATTCACGAAGAACATTAGTTTAGAGAGCTTCAGATCGACAATCCCGACTAGAAACAGCTCAACCACGTATCCCATTTGAAGCTGGGTGCGTGATGTTTTAGGGCGGTATTATGAGAGGTACATGGACACCTCTACTCATCCTGAAGAGAACAGTCACTTGTGCTGTGTACATCGAGGATGTTTTAAATCCTGTTATGCGTCTGTTCCAAGGCGCTGTGGACAATGGATTCGTTTTCATGGATGCCAACGTACCTCTTCATCGAATAGTAGTAGTACACAATTTTCTTGAAGAGCAGGGAATAACCAAGTTAGGGTGGGCAGCAAATTCCCCTAACATGAATGAAACATCAAGAAACGAAACAATCCACCTCTTACCCTACGAGAACTAAAAAATGCTACTCGTGAAGAATGGGAAAGAATTCCACAAGCCCAAATTAACGATTTACTCGACAGTATGCGAAATCGTCTACTGGCATGCAGACAGACCCAGAAATACTGCTTATTAGATTTATTGAAAGTTGTTCTTTTTATTTTTAAATTATTTTGTAAGCACATTGTAATTTTTTGACTCCAAAATAATAAATCAATTTTATACACATTGGTCATTTGGAGTCGAGTTTTGTTTGGTATCAGTAAGAGTTGCAATAAAATGATGATTAAGATTTTACTGGCGTCATCTTTTGACGTGATCATCGAACAAAGAGCGAATATTAAGTTTTCTTTTAAACTTAGTAAAACATTCATCGAAACGTTTCAGTTAATGAAATATGTATATGGTGAGGATTGTTTATCCCTTGGCAAAGTCTACGAATGATTTAAACGATTCAAAGAAGGTCATAAGGACCTTGAAATCACGGAACTTCGAAAGGTTTGCATGCTTTGTTCCACACAAATTGACCGACGACCAAAAGTTGATCCGAACCCAATATTACAAGGACTTGATTAAACAGTGGAAAAACGACGAAAGCTCCAACTACAGCATTGTTATCGGTGATACAACATGATGTATTCAATATGATCCAGAAACCAAGCATCAAAGTACCGAGCAGAAGCACCAGTGCGAGTCAAATCCAAAGAAAAGCCTTCTCGAGTGGTCAAAAATCAAAACGATGTTGATTTGTTTCTACGATTCGGAGAGAATTATGCATAAGACGTTCGTTCCCTCTGATCAAACGATCAATGCTGTATTTTGTCTTGGTGTTTTAGGAAACCTTCAAACGTTTCCCCGAGGTCACACTTGACATTCTCAACGCGTAGGCTGTCTTATACACATATATAGTCTTTCAGACTGCATTTTTCAAAAACTCGGAACACAAATAACGTTGAACGAACTTTTTTATTAAATATTAACTCTAACTTTATATTAAAAAAAATGGTTCACTGCTTCCAGTTACACAAAAATGTATACACAAAAATGACTTGGGGGTAAAAATGACTTATGGGGTACAGAGAATTATCGTGAATAACAATAGGATTTTCATCACAACAACCAAACCACTTAGTATTAACGAATCCGTCCATTATAAAATGAGCTTCATCACTAAACAAAAAATTTTACTTGGAAACTCTTGTTCATCATATTTCATTTATATATCCAACCAGCGAAATGAAAATCTGTCTGCGAAATCATCCATAAAGTCCACACTAACAAGACACCTCCAGTTCTTGTAAACGTGAAATTGGTGTTAGTTCATTTTAAATACGTTCATTTATAGCAACACTGGTTTTGTTTATGCATACAGATTTTGGTTTATCATTCAATAATCTTGGAATAAAAAACTGATTTGAACGACTTATTAGGCCAACAATGCAGAAATTTTCCGATGGGTAATGGTTATATATTTTGTTAGATGAACGAAAACACTTTAGAGGGAAAAAAAACAAATTAATTTATATTATTGATGGTATTAGTATTTTTTTTTTATTTCAATCCATACACATACAAAATCCAAGAAAGTTTGCGATAATTAAAGCTTTCATTGAGAAAGTTGTCGTAATTAAAAATAAATATCAAAATATTTTTCGTTTTGGAAACAGCCCTGTTAAGTTCACGATTAGAGTTAGAAATCCGCTATATACCAGAGTTGCTAATAAATATTTTAATTACAAAGTTCGCTGCTGGGTCATTTTCCCGAACTACAGCAAACTTCTATAGTTACAGTTTCCCCATCCCCCCATATAAAACTTTGCAAAAATAAGTTTAAAAAGAATATATTAACCTGCATCTTTTCAAAAGTGACGAAATAAATATACTGGAGAATAAAAATAAATGCAACACTATAAAAATCTATTTAATAGAATTAACTTTTGGATTATGTTGGCTTCTATTTGATGAATTCATCATGAATGTTCAATCAAAGACTTTTCTTTTCTAATGTACACTTTAATATATTTATAATTGACATATTTCGCTAACCCTGAAGCTTCGTCCGAATGATGTTGACAAATAAATATATTCAATGTTAAATTAGATATAAACATAAAACGTTTTTGGGTATATTTTGATTTTTCTTTTCTTGCCGCATATTTGAAATCCAAGGCAAATTTGATTTTTTTAATGCCAACAGTACTTGCATTTGGATTGTTGGATTTTTTCCTGAATTTAATGCGTTTTCTGTTACCGTATCTAACAATTGTTAGTATTTCAATTATTTCTTTTTCAGTTAAATATATATTAATTCCATATAAATATTGAAAGAAATTTGAAATTCATAAATTGACGTTAACAGTTGTCAAGTGTAATCGAATACTTCATATGTCCTTCATAGTTTCAGAGCCTACTAAATAAAAAATATATTTACCCTAAAATAGACCGAAACACCTTTTAGCCATTTTAGCCAAAGACTATTTTGAAAAAAAAACATAATATTTACCTGGTTGAACCCAAAAAAATGCTCTTTCCATCAATGCCAAATTGAAGTACTGTTGTTATTTAAAAAAAAATCAACTTAGCCTTGGATTTCAAATATGCGTCAACAAAAAAATAAAACACCCAAAAACTGGCAAACATTTCCTGATGTTTGTGTATAAAATTTTATTAAGAAAAATCAAAAAGCTTTCGAGATATTTGATCATTTCCATACATACATACATACATACATACATACATACATATATATATATATATATATATATATATATATATATATATATATATATATATATATATATATATATATATATATATATATATATAACCCCCCCTTTCATCATTTCTACCATTTTTCACACCATTTCTAAAAACAAAATATGGTAACATCAGACGGGTCTCTGAATTCAAATATTTGGGTGAAATAATCATGGAAAATGGGTTGAAAAAAGCGGCCAATAAGAGTAGATATCAAAAAATGGAAACGGCATTGAGACTTACTCAAAATATTTACAACAAAAAATGCCTATCTAAAAACACAAAACTGAGACATTACAACACAGTTATTAAGCCAGAATGTCTATATGGGGCAGAAACGCTCATTTTGAATAGAAAGAGAGACATCGAGGACATTGAAAAGAAGGAAAGAAAAATCATAAGAAAAATCCTAGGCCCCAAACAAATAAATACAACAACATACCGACTTCGAGAAAACAAAGAAATCAAACAATATACAGATATACATAGCGATATGAGAAAAAGAATACTTAAGTTTTACGGACACATAAAACGGATGAATCCGAGTAGGCTAACTAGACAAATAGTCGAATTTTATGAAAATAGGAGTAGAGCTAAAGTAGAAATAATTAAATGGATTTCTGCAATTAAAGAGGACCTAAGATCAGCAAATATTACACAAAGTGAAATTCAGGATAGAGGCTGTTTCAGACACAAGGTTGACGCTTGGAAGGTTGGCCAGAGAGAAAAATGTAGGAAGACTGGGACAACTTGGTCTGACGAAAGAAAAAAAGCTCATAGCGAAAGAATGAAATTAGTATGGGCGCAAAGGAAGGCTAACAACAAACGCCTCTAATTGTACTTCGCGTGGTCCACCCGGGCCCTTACGTGAATAATAATAATAATAATTATAATTATAATATATATATATATATATATATATATATATATATATATATATATATATATATATATATATATATATATATATATACACATATATATATATATATATATATACACATATATATACACATATATATACATATATATATATATATATATATATATATATATATATATATATATATATATATATATATATATATATATGTATATATATATATATATATATATATATATATATATATATATATATATATATATATATATATATATATATATATATTATATATATATATATATATATATGTATATATATATATATATATATATATATATATATATATATATATATATATATATATATATATATATATATATATATAAACAACAGAAACTTTACATAAAACGAAATTATACTCAAAATGCCTCAAAGAACAAAATGTACCCAACTTATTAAAATGGAGCCCAAGAAGATTTAAGGAACTAATCCATCCAGTAACCCTGCTATCACTAATGTGCAAAATTTTCACCAAGATAATATCTAAAAGAATATTAAGAAAACTGAATGACTCACAACCAAGAGAGGAAGCCGGATTCAGAAGCGGATTGGAAGTGGACGTTATTTTTATACACATGCAAATACAACAGCTTTCAAATAATACAATAATAATGATTTCTTTCAAACAACACAATTTGTGTTTAATTTCCAAGGTTTACTATTGCTACCTTAGCTCCTTTTAGCTTCTGTTGACTGCAGATTATTTTAGCTCTTTTTGCTAACTGTTCTAAAGTGGCTATTCCAGTTAAGAAATGTGACATAACATTTTTTTAATTCAAATTTTAAGATTTGTTAAATTACGTTAAAAAATACGGGGTTGCCATTTAAAAAATATCGTTATAGTAGCTACTGATGAAATCTGACAACACCGAAAAAGCATAGTTTGTAAATATTTCGTAGTTATTTCCTTCAACTTTGTATTTGAAAATTCAAGTGATATAGTCTATTACTTCAAATAAAAAAGATGGCTGGTTTAAAAAAATACGCTGAATATATTAAAAATGTTTATGTTTTACATTTATACTAGTTATGTAATAACAACATTTTTATTTCTTCAAATCCAAAATAACCATATAATGACAAAACGTGTAATTATGTTTTAATATTTGAATCCGATAAAAATTATAAAAATAATAGTTCTCTAAATATTAATAGTTAATTCTTTACTACCTTAGAAAAACACTTCTCGTTCTCTGCAATAAAATATTTAACACTACCACTTACAACAAACACCTCGATAATATGATTCTCGAAACGAAATATTCAGTATGCAAGACGTAGTCATAGAAAATCTTTTTTGCTCTTTTTTATCGCTCCCAAATAAATTCTTGTTTTGTACTAAATACGTAGTACAACTATAATGCTCAACCTAAAAAGGGAAAAAGCAAATTGTTTGTTGACTTGCACGTGGTAAAATACAAATAATTTCTGGCGATTTTCAATTACTTGGTAATGTAAATTTTGAGAAGAATACTGTTAAAAAAGTATTTTTAATTTTTTTTTTTTGGGCCTAATCAGAAGATATATTACGAAAGGGTTCCAGTAATGTATGAATGCCAAGAACAACGATTTGTTTTTCTGATTAGATTTTGTGTTTTTATTAAATTCATCTCTTTAATCCTATTACTCCATTTTTCCCAAGGCTTTTTTACAAATATTTAAAACGGTGTAATTGCAAGACAACGTCCCTGTGACAGTCATTTTGTAATAGCAAATATAGTGGTGTGTTCCAATTTTTGACTCCAGTAATGTTGCCTTTATGTACAGTGAATCTAAAACTCGAAGATATTTACCACTAAACACCAAATCACTTTTTCTAACGCGACACACGTTTCGCTAATCATGTTAGCATCATCAGGAGATGATTTAATCTAATTCTAAAACTAAACTATGTTCTATTTATATGATAACCCTATCCAATGAAGCGTGTACAAATCATGAACCGTGAAGTTTACTGAGCCTTATATTAATAATTGAAAAAGTTGACTGTACGGAATAGGTCCTTTATCTCGGTCCATGATTTTTCTTACATTTTTCCATTTGAATGTTTTCATATGCATCCAAAGCCCTATTGTTATTTACACTTTTTACGAGTTTTAAATTTCTAATATTTATATTGTGGTCATGTTCGATTGCATGTTGGGTAACACAAGATTTTTCATTTCTCCCATATCAAATGTGGGCAATGTATTCTTTAAATCTCGTTAATATTGATATTTTTGTTTGCCCAATATACCTTTGATCACAATCTTTGCAACTAATTTCGTAAATCCCCGACTTTCCTTGTGGATTACACAAGACTTCTCTTAATTTATTATATGGTTTATACACAATCTTAATGTCCACTTTTTTCAAAATTTTGTCTAGCTCTCGAGTAAATGTGTGTTTTTTTACCCTTTCTGTGGATTTTGTTGAATTTATCACAGAACAGGAAGGAATCTATTGTCAAAATGGTTAATGAAGTCAGAGATACTTTGAAATCTTGCAACAGCCTTATTTCTCCTTCTCTGAAAAACCAAACAACATATTTTCGAATCCAAACGTACCAAGATTATATGCTCTACCAAAAAATCATAAACCAGGAAAATTAATAAGACCAACTGTATTAGCCACTGATTCTCCAACAGAGAATTTAATATTCCCATAACTTGGCAAAATGGTTAACAAGGGAATTTGAAAATCTACCAAACCAACTATCTTCCTGTTCTGTGATAAATTCAACAAAATTCATAGAAAGAGTTAAAAATACATTTACAGAAAGGTGAGGTCTTGGTTTCCTTTGATGTATCATCGTTGTTTCCGAGTGTCCCGATTCCACATACCTTGAAATACCTGAGGGAGTTACTCGAGTTAAACGGTTTTAATAACAAGATTATTTCTGAGTACATCTCCCTAACGAGATATCATCGGTTTAATTCAAAAATTTTACCATCCGTGAAAATATTAGATGTACCATATATATATATATATATATATATATATATATATATATATATATATATATATATATATATATATATATATATATATAAATGTATCAGAGAGGACACGCGCCGATTCAATATGCAGCTAGTGCAAAAAACCCTGGAAGAAAACAAAGGAATTAACAAAGCTAAACAGAAGCTGAGAAACAAAAGAACGCAAATATATGCTTTAAAGCGTGAGGATGGCACAGTGTGCAGGACGCGTACCCAAATGTTAGAGATTGTCAGAAGGTTTTATTCCCAGTTATATGAAGATCAGAGCCAGTCAGGGACAGCAATACCCACGGAAGAACAATATATAATACCAGATATCCTAGTGGAGGAAGTAACAAATGCTATAGAATTGATGAAGAACGGCAAGGCTCCAGGAAAGGATAGTGTAACTGTCGAAATGCTAAGAGCTGGTGGTCGGACGTTACATAAAACACTGGCAAAATTATACTCAAAATGCCTCAAAGAACAAAAAGTACCTGACTTATGGAAAAATGCAGAAGTGATCCTTTTACATAAAAAAGGAGCACAGGAAGATTTAAAGAACTACCGTCCAATAAGCCTCCTATCAGTGATGTACAAAGTTTTCACTAAGATAATTTCTAAAAGAATATTAAAAAAACTGAATGACGCACAACCAAGAGAACAAGCAGGATTCAGAAGTGGATTCAGTACAATGGATCACATCCAGGTTGTACAGCAGGTCATAGAAAGGCACAACGAATACACCATGCCACTGTGCTTGGCTTTTATCAACTACGAAAAAGCATTTGATTCCATCTCAAAGCATGCGATAATGGATGCACTGCTTAGCCAAGGTGTAGAGAGAGCCTATGTAAACCTATTAGAATCGATATATGATGGAGCTACAGCCACAATTCACCTTGATGATCTTGAAGTGGGAATTAATATAAAACGAGGTGTACGGCAGGGTGACGCAATATCGCCTATTCTTTTCTCGGCTGGCCTTGAAGAAGTATTCCGTAAACTGGATTGGGAACAGGATGGGGTAAAGATCAATGGTGCAAACTTAAACCATCTTAGATTTGCAGATGATATTATTCTCATTTCACAAGACCCAGAGGAGCTGCAAAGACGCATACAAGAACTGCAAAGGGCTGGCGAACCATTTGGCTTGAAAATAAACCTGAAAAAGAGTCAGGTTATGTTCAATAACTTCGCTCAGGACAGAAGAATTTCAGTTTTAGGAAGGGATTTAGAGATTGTGGACAGCTTTGTATATCTTGGGCAGAGGATTTCCATGGAGGGGAATACCGCCCGGGAGGTGGAACGGCGTGTTAAATGTGGCTGGCAGGCATTTGGTAGGCTCAACATAGTGTTTAAGAGCGGACTCCCATTTTGCATGAAGGGAAGGGTGTTCGATCAGTGTGTTCTGCCCGTTGTGACATACGGAAATGAAACCTGGACACTCACATCGCAATCAATTCAAAAACTTCGGGTGGCACAGAGGGGAATGGAAAGATCTATGCTTGGCATTACAAGACGAAACAGAAAGTCCTGTGCATGGATCAGGGAACAAACAAAAGTCTGTGACATCATTGGAAGAGTAAAACAGTTGAAATGGAGATGGGCAGGCCATATAGCGAGGCGATGGGACGACAGATGGACCAAGTCAATCCTGGAGTGGATACCGCTTGATCGCAAACGTCCGCGAAGAAGACCGAAATCACGATGGACTGATGACATCGTTAAGTATATTGGACCCGAGTGGCAGAGGAAAGCCCAGGACCGTGAAGGTTGGAAGCATGCTGAAGAGGCCTTCATCATATATATATATATATATATATATATATATATATATATATATATATATATATATATATATATATATATATATACATGATGTTAATGAAATATTCTGACAGATTTTTTTGGCAAATTCGAGATTACAAAATTACACAACGTCATACGAACATGGTTTCGGAAATCCTTCGTGTACGAGACACAGAGGGTTCAAGATTTCATTTTTTTTTCTTTTACATTTATATCTTCCACATAAAGTTCCCATAATCCGAGAGAATATCAAGTATTTTGCTACTAATTAATTTAATAAATTATTATTACGACCCTGTACAAAATTAAACTTATATACATTTTTCAACAAAGAATATTATTCTCTGCAAAAAGTGTATCTTGAAATGTTTTAATATTTACCTCGGTTTCATGACAAATTTCACATATTAAAATAACTAATACAATAGAATCAACTTACCTATGAAGAATAAAAAATAAGTCTAAGAAAAATATTAAAACTCAACTGGATTTTGTTAAGAAGTACGTTTTGAAGCCTGAAAATTATTGGAACGGTGTTATGTTCTGTGATGAGTCAAAATTCAACAGGTTTGGCTCAAGTGGGCGTGAAATGGCGCGGCGAAGGGTTAATGAAGAGCTCAACAACGAAAATCTTTGTCCAAGTCTTAAACATAGTGGGGGATCGGTAATGGTTTGGGGATATATATCCTCAGAGAGGGTTGGTTACTTCGTGTTTATGGACCGTATAATGGACAAAAACATTTATTTTAATGTTTTAAGGTAAAATCTGTGAGAAAGTGAGGAGAACCTGAACATTATTAACTTATTTAAATTTTACCAAGACAATGACCCTAAATATAGTGCGGGTACAGTTCGCGAATGGCTATTATGCAAGTGTCCAAAAGCGATTAAAACGACGCCTCAGTCACCTGACCTTAATCCTATTGAAAACGTATGGTATTATTTGGAAACTAATGTAAGGAAACATAAAATTACAAATAAAGAAACTTTATAGAATAAGTTAGAGGAATGGAATAAAATCGACGTAAATTATTTTAAAAAAATGTTCCTTGCCAAAACATTTAAGAAATGTGATTACGATCAAAGGTAAAAAGAGGATCAAAAGATCATACCAAACACTAATTATACGTTTTTTATACGGTTAATTTTTTTCTTGTCTATTAATTAATGTCGAACATTTTTGTGACTTTGAATTTACAAATCGATCTTTGTTTATTGACGTATTTACTATTTAATATATGATCTATAATTTATAAATAGAATAATGCAAATTCAATGTCACGTTACATACAACTATAATCGAAAATAAGGTCACTTTCATTTTAGAAAACCGCCCGCTTTACGTATCGATACAACCATTTGTTTTAATTTAGTATGTCCTTGAAATATGATAAAAGTTTCATATCATTTCCCTTGTTAAGCTAAAAATTATAACGTTTTTTGAAATTGTTGAACATTTTTGGTGGCGATTTTTTAAAATGTATTAAATTTGGTCTAAAACACGAAATTTCTTGTGTTGGAGCATTTTTAATGTTAAGAAAGTGTTACAGCGTATTAACAGTAAGTCTGTAACTCGCTTAACAGAAAGCCTGTAACTCGCAAATGTACACAAGTAACAAGCAAGTGTTACAAATGTTAACCTATGTCAAAAAAAATAGTAAAATAGTAAAATATATTCAAGTAATACAAAGCTTTTAAGGATAATAGAGGAGCAGGTGAAGAAAAATCTCGTTCAGGAAGAACTTCCAAGTCAACCAGAGAAGAAAATATTACCAAAATCACGAATCTTGTACTGAGTGTAGGCGTCGATTAAGTAGCGCACCATCACACGCCACAGTAATTGTTAGACAATTTTTTCACTAAAACTCCACAAACATTGTATTGACCAGACATGGTACCGTGTAACTTTTTCCTGTTAATTGAATAAACTGCTCCGTCGAGGCCATTTTGAATCCATAAAAACAATTAAAGACAGTTCCTTGGACACTTGAAGGAACGTAAAGGGGAGTTCCTTAACATCGAATCTTCACGTCGAGTATAAAAACTTCGAAGATTTCGAAGACTGGAAAAGCATTGGAATTGGTGTATTTTAGTGAGAGCGGATTGCCTTGAAGGATATCAAATACATTCTGTTAAAAAAGAATCTAATTTTTTTCGATTCTATCAAAAAACACGAGTCTATGAGTGGTACATTGCATTCAAAAGCGGTTGAGTTGTGGTGGAAGATTTACCTCGCTCTGCTCGGCCATCAACGTCTTCAACCGAAGTTAACATCGCTAAAGTGAAGGAAATAGTGACTGAAAATCGTCATTTAAGTTTGAAAGAAATAGGCGCTGATTTTTCTGTGTTTCACGGCGTTTTCTGGCGTTTGAGAGAGCAAATTCGTCGAAATAGGCCAGATTTGCGGAAAGAAAACTCTTGGATTTTGCAACACGACAACGCATCATCTTATGGACATTTTGTATTTTACTGACCAATTCCCGGTACTTTTTTGGCAGAATATACATTTGGACGAATAAATAAATATATTGTATTTTATTTAATAAGTCACGTTACTTTTTGATAAAGTAGTATATGGACATTGCTGATAGAATCTTCTATTTGCATGTTTATATATGAGTTAAAGTTAGGAATCACGTGGAAGCGTTTTTAAAAACTTTATTTTTGTTTTTGGGTAGTACAAAGAGTAACGGTTCTATTGACAGTTAACTAAAGATTAATTTCTGTTTACAGTTTACAATATTTATATTAAAATTAATGTTAACTAAGGGCTGTGTCAGCAATGACATCATCTGCTGGGGCTGACTCATTTGGTTGAGGTGCAAGCTGGCGATGTTAGTCATATAACTTATGTGCAAAATGTTTTTTTTTATATATTTTCGTTGCATCAACTGCAGGGCTATTACATATTACATAAAAAAACACTTTTAATTTAGGAGGTAGGTAAAAAATGGTTTATTCCAAGTATGTGCCATCATTAGCTGCACATATTCCGCCTCTCTCTGGTAATTTGTGGATGCCCTCCCAGAAAAACCGTAAATCTTTTGAGATGGTCCAGAGATTTTGTAGTGGAAGTGTTTCATGGAAAGTGCGTAAGATATCGATGAAAATAATTAGTAGTCGGAGGAGGCCAAGTCTGGTGAGTACGACGGGTAAGGCAAGAGTTCCCAGCCAAGTGCAGAAATAGTGCCTCTCACCACTATCGCTGTGTGTCATGGACCGTGGTCGTACTGCAAAATCAAATTTCCTTGTCTTGTGGCCCATTTTGGTCGGTTTTTGATCAATACGTGATTTGAACAGATCATTTGATGATGGTAGGGAACGCTATTAGCTATTTTATCTGGTTTCCACGACCAAATGCATAGCATTATCTTCGTTCCAAAGCGATTCGGCCTTGCGGTTGATGTTGATGGTTGCCCTGGGTCAACCCATGATTCTCTGCATTTTGGGTTCTTGAAATATATCCATTTTCACCTACAGTCACGATCCGATGGAAAAAGTATTTGTTTCATCCCGACAAATCAAAACTTAGCAAACCGTTTTTCGCTGTTCCATCTGCCTGTCATTCAGCTGATGTGGTACCATTTTCCTGCCTTCTGGATCTTTCCCATTGAATGCAAACGATCACAAAAGGTTCGGTAATCAACATTTAACCTCTCTGCTATTTGTTGTTGAGTTTGCGTATCGTCTTCTTCCAACAATGATTTCAATTCATCTTTTTTTTTTTCGGTTGACCTGAGAGTTCTTTGACCACTTTTGAATCGTCTAAACCAAAGCCACACAAGCGTCTTGCATTAGGACATTGTCACCGTAAATTTCCACAAGTATACGATGGTTTTCATGTTGATTTTGCTCGAAACTGGACATGTTTACCACACGAACAAAATATGGCGTTAACTCGAAATGGTTTAAACATCGATGACGTTTTGAAACGTACTGTCATAGCAACAAAATGACATAAAGATTAGACTGTAAACGATGCTTCTTTCCATCTCTGACAAAAATTACGAATTATTAACCATCACACCTGTTATCTTAGCTGGTACGTAAATAAACTTAATGACATCAACTCTGAAATAAATTAGACAAAGAATATTCCTTGCAAACAAAGCCTACCACGGACTAATTAAATATTTAATATCAAATGTTGAATCGAGAAAAACAATATATATATATATATATATATATATATATATATATATATATATATATATATATATATATATATATATATATATATATTGAATCGAGAAAAACAAATTATACCATTTACAATATATATATATATATATATATATATATATATATATATATATATATATATATATATATATATATATATATATATATATATATATAAATCCAAATATGGATTTATAGGAATTGTAAAAAATTGAAAAGTAAAAAAGTGGTGCTCTGAAAAGTTGCAATTTTCTATTTTTAAATATTTACATAAACTATTTGCTTTTCTTTTTCTCACTAACAAACCGATATTTGTAACATTAATAATAAAGGAATATTGCTAAAATTAAAAATTTCACTCAGTATATTTATGAGAATCGGATTTTTTTAAAACAAAAAGTTACTTAACTGATGTAACCAGACATTGCACCCTCGGACCATCCACTATTCCGCCCCCTCCAATTTTTTTTTACAAGAAATCGTTTAAAATTAAAGAAAAAGCGAAACATACCCAAAGATGGTAACTTTTGGGAAAAAGGTATTATGAATCTACTGCTACATTGGCAAAAGTTGCAAATAATGATGATAATTACATAATAGACTATATGAATATTAAATAAACTATTTACATTTCTTTTTCTTACTAACAAACCGATATTTAATAATAATAATAAAAGGAATATTGCTAAAATTAAAATTTTCACTCAGTATATTTATGAGAATCTGACTTTATTGAAAACAAAAAGTTACGTAACTGATGTAATCACACTATTGTAGTTTAGGTCTAAATAGGTAAGGCCAAATCAATTGGAGCATACCCCAAGATAAATCAATTTAACTCAAACACTATTGTGAGTTTCCTCTTCAACTATTAAACTATAGACAATGAGTGCCTAAAGGGCTGCTTCCATTACAAACACATTGTCTCTCCGGGTATACATTTGTTCAAATATGTTCCGTGGCGCTTGAAATTCTATAAGCTTTCAATTTTAATACCTATCTAGGCATATTACTTATTACATATTCTATTTTTCTGTCAATACAATCTTGATAAATCATAACTTTTGTAAATTTATGTGAATGAATGGAAAAAAGTAATGAAATTTATGGGGCATTGTTCTGTATTTTTATTTAAATGTATCTTCGTAAATTTCAATTACAAATACTATATACACTAGATCCCAAAATTATTCGGACACCAAAAATCATTCTAGCAGTTCCAATTTACGTAAAAAAAAAATCTTCTTGTATATTTTACTGTTCTACCTCCTTTTAACTTCTAGTAGGTAATCTTCGAATTTGAATGACTACAAATGGTAATTGACAGACTGGTTTCGAAGGAACATCTTAAACTGTGTTGTATACCACACAAAAAAAACGTTATTTCTGAAAATAGGCAATTAGTGTTATTTCGTTATGAAAGGGGAAATTCCTACGACCCAAAAATTGGGCAGATGCTTTAGTTAAGTAAAAATACGGTTGGAAATACCGTGCAACGCTACCAAAATGTGAACACAGCTCTGTCTATTTTCAGAAGCAAATAGGTCATCCGAAATTATTAAATGAAAGTGACTAATGCTTTATTTTAAAAGAACTAGATAACTCTACCTTAATTTTCAGGCTTCAAAACTTACTCTTTAGTAAAGTCTAGTAGAGTTTTAATATTCTTACTCAATCAAGGCTTTTTCTGGGCCACACGTCCATGATGTCCGTGTTTTTTTATACAACGACGTATCGTTTCGGTGCTGACTACTTTTTGAGAATAGTTTTCCACTCATGTTTTGAGCTTGGGTGTACTAATTTTATCTATTTTCAGAACTAAGTGTATGATATGCCAATTACAATTTGTAGTAAACACAATTCAAAGATTACCTTAATTAGATCAATATGATTGATTCAGATTTTTTTTGCGATTTCGAATATTATTGTACTGTACAAAAACAATATTTATGGTTTCTACTTAAAATTTTAGAATTAAACCGATGATTCCGAAACTTTGTTATATGAATAATTAAAAGGAGATGAGAACGGAAAAATATACGGGAAGAAAAACATTTTTTTTTGCGTAAATTGGAACAGCTAGAATAATTTTCTAAATAGGGTATCCGAATATTTTTCGGATCCACTATATATGGATCATTCAAACAAATTTCATGGTTTAAAGGGCTCATAATATTGAAAACTCATAAAAACAATAAACAATCGGATTTCACCAATTCATTGAAAGGTCGTATTAAGTACAAGTTTTAAATTAAGGTACAATATGAGGGTGGCTCGAAAAGTTGTCGGCTTAACAAAGAAGACAAGCTTTTTGAGATATTTAATACAATATTTAATACAACACAATACAATACAATACAATGGGTGACATCTCAGAGCCCTTGGAAATTAAAACTGGAGTGAGACAAGGGGATGGACTCTCGCCACTCTTATTTAACTGTGTTCTAGAAAAAGTAATACAGGAGTGGCGTGAAAAAAAGTCGGCCCTGAATATTGACCAGCCCATTAAACTGGGGAGAACCAACATCCAAATTAATTGTCTGGCGTTTGCTGATGATCTAGCAATTTTAGCTCAAGATGTATTAACGGCACAGAAACACATTGAAATCCTAAAAGAAACAGCAGAAAAGGTAAGACTCCAAATTTTCTTTGAAAAGACACAATACATGACCTGCAACAGACTAAGAACACCATTTCTAAAAACAAAATATGGTAACATCAGACGAGTCTCTCAATTCAAATATTTGGGTGAAATAATCATGGAAAATGGGTTGGAAAAAGCGGCCAATAAGGGTAGATGTCAAAAAATGGAAACGGCATTGAGACTTACACAAAATATTTACAACAAAAAATGCCTATCTAAAAACACAAAACTGAGACATTACAACACAGTTATTAAGCCAGAATGTCTATATGCTGCAGAAACGCTCATTTTGAACAGAAACCGGGACATCGAGGACATTGAAAAGAAGGAAAGAAAAATCATAAGAAAAATCCTAATAGCACAACATACCGACTTCGAGAAAACCAAGAAATCAAACAATACACAGATATACATAGCGATATGAGAAAAAGAAGGCTTAAGTTTTACGGACACATAAAACGGATGAATCCGAGTAGGCTAACTAGACAAATAGTCGAATTTTATGAAAATAGGAGTAGAACTAAAGTAGAAATAATTAAATGGATCGCTGCAATTATAGAGGACCTAAGATCAGCAAATATTACACAAAGTGAAATTCAGGATAGAGGCTGTTTCAAACACAAGGTTAACGTTTGGAAGGTTGACCAGAGAGAAAAATGTAGGAAGACTGGAACAACTTGGTCTGACGAAAGGAAAAAGGTCATAGCGAAAGAATGAAATTAGTATGGTCGCAAAGGAAGGCTAATAACAACAAACGCCTTCAATTGTACTTCGCGTAGTCCACCAGGGCCCATACGTGAATAATAATAGTAACAACACAATACAGTTAGACCAAAGACGTTCCAACTTTCGCTGTGTTTTTTTACCCTCAGTCTAGTGGGATTTGTCCAGCTTTGTTCTCATAGATAGAAATAAATCTTTGCCCAGCAAGCTATTTTTAAGTCAGCTATTTCTTCATAGGATTCGGAAGAGGCAAGTAATTACTGGGAGCCAACTCCGGCGCATGTGAAAGCACTTGGGAGCGTATGTTTTGGAGTTTTGATTACAAGATAACAGATATAGTCGTTTAACCTAAACCAAACCAAACCAAACGAAATAAACTCTAACAACCCCCCATAATTGTTTCGTTGCACGTTGTAAACAATCCACTTTTTATCAAAAGTTACCATCCGCTTCAGGAATGGAGCCTCAAAATATTTTCCCAGCAAAAGTTAGCACGAAGAGAATCGAACCAGTAAATTTAATTCGCTGAGTTCACTAGGAAGCCACACATCGAATCGGCGGACGTGCCCGTTATTTTTTCATAAGATGAAAAATGGTCGATTTACCAATATTAAACTTATCTGATATCTCGCGGACCGTGGTGCGTGAATCTTCGGCTATTATGACTTACATTTCCTCCACCTCAGAGCTGGAAAGACGCCCAGAGCTGGCCAGTCATTCAGGTAAAAGTATTTACCTCTGACCCGACCAAACCACAGTGCACTTCTCAATAATGGATCGTAATATCTCCAACAGAACCCTCTCGGTAAAAACCATACATATATTTTTGTTTGGATCGTCTTTCTACCCTTTTTGAAATAAAAAAGCACAAATTAGCGTAAATACAAACTATCGATCGATATTTTTAATTTGAATCAACTTCATTATCTGAATTTAGACATAAACATTGTAAACACCATATGAATTAATAATATATAAATCAACATTACTAATCCAACACAGATTTAGTTTACAAGCGTTAAAAGGACAAGTAATGGAAAATCCTACGAACATTCCAAACAACCCGATATTCAATTCTATTACTCTTTGTCAATCGATTTTATTAATATAGAATTTCTTTTCAATTTGGGTTAGAGTCAAAATATCGAAAGTGAATACATTGGCTGAGATATTGACTTCGAAATTATTAAGTGGCCATTTCTTCATTCAGGTCCAGGAAAGGTTTTAGTATTCGGTATTTACTATCGCCATCGAGGCAAAATATAATCAATTTGATTTATGTAGTTGCCATCGAGGACTACCATGTATACAGACCACAAATATGATATTGAAATAAAGCGTTTGCGATTACCAACTGTTGTTATATTTACGTTCGTTCGCTTCTATCATTTCTCTTTCCCATTTGCCAAGAATGCTCCTGATCAGACCATGTTTCACCCCCTTTGGCATTGAAATCTCCAGACGATCTTAGTGTGCTAGCTTGAGACAAAACCAGCCTGGAAGAAGTAATTCAAAAAATTGGACAAGAAGCAAAGAAAAGAGGCCTCGCAATAAATCAAGAAAAAAAGTTAATATATGGAAATAAGGAAAGAAAATACATGTGTTACAACCAAATCAGTAAAAATACGAAATTACTACTATTAGTAGTGGAACACTTACTATTAGTAGTACACTTACTATTAGTAGTGGAAAACTTTAAATATTTGGGAATAATAATAAATAGCAAAAGCGACAGAAACATAGAGATTCATCACAGAGTACAGGCGGGACACAGAGACTATTATAAATTCAAAAGCATTATGAAAAGCAAAAACATAAGTATAAATACAAAAATGAAGGCATATAAGGCAGTTATTACACCGGTGGTGACCTATGGTGCGGAGATAATGAATTTAACAATCTTGGAACAGAAAAAGTAACGAATATTCGAAAAAAAGTTGCAGAAGATGAATACATAAGGTTAATGAATTTTGAAATAAAAACCATGTTAAAAGGAGAAGATATAGTAAAAACCACAAAAGTTCAAAGACTCCGCTGGTTTGGCCATATAAAAAGAATGGAAGACAACACAGTAGTAAAGAGAATTACAATTAGGATAAGGAAAATTACAATGTGGAGACCAGATATTAACAAAAGAAGGGGGAGACCAACAAGTAGGTGGAAGGATCAGGTGCGGGAAGACATAAGGAAATTGGAAATACAAGCATGGTGAGAAAAGATACAGGACCGAGATACGTGGAAGAAAATAACAGAAGAAGCAAGGACAAACAATAGGATAGAATAAGTCAAGAATAGTGGAACGTGGACTAACTCACGACAAGGCTACAATTCCTAATGGAATGCATGCCATGTGTTTATATATATATATATATATATATATATATATATATATATATATATATATATATATATATATATATATATATATATATATATACAAGAATAAAAAACGTTTATTAAAATATTAAGTTGGAATTGGAAAAAATAACAATAGTTATACTGTTATTACTAATAATAATGGTCAATAAACAGTCTTAATTTTCGAGTTTTCGAAACGAGTTTTTAAGATAAAATACATAAGGAAAATAAACTATTATTTATCTTTCAGTCATTTTATATGTAAGAAAGTTGTAATAAAAACTTAAAAATAATATAATCTGAACACATTTGTTATAAAAAATATATTTATATTACAATTCAGTCTATCAGTTTTTTCAGTCGAGGGTTGGTTTTAACGATTTGTAGCAATTGCGACATATTTTTATGGTATGTTTCCCACAAATGAATTGGCTCCATTTGAAGCAAGTAACTGTGCTCATCCTTTTGTTTCTCCAATTGCAAAAAGTGCAGTACTTTCTTGAATGATTTAAAGTAACAACTGTACTCGTACCTATGCATGATTTACATAGCTGAGGCAGTAATAATCCCCCCAAAATAATCTCCCAAAATGTATTTGCTTCTTCAGGATACTGAAATTTTCACAGTAACTTTACATGGGCATTGAAAAATACATTTAAGAATAATTTATAAATCTTAGTACATACATTCATCTAAAACTTTTTGTCATTTTCATTTGGTAGATTATATATAATTATGACAGGTTCCATTAACACATACAGTATAATATTAAAATAAACAAAAATTAAGTTACAACGCACGTCGTTGAAGGAAGACAGGCAAAAAAAACTTTTTTTAT
Organism: Cosmopolites sordidus; assembly: GCA_031761425.1. Lineage (NCBI taxonomy): Eukaryota > Metazoa > Arthropoda > Insecta > Coleoptera > Curculionidae > Cosmopolites > Cosmopolites sordidus. Next base: position 571,750 of record JARFXV010000857.1, on the reverse strand, counting down.
ATGGATATATACCTTTGCATATAATTTTATATTCAAAGATATATACTGAAGATAAGGGAAAACTAATAATATTATGTTTGATGTTTTCAGTTACAATACGAATGATCGCTTTTCGTAATTAAGTTCAGATACTAAAATTGTATCTTTGTCGATATCAAAATTACGGTTAATAAATCTTAATATTTTTAAAAGATGGCGCTAGAAAGAAGAGGCGGTTCACTTACAGGCAAAATATGCCATAGCTTCTAGGTCCCCCTATCCCCTTCATCCCATTCACAGAGATTATTATCCGGTTATCTCCAACAAAATTCAAAATCTCATCCAACTTGAATGGGATCTTATTGACGAAAACAATAAACTTGGGCAGATAAAAAAAGACTTCTCTCCCACTCCATCTTTCCTCTCTCTCTAGACAATCCCAAATGAAAATCAATAGACTCACTGCCGTTAGACTAGGTCACTGCCGTTTTTCTCATCAATACCTCATGGACGGGAGCCCTCCTCCCTTCTGCGCGCTTTGTGGTTCCGCCTTATCTGTCTCTCACATCCTAACCTCATGTCCAGCAATTACTTCTCTCCGCTCTAGATTCGCCCTTCCTAGCTCTTTAGAGGACTTATTCACTCCATCGAATGTCGAAAAACTTACAAATTTAAAGGAATCTGGATTTTATTCCAGAATCTAACCCTTGATGTGATAACAAACTCCTTTATATCTGGTCATTTAGTAATTCATTGTCCCGTATAATCTAGTCATCTTGCAGTTCTTTGTCCTCCATAAATCTAGTCATATTGTTCTTGTTCTTGTCTGTTCTTTATCCCTTATACTCTATGTGTCAGATAACCCCAAAAAGCAGTCAAAACAAAAGCCGTGTTTACTAGTTTTCTGCCTCCATGAAATCAAGTACTTAAATCAATTTTGTTTGATCGCTAGTGCCCAGAATATCAGCTCTCCATTTATTGATAGTCACTAAATAACGTCTGGAGCATTGACGTGACTTAAACAAAACAAACAGTCTAATCTCTATCATTTTGTTACTAGGCGAGTATCTTTCAAAACGCTATTGATGATTAAACGATATCGAGTTAGGGTCATATTTTCTTCGTGTGGTAAACATGTCGAGTTTCGAGCCCAGTAAGACTATTTGCGGCACGACTGCTTTTGTTGTTCACTCAAAGGAAAAACAAGAGTGAAAACCGTCGTATACTTGTAATAAATTATGGGTACAATGTCCCTACGCAAGATGCTTGTGGATTTATACGATTCAAAAGTGGTGATTTTGACTTGAAACACAAAGAATGCGCATTAATTTATAAAAAAATAGCAGGTCGAATTGCAAGTATTGTTGAAATAAGACGATATGCAAACGCAACAACAAATGGCAAAGCGGTTAAATATTGAACGATAGACAGATGGAAAAGCGAAAAACGGTGTGAAAAGTTTTGCTTTCTCGGCATGATTTTTGCATGGGATGGTGAATGGAGATGAAAAATTAAATAATGAATATGAATTAAATGATGAATAATTAATTAAAACGCAAAAAATCATGGATTCACCCAGGACAATCATCAACATCGACCTCAAGACGAATCGCTTCGGAAAGAAGGTAATGCTATGCATTTGGTAGGATCAGAAATTTATCATGTCCCATGCGCTTCTGAAACCAGGTAAAACGTTCGCTACTGTCAACAAATAATCATTTTGAATCATGCATTGATCGAAAAGCGACCAGAATAGGCTACAAGACACGGAAAAGTTATTTTGCACCACGGCAACGCCTCATCACTCACAGCGAAAGCCGTCAAAAACACCATTTCTGTTCTTGTCTTGAAACTATTGCCCCACTCGCCGTGCTTTCATCAGAGTTGGTCCCTTCCGACTACCACTTATTTTCATCAATATCTCACGCACTTTCCGTGAAACACTTACGAAGATGTCGAAAAATGGCTTGATGACTGGACCACCTCAAAAGATCTACGGTTTTTCTGGAGGGGTATACACAAATTGCCAGAGAGATGGAATTAATGTGCAGCTAGCGATGGTGCATACTTTAAATAAACTATTTGTTACCTTTCTCCCAATGTAAGCGTATTTTTTTAAAGAAAACATTAAGAATAATTAACACACCACATACAACAATTCACATCGGGTATGCTCATTATCAATATTGTACCCTGCCAAAGCCGTGGGATTTACTTTTAAAAGATCATGATCGCCTATACATTTATTTCCTCTTTGTTTTAAATAACATCCAGTTTATCTTGTGTAGCATTTTGTGATATAAAAGCACGGAATATTATATGTATATTATCTTATATTTCTATGCCCGCCGCGGTGGTCTGGTGGGTTAGTCGCCTAGGCAGGCGACCAGGCGTAATCCAAAGGTAGCTGATTCAATTCCAGCGCTCGGATGGTTGTTTTTCTTTAATTCTTTTGTCCGTCTTACTTCTTACCCTACACACACACTTATATACACTCAGATATACACACACACGCCCACACATATCCACACCTAAATGTCTGTGATTGTTTCTAGAGTATAAAATCCGACAACGAATTACCCCTCAGTCACGCCAGTTAAAGGCTGGGTAAGGCCGGATGCCTTCTGAGAGGTGTTCTACTTTGGCCATTCGCCAGTCGGTAGGCTTCCTGATAGACATATGGGTAGGCACATAACCAAGGGTTGATAGCCTGAGGGGGGGTGCTGGCCTGGGTTTGTAGGTAGCTGATGATCGTGGTTCGGAACACACGTTAAGCTGTAGGTTCAGTCGCTAAATAGCCTTAGATGCTGATGCACCTCTAACCGTAAATCCTTTCCTTATATTTCTATACGTTTCAGTTTTGGCAATAAGTTTAGAATAAAATTGTTTTTTTATTGCATTTTCACTATTTACTATTTTAATTTTTTCATCATTACAATTTTTAGAGCTTGGGAACGCTTTTTTCATTTTCTCTGATAAGTGACTTATATACGGTATTTTACAGTAGGTTTCAGAAGAAATGCTATTAGCTGTTTTTGATATTTGTGTTGTCTTTATTATTTTTTTTCTTCATAAAGATACTGGAAAACTATTTAAAGTAGCATGATTTTTGCTATAATTCAGATTTTTTCGTGAAAATTTTCTGAGGAAAGGGTTAGTACGCTGTATATAACATTGCTGATATTATTTTTCTGCTCGAGAGAGTGTTCGGACATAAAATTTAGAAAGCAATCAGAGAATGTTTCTCTGCAGTTGTTTTTGTGAATTATTCATATAAATTTCATGATTCCAAGGGTTCATAATATTCATAGCTAAAACAATAAACAACATGTTTAAAATTAAGGTACAATACAAGGGTCGCTCGAAAATTTGTGGGCCAACAAAGAAGACTCAAGATTTTTGAAATATTTTATAATATTTTCACGTAGTCACCTTTCAATTCAATACATTGAAACCAAGGACTTTCCAATTTTTTAAAACCGTCAGCATGATGGGATTTATTCAATTCTGCGAAATAGGCACTTGTCTCAGCTTTAACCTCATAGTGTGAAATGAATCATCGTCCAGTAAGCTATTTTTAGAGGTTTCGGAAGAGGAGGTAATCGCTAGGAGTCAACTCCGGCAAATACGGCACATGTGAAAGCACTTCGAAGCATATGCTTTGGATTAAACCATGCCTAACCCTAACAGTTCTAATGATTCTTTTCATTGCAGGGTGTTGTACAGAGTCTACTATGCATTCGCTTCAGAATCTTTTATCAACAAAACATAGTACGAAGAGATTAGCTCCAGATGATTTGGCTCACGTAGTTATATATTACTGACTGACAAGTCATTCTGACTCATCTCGAAATCTCTGGAGACCTACAGGCTTGCAATTTGATAGGCATGTTCCTTAAGAACCCGTTCAGCTAAGAACGGGTTTCCTGAAACTTTCCAGGCATATTTCTTATAATACACAAAAATCTACTAAAAATGGAATTTTCGCAAATCCATTCCCAAATAAATGAATTTGGGGAGGTATGAGGGTGTAAGGGATTAAATCACTCTAATTTTTTGACTATATGTCCGTCCTATAGGATTGAAACTTTGCAGAAATATTCCTTATACTTCACAGACATTGACTTAGGAAGGGTTATACAAAAAATCCGCTCCCAAGAGGGGTTACGCGGACGTCTAATGAACAAAAAAACCGTTTTATAACTGTGAATCCTATAGACTTAAAACTTGGTAGAATTATTCCTTATAGTTCACATATATTCATTAAAGAAGGGTAATACGAAAATCACCACCCAAGAGGGATGGCGGGCTGTAAAATATATAAATAAACCCGCTTTCTAACTACAAGTTTAACAAACTTGAAACTTGGCACGAATTTTCTTTATACTTCATGGAAATTGATTAAGAATTGTTCAAATAATTTATTGGAATGAATATATCATTCGAGTGGAATATAAAATAGAAAACTGCGTAGACTTATACCTTTGTTTCTTACTGTATACAAAAGGTTACTGATCATCATATGTTATTTTAGCTGTAATGTTTAATTATATAATAATAATTATAATGATAATTAATGTATAATTATTTAATATTTGTAATTAATTTTTAATCATCGCTTTAGCTTATGATGAAATTATTTTTGCAGATTTTTATGAAAAAAATGAAAATTGAATAAAAATTGGATGATCGACGTATGTGACAATTAGTTTAAATTCAGCTTTCAAAATAATTTTTTCAACGTCCTGCGATCTTTAATAATATGATTAAATAAAAATATATCTGTCCACTATTTCCATATTCAATTAAGGCATTATTTAATAATATATTTGGTTAAATTATTGTTTCCAATAATTTTTTTCATATCTAAACTTTTGGTGAGTTTTTATTTGATTTTTGTTAATCTTGCTAATATTATAAATCTATAAGTATGTTTGAATGATTTTAATCAAGCTATGAAGTTCCGGCGAGGATTTACATCGATACGTATGTATAGGACATATTTTATAAAATTTTTACCTTTAGATTTTATTTTAATTTAACAGTAATTAATTGCAGAACTGATACTGATAATTTAATTGGTATATATATATATATATATATATATATATATATATATATATATATATATATATATATATATATATATATATATATATATATAATATAATAACATAATTAAATCAATGCTGTTAGCTTAAAAAAAATAAGAAAATATGTCAAAGTCAAAAAATATGCCTATTAAAAACTAAACAAAAAATAATATATCTAAAAAAAATCTTAATTAATACTATAATGTAAATATAGTATATTTACATATTATAGAAATGTATGTGTTAAAATATAAATTTTTACTGTCAATAGGAATAATATATATTGTAAAATTGTAGTTGTTATAATGATGGTTTAATAAAAAAACCGAAACTTAACAAAATAAAAAAAATATTATTATTACAATTGACCGAAACCCCAAGAACAACAAAATATAATATTAAACCCTATACATATATGTATGGGTCACTCGCTTTTCGAAACTATAAGACCTACAAACTTAAAATTTGCCAGGAATGTTCCTCATATATAGTAAATGTTCACTAAGGAGGGGGGTTCATAAAAATCAACTCCTAAGGGTGGTTACGGGGGCGTAAAAGATCAATATACTCCCAACTTTAAAATTTGGGATTGTATCGTTGTGAATCCCTCGCACTTTTGCCTTCGTGAAACTTATAGAAAAACTTGTCAAATAGCAGGTAAATGCTATGGAATTCTAAAAATAATTTCAATCATAAAAAAAATAATTATTACTAATGTTTACATAATTTTTACTTTTCAAATAATTATTACTTAAAGTTAGCTAGTACGTATGTAAATAAATATTAGTAATACAATTTATTTACAAGCGTTAAAAGAAAATACTTAAAAGGTTTTGGGGTTACAGGCGTATCAGAAACTAAGGCTACTTAGCGACTGGACCTACAACTTAACGTGGATTCCGAACCGCAGTCATCAGCCACCGACAACCCAGGGCAGCACCCCCCTCAGGCTATCAACCTTTGGATATGTGCTTACCCATAAGTCTATCAGGCAGCTTACCGACTGGCGAGTGACCAACGTAGAACATACAGAAGAAGGCATCTCAGAAGACATCCGGCCTTACCCAGTCTTTAACTGGTGTGACTGAGGGGTAATTCGTTGTCGGATTTCATACTCTTGCCTAGAAACAACCACATACATTTAAGAGTAGATGTGTGTGTGCGCGTGTGGGTATGTGTAAGTGTATATGTGGATGTGTGGAAGTAAATAGGAAGTACTTACAGACAGAAGAAAGAAAGAAAAACAACCAACCGAGCGCTGGAATAGAAGCAACTACCGCGCCATGTGCGGTTTCGGCACAGCAGTAACAAGTCACCGCCTTACCATCGCAGCCAACGCAACCAACCGTTGAAAGAACAACCAATGGAACAACTCGACATTTATTGCTATCCAATAAATTCTTATTGAAGATTTACAAAAAAGGGGGCACAATTTTTTCGAAGAAGCAACCAGGCCGTCATAAATTATTAAATAAAATAGACCAACGCTTTATTTTAAATGAACTACAAAAAAAACCCTAAAATTAGTGCACCTAAGCACCTCCACATTGGTGGAAAACCATTCTCAAAAAGTCTTGGTTAAGTAAAAAATTATTAAAACTCAGATATCTCTCACGAATTTCGTCAGAAACCATCACATCGTATCGGCAGAAGTGCCCATTTTTTTCAGATGGTCAAAAAAGGTCGATTTCTGTTATGACCTTTAATTCATTGATATCAGTGCTTGAAGGATGGTCAGAGCGTTGCCGTCCTTAGCGGTGTATATTTGGCCTCTGAACCGACCACTTTTGTACCGTGATCTACTCTTTTGTATTTTTGTTTGTATTAAACTTTTGCGTTTTTCGAATTAAAAAAGTTTAATATCGCGTAAATGCAAATTATATATTTTCAGTTTGAACCAACTTAACTAATTGAATCTGAACGTAATCATTTTAAATACCGTAGAAGTTAATAATATAAGTAAATAACCATTACTGATCCAAAACAGATTTTTGATTACAAGCGTTAAAAGAGCAACTAATCGAAAATCCTACGAGATTTCCAAACAACCCGATATTTATTGCTACTTTTCTTTGTCAATCCAGTTTATTATTACTGATGTTTTTTTTTATTTTGGTTAGATTCAAAATATTAAAGTCAGTACTTTGAAACTATCAACATTTCGCAAAATTTATTTGCTTCTTCAGAACACTGAAATTTTCAGAATGTCTCTATATGCAAGTCATTGAAATATATGTAATTTATAATTACATGTACTTACATTCATCTTAGAATTTCCTTTCCCATTTTCACTTGCTGAATGTACATAATTATACAGGTTCAATTAACACACACACACGTACAATATTAGAATAAATATAAATTGACTGAAAACGCACGTTTAAAAAACACTTTAAAACTATATATTTCTAATATATAGTTTATCTATCGACTATCCAAGAATAAATGCAAACGTTTTATCGGTATTAAATGTTTTCGCAGATGCGAGCAAAAAATATTTTTATGTATATATTTTTTTTTTTTTATTCTCGGATTATCTACGGCTGTCGCCGCCTCTCCGTCCCCAGTTTCCAGTTCGTTCTGTCGTGACACATGTCCTCTTGCAAATCTCTTGCTTCCATGGCTTCGTCAACGCCGTCTCTCCAACTTCTTCTTGGTCGTCCTCTCTTTCTTCTTTCTGGAGGTATCCATTCCAACACTTTTCGTGGCCATCTTGTCTCATTCATTCTTTTTGCATGTCCGAACCAAGTCAATTGTTTTCTCTCTATGTCGTCCACAATATCTCTCTCGATGTTCATGTCCCTTTTAATGTTTATATTTCTTATTCTCTCAAGTCTCGATCTCCGACAGCTCCTTCTCAAAAAATCCATCTCCGTGGCCAGTAGTTTTCTTCTATTAGTATTATTTAAATCCCACACTTCTGAACCATAAGTCAAAAGACTCTTTACGATTGAGCTATATATGCGAAGTTTTGTTTCTCGCCTAATTTTTCTTTCCCACAGGACAGAGTTGAGTGCTCCAATGATTTGTCTACCTCTTATTATACTTGTTTGAATTTCATCATTACTATTACCTTGCCTGTTGAAGATCACCCCTAAGTATTTAGCCTTGTCAACGTTTTTTATTGTTCCGTTTTCCAAGGGTAAATCGTCGTTGTCATTACTACTCACCGCTAAGTATTCACATTTATTTAAGTTAATTGTGAGACCAGCTAGTGTGTACTCTTCATTTAGTTTCCTCACCATATAGCTCAAATCCTGTTGGTCTTCTGCAACCACTATCTGATCGTCGGCGAAATAAAGAGTATATAGGGTGTCATCCCCCACCCGAAGGCCCATGTTCCAACACTTCCGTGCCCAGCCTTTCATGGATTGGTCTACGTATAGTTTGAATAAGGTGGGAGATAGACAACATCCTTGTCTTAGCCCCTTTGTTGTATTGAATGGTTCAGATAGTGATGTTCCAATTTTAATAACCGCAGAATTCTGTTCATAGTAAAGTTGGACGGCCCGAATCAATGTTGGTCTAATCTTGAGAGTTTCCATTGCTTCCCATAATTTACACTGTCATAAGCTTTTTCTAGGTCTATGAAAGCTATATGCGTCTCCCTGTTTCGCTGGGTTCGATTTTCTAGGGCTATTTTTAGAGTGAAAAGGTTGTCTGTGGTGGATCTCCCTGCCCGGAAACCGGCTTGTTCCTCCGCTTGTTTATCCTTGGTGTCTTCTTCTATTTCATTTCTAAGGATTCGGGAATATATTCTTCCTATTGTTGGGATTACCGCTATACCTCGAGAATTCTTAGGATCATTTTTTGAGCCTTTTTTGTGAATGGTTGATATATATGATGTTCTCCATTCGATCGGCGTTTCTTCCCCATTCAGGCATCGTTGAAACATATTCTTCAACATTCTTAAAAGTTTTTCGGGTCCATACCTTATGAATTCCGGGTGGATCCCTCCAGGTCCAGGGGATTTTTTAATTTTTGTGTCTTTCACAGCTTGTTGCACTTCTTTTAGTTGGAGATCTATAGGAGTTAGATTATTTATTTGGTGTTGTTTTCCTAGAAAATTTTCACGTCTCTCTTCCAAAAGGTCTTTAAAGTGGTGTACCCAGTCTTCATTTCTTATGCCCCCTAAGTTAGGTATTTGTTTTTTTGATGTTTTTACCGACTTTATGGTCTTCCAGGCTTCTGAACTTCGGGTTCCTCCTAATTGTTGTTCTATGTACTCACATTTTTTCTCCCAAGACTGATTCTTTCTCTTTAGGACTTCGTTTTTAACCTCCCTATTTGCTCTTTTGTATTTTTGTCTCGTCACATCATCGTTCTTTTGAAGGAGTTTCTGGTAGAGTTGTTTCTTTTCTTTAATTTGTTGTTCTATTTTATCATCCCACCAGTCAGGTTTGTTATTCATCCGTATTTTTCCGACAGATTCGTCCGCAGCCTCAAGAATACAAGCTTTTATATGTTCGTACTCTTCTTCCATTGTTCGTTGAGTTTCGATTAGTTTTTGATCCAGTCTTCTAAGATATAAATATTTAGTACTTTCATGTTCAAAACTTTGTAAGTTATATTTTGTCGTTGTCAATCTATTCTCAGTGAGACTGCTGGTGGTCGATTGAAAAGATGTTAAAAAGGGAATGTGTATCTTTGCCACCAGTAAGCGGTGATCAGATCCACACTCGGCACCTCTCTTTACCCTAACGTCTTGTATCTTGATTTGGGAGTTTTGTCGGGCAATGAGATAGTCAATAATCGATTTTAGTCCTCTTGTCTGTTGGTACCAAGTGTATTTATGTATATCTTTGTGAGCGTAAAAGGTGTTAGTTATTCTCAAATCGAACTGCTCACAAAGATTCACTAATCTTTCACCATTGTCATTTATGGTTTCTTCCCCGTGTCTGCCTACTACTCTACTATGTCTCTGTTTTCCGACCCGACCATTTAGGTCTCCTCCTATGATGACTTCATGACTGCGTGGAATTTGATCGATTATGTCTCTGAGGGTATCTTCAAACATATCTTTAACGTGAGCTGTAGCATCGTTATTAGGAGCATACACACCGAGAATTGTCATAGTTCTTCCCCTTATTTGGATCGTCAGTTTAATTATGCGTTCGTTCATTGGTTCCCAAGATTTAATGTATTTTTTCAATTTTTTGTGGATTAGAATAGATACTCCAGCACGTGCTCTTTCGTGTTTTTCCACTCCAGTGTATAAATGTATAAAATCGTTGATGTTTTCGATTCCGCTTCCCTTCTTCTTTGTTTCCGAGAGGATTGCTATATCAATGTGACGTTGGATGAATTCCATGATAACTTCCTTCTGTTTATTTCTTATACCTTGTATATTCCATATACCTAAATTCACTGTCCATTTCCGTTGCTGTTTTCGTTTACTGTTATATCCGTCCGACATCCGAGGCGTATTTCTACTGGGTGTTTTAGCGTTTTTTTTTGTGTTTTCCGAATGTAAGGTTGCTGGCCTTACGACTCAACCCCCATGCTTGGAGGGCCGTCCAGTTTTTGTTTCACGGTGGGTATTTTATTTCCCCACTACCCTCCGATACTGCTGGTTTGCAGTACCGGCGAGCTTCCCCCAATTCCAATGGGGACGCACCCGATGGAGGTAACTGGCAAATCCCCACACGGGTATGTATATATTAATACACCAAAAAAATACAAATAATCGCTTTTTGTATTAGATTGAGATGTTAAAATTGTAGCTTTATCGATACCAATATTAAGTCCACTATATACATTGTGCTCTACCAAAGACAATTCCTTTGATCGTCTTCTCCTAAATGATTCCGTCGATCTCCTAAATGTTCTTTTAGTCCATAACAGAAATACCGTCCAGTTTATCCAATATAGCAAGATTTCAATTCACTTTCAATTTTAGTTTTAAGTTTAAAATAAAATTGGTTTTTTAATTGTATTTTTGCTCTGTAATATTATTTTATTCTTTTTATCTTTAAAGGTTTTACAGTTTGTGAATACTTTTACAAATTTCTCTAAGTGACTTAACATATCTACAGTGGATCCCAAAAACATTCCAACAAGTATATTGCCATAAGTGTGCTTATAAAAATTTTAAAAAATCTAATAAAAAAAATTATTACGGAAATTAATAACCAATTCTAGTACAACCATAATGTAAGTAATAAATAATTATAAATCCATATTAATAGTAAATACGTTAATAAAAAGGATCAATTTATATATATTTTCTTAATTAGTATCACATTACATTAGTTAGTATCAACAAAAAAATTAACTGTATAAAAAAATTAGCTTATAATTAAGTATTTGGTATGACCACATTTGACCTTAATCACATTATCTAAACGTTTTGGCTTTGATTCCACTTCCATTCCAATTCCATTCCTCTAATAAGTTATTCTTTAAAATTTCTTTATTAGTAATTTCATGTATCATTATATTAGTTTCCAAATAATGCAAACGTTTTTAATGGGATTACGGTCAGTGAGGCGGCATTTTATTCACTTTTGGGCAATTGTATAGAGCCGTTCGCGAACTATACCTACATTATGTTTAGGGTCATTGTCTGTAAAATTTAAATGAGTTTGTAATGTTCATGCTCTCCGCACTTACCCTCAGATTTTATCTTAAAATATCAAAAGAAACATTTTTGTCCATTATGCCGTCAATACACACCAAGTTACCAACCTCCTCTGAGGATATACACCCCCAAACCATTATCGATACTCCACCTTGTTTAACAATGTACAACGATTTTCTGTTGTGAGCTCTTCATTAACCCTTCACCACACCATTTGACTCCCACCTGAGCCAAAAATGTTGAATTTTGACCCATCACAGAAAATAATATAGTTCCAATAATTTTGAGACTTCAAAACGTACTCCTTGGTAGTATTTCCAAGGTTTTTTTCGGGACTACTTTTTGAGAATGGTTTTCCACCAATGCTTTGAGCTTAAGTGCGTTAATTTAACGGTTTTTCGGTACTTCTTTTAAAATAAAGCTTTGGTCTCTTTCATTTAATAATTTCGGATGGCCTGTCCTTCTTCTTCGGAAGCGTCTTCAGAAAAATTATCTCATTTTTGTTGCGTTGCAGGATATCTCCATCCCTACTTTTACTTAACTGTCGTATTTGCCCAAATTTTCCCTAATTGGCTATTTTCAGACTTTTTTTTAATTTGGTATACAGGTCATTTGAAAATCTTTCTTCGCTATCAGTCTGCCAATTATCATTTGTAGTAAACAAAATTCGAATATTACCACTTATCTTAATTACCATTTAATTCAGATTCATTTTTTGTTTACGCGTCCGAATATTTTTGAGGTGTATAAAAAATGTATGTTTGTTTCTTAAAATTTTAGAATTAAACAGATGACTTCAGAACTTTGTTATTCAAGAAGTTAAAAGATAAAAACGGTAAATATACGGAAAGAATAAAATATTTTTTTTTACATAAATTGGAACTACTAGAATGTTTTTTGTTGATAGGGTATTCGAATATTTTTGGGATCCACTATATATATTTATATGTCAAAGATCAGGGAAAACTAATAATATTACTTTTTAATTTTTTTAATAACTCAAGAAATCGCTTTTTTTAACTAAGTTGACATGTTAAAATTGTAGCTTTGTCGCTACCAACATTAAGTCCACTATCTACTTTGTGCTCTACCAAAGCCGTAGAATTTGCTTTCAAAAGTTAATTCCTTTGATCATCTCAATGTCCTTTTAGTCCTTGATAGAAATACCGTCCAGTTTGTCCAATATAGCATTGTTTACAATTAGAGCACGGAATATTATGTTATATATTAGATTTCAATTCATTTTAAATGTTTCCATTTTAAGTTTAAAATAAAATTGGTTTTTTAATTGTATTTTCACTCTGTAATGTTATTTTATTCTTTTTGTCTTTAGAGGTTTAGAGTTTGTGAACACTTTTATAACTTCCTCTGATAAGTGACTTATATATAGAATTTTACAGTAAATTACAAAAGAAATACAATAAGCTATTTTTCGTATTTGTGTCATATTTTTATTAAGAATGTATTTTTTTAATAAAGATAATGAGATTTTTTTTATTAGCATGTTTTTAAAGTAATTAAGATTTGTTCATGGAATTTTTCTGAAGAAAGTGTTAGTGTTTCGTGTTTCAGATTGTTGATAATACTTTTTGGTTTGAAAAAGTGCTCAGACAAAATCTAGAAAGCGTTCAGACAATGTTGCTTTGTGAAACCAGTCTCTTTTTATTTTTATTATATTCTACAAACATCCAGAGATGATATGCTGTTTTCTCTTTCAGCAGTAAAATCTGGGATGGTGGCTATTAAAGATATCAAAAACGACCTTACGATCTTGAATTTGGTATCATGATTATTACGCGGGTTGCTATTTATGTATCCGAAATTGGCAACAATGGTGTTGCTAGGCGCCATCTCACATATACATCGTAAAGTTTGACACTGTTGACTTTATACGTACCCAGAAAGTTTTGACTTGAAAATTTTATCTCAGTCAAAAAATTAAATTAACTCAAGATGATTCACTACTTTCGACGTGGATTATCTCAACAACAGTGCATCGATCAACTAACTTCAACTTTTGACGATAAAGTACCATCTAAAACTACTGTATATCACTGGTTTAGTGAATTCAGTCGTGGTCGTCGTTCGCCCATGCATCATGAGACATACCGTGAAACTGAGGCATTAGTATGACAAACATATACAAGATTTTATATGAAGATTTAGCAGTGAAAAATATATAATATTATTAATTCCTTGATATTGCCCTACCTTTATATATATATATATATATATATATATATATATATATATATATATATATATATATATATATATATATATATATATATAATAATAATAATAATAATAATAATAATAATCTTTATTGTCTGACAGAATAAATCCATTTATGAGACAATTCACAAAAAAAAAAAAATAACAAAGATAAAAAAGAAAATCAAGTCAAAAACAATGCTTATATAATAACAGACTTAGATAATAATAATAATAATAACCTTATTGTTTGACAGAATAAATCCATTTGAGACAATTTATAAAAAAAAAAGCAACAAAAAAAAAAGAAAATCAAGAAATCAATGCGTATATAACAGACTTAAATAAAGCTACAACAACGATCCCTACAATTTATTATCGATTATTGCAACAGCCTCAAGGCGACAAACCTCGTGAACCGATCTGCAGATACGTTATTAATGTCAACATCGCAGCACAGATCATTGAAGAGCTTCATGGCCTGAAACAGAGGTGTCCTGACCATGAAGTTGGTTCTAGCATAGGGTAAATGAAAGGTGGGGCAGGATCTGATACACCTCGAAGGCACGTGGAAGCCCACCACAGATAGAAGTTCAGGGCAGTCAATGAGGGATCTACACAATTTATAGATGAACTGACGAAGTAAATATTTTCGGCGACTAACTAACGATGATATTTGAAATTTCAACAGGAGACTATTCTGATCTATATGTCTCGTCGGATATCTTCCATCATGTCTGAATGCTAAAAACTTAGCGAATTTTCTCTGGACACCTTCTAGTTGCAATTTGTATCTGTTATACAAAGGGTTCCATACTACAGCACCATACTCCAACTTTGATCTCACATAACTGTGATACAGAGTTTTGAGTGTATTTATGTTCACGAAATCTGCCGAGTTCCGAAAGATGAATCCTAACATTCTCATTGCCTCACTCCGAATGTGGCTAATGTGAGATGAAAAAGACATGTTAGTATCAAAAACAATCCCCAAGTCCCTGAACATCCCGACCCTCTCAATAATTGCACCATTCAGGCTGTAATCAAAATGCGTGACATTCTGGATATTCGCAAATGACATGATATAACACTTGCCAAAATTCAGCGGCAAGTTGTTGATGTTGCACCATTCTTCAACAACCTCAATATCGTTCTGCAACATAAAGCAGTCAGCGTTGCTATTTATATTTCTATATAGTTTCAGATCATCTGCGTACATTAAAATATTGCTTGAAACATTTGTTACTATATCATTAATAAATAGTGCAAAAATAAGGGGAGCAAGATTACTGCCCTGTGGGGCCCCACTCGTGGCGGTAAATTGAGGTGATCCATAACCTCTTACCTCAACGTAATGCACTCGATCGCTCAAATATGACTCAAATAATAGTATAAGTTTGTCACTGAATCCAAAATTTGCCAATTTTTGCAGCAAGATGGAGTGATCCATTCGATCAAAGGCCTTAGAGAAGTCAGTGTAGACCGTAAAGACCTGTCCACCATCATCCAAAGCCCGACCAACAAACCGAGCGAAGCAAGCCAAATTGCTAATCGTACTCCGACCAGCAAAAAATCCATGCTGCCTCGATGATATCACACTCTTAACTTGACTGAATATGCACGCATAAACGGACATCTCAAATACTTTAGCAAAAGGCGACAAAATCGACACAGGTCTGTAGTTTAAGATACTGCAACGATCGTCCTTCTTAAAGATCGGAACGATTCTTGCCTCCTTCCACACTTTTGGGAACACGCTGGTTGAAATTGCCAAATTAAACACAAAAGATAACGGCCTCAATAACGCAGGAGCACAATCTCCGACAAAAAAACACGGTACCTCATCAGGTCCGCAAACAAAACGTTTCTTCATTCTTTTCAGTGCTCTCATTATCATATCATCAGATAAATAGTCGAGTGTTACCTGTGAGCTGGAATTATCACTATGTGGGGTCATGTTCCGATCAGTCGGAGGTCTAATAACGCCGCTGAAGAACTTTGCAAAGGCGTTGACAATATCGTTAGGGTCTGAGTACTCACAGTCTCCGTCTGTGAGCAATTCAGGAAGGGAATCCGACGAAACCCTTGCCCTGACGTAAGTCCAAAATGATGAAGGATCATCAGATATCGAATTCTCAGCTTTATTTAGATAGATTTTGTGGGCCGTGTTTATCATTTTCTTAACAGAAGTTCGTTGCACATTGAATTGTTCCCGTAAAGACTGCGAATCCGACTTTTTCCTTTTTTTGAATAGTCTATGCTTGCGCTTTATGGCTTTTATTATCTCGGGTGTAAACCACACCGGATATGTTCTCTTACGGATGATAGATCGGGGCACACATTCATCAATAATACCGAATATCTTCCCATACAGAAGCTCGCATGCCCTATTCACATCACTTATAACATACAAATCTGACCAGTCTATATTTAAAACCCTCTGATAAAGCAACAAAAAATTTGCTTTTCTAAAGTTGTATTTGAATTGGGATCTGTTGGCGGGGAACACACGCCGCTCATTGGAGTTAGAAGTGAAGAAGATGGAGAGGGAAGGATGGTGACTATCTTCATTAACCAACGGTGACAGTTCTCTAGAGACCTCGCAATGGATATTTGAGATAATAAGATCCAATATTTTATGATGTGTATTGCGATAGTTATTATATTGTTTAAAACCAAGTAAATTAATAAAATTAGATAATATTTCTGCTTTCTGATCGGGAATACTATCCTCACAAAGATTCGGCACGTTAAAGTCGCCCAACATCAATACATTATTATTATGAAGACAATGAAATGTTTCCAAAAGCTCGAAGAAAGATGAAAATTCATCGAAACTATATATATATATATATATATATATATATATATATATATATATATATATATATATATATATATATATATATATATATATATATATATTAGGGTGTCTTTATATGGACGAAAAACATTTTTGCAATTATCGAAATGCATATCCTCTATTTATTTTTAATATACTAAGCTATACTTAAATACAAAATGTTAACTTCCTAGGTTAAGGTTAACCCGTGCCGACAGGTCCCCATAGATTACGTAAACTGCTGTTTGTGAACATTATTTATGTATAGGACCTACCTATACAGGTAACCTTATCGCAAGCATGCATATCTTAGGTAACTATTAATGAAAAGACAAGTTTAAGTAATGGATTTAATCATACTGACAAACATAATAATACGACTATTCACGATACTTTCTTTTTAGGGTTTCTTTTCTGCATTCTGGATACATCTTTCTATGCTCTTGCACATAGTGTAGTAGAAACTATTTTTGTTCTTTTTCTGCAGTAATTAAACCGTGGAAGTCTTGCATTAACTTAACACCTCTTTCAGCTGTATCATTTACTGCTTTTAAGCTAGAAACCCTCTTTTTTGCCTTCACATAGACTGAATTTTCTTTCGACGAAGATATGTTTTCTTGTAGGAAACTGCTGTCAATTTTTAATGGCGAAAACAAATTTTTGCTCTTCATGGAGGCATAATTTGACAAGCGCTCAAAAAAAGGCACGTGTCGATTAGTGCAAAGAAATATTCAACAAAATACAATCGTGGTGCGTTAAAAGCCGTATATAATATCTACATAGGTGACGAATCTTGGATCTATACATATGAGCCCGAAAGTAAACAGCAGTCGAATATATGGGTATTTCAAAATGAGTCAAACCCAACAAAAGTTGTTCGCGCAAAAAGCACTTCGAAGCAAATAGTCGCCTGTTCTTTTGGGACAAATGGGCATGTGGCCCAGTGCCTATAGAGAATCGTAGAATGGTCAAGTCTGAATGGTACAAAACCATTTGATTTGCAGAAGTCTTTAAAGAAATAAGGAAAAACAATTAGCGACGCCGGTTCATTCTTCACAATAACAACCCGAGTTTCCACACATAGAACCGAACGACTCAATGTCTGAAAGGACAAAACATCGAATTGATGGATCATCTGCGTTCAGTCCTGATTTGGTACCCAATGGTTTCTTTTTGTCGCTGTCCGTGAAGAATAAACTACGTTGTCAACGATTTTCGACTCCAGAAGAAGTGGTTGATACGTTCAAAATGCATGTTTTGGAGATACCTCAATCGGAATGGAAAATGTACTATGAAAGTTGATTTAAACGTATGCAAAAATGTATCGATCATTGTTTAGAATATTTTAAAAAACAATAACACTATTTGCAATAATAGCTGACTGAAAAAATACAATCTAATATAATAGAATTAGATGGAGCCTTAGAAAAGATAAATATGAATAAAAATGTAAATAAAACAAAATGCATGCATGGTTATTTGACGAGAACAGAAAATACATAAAATAAGATTGATAGGCAAAGGAAAACAACAGGTTAAAAATTATGGTAAATAATGTAATGGTAAAATAAAAAAAGAAATGTTCGGGAGAATGGGAAAAGCATGAAATATTTTTAATATGATACACTCATTTTTAAACTAGATGAATACCAAAGATCGTTAAACAGAAGTAATAAAAATAGACCAAATTTAATTTTTTTGCAATTTTTTCGCGGAAACCCTTAGATTTTTGACCTTTGTTGTAAGGATTTGTCTTTCTTTAAAATGATATGAAGAATCATTGATTAAATTTTCGAAACTTATTTCCCTTACACCCTGTATAGCAATTAATCACCCTGTATAGCAATTAATCACCCTGTATAGCAATTAATCACCCTGTATAGAAATCAAATCCAACATTGGTCGAAAAACATAAGGCACGAATACATGCAATGAAAAGACAATATTTAGGTAAGATCGAGAATAAAACAAGAAGAGACAGAATAAGGAATTAAATACACAGACAGAACCGTCAAATAAAGTCAATAAATGAAAAATTGATAGAGGGAAACTTAGATGGTTCGTACCCATATGTACAATGTCAGATAATAGGTTCACGAAGGAAGTATACGAAACGAAAGTAACAGGAAAAAATTTAGACGAAAGCAGAAAAAAGGGTGGATTAAAGCGAGTAAAGAAGGAGCATAAAGTAGAGAAATTGAGTGGGAAACGATGCTTTATTGTTTGACAGGCTACTGCTCAATTAAAAGACAATTCAAAACACAAGTAGATATAACAAAAATATTTTGAACTTAACCTAACAAATGTACAAAAATATTTATATAAAAATTAAAAATGAATGTTAAGATCATTACAAAAATCATTTCCAAAGCACCGCACGAGCTTTCAGCACCCTCCCAAAAGCCTATTTATAACGAGTAAGCGGGAACTGAAAAATATCAATCAAGGGCCCAGAAACGTTTTCACCAATGACATATCTGTTATGGCCTCGACATGCACGAAAGAGCTGTGCATTAGAGGCCAAGTTGGTGCTAGGGGTGGTATGGCGAAAGGCTCCCAAACTCGGCTGTTAATTGATCACTGAGGAGTTGATCACAATCAATTAAGAGACGACAGAGCTTCAGCAGGAAAAGCTGAGCAGCATGCACTATACTATCCTCCAGGGACTGACAGGAGAATCTCCTCAATAGTAGTTGTACCTCCGCAGTAGTAGGCACCATCCAGCTTCAAAGACAGATAGTTTAGAAAACGCCGCTGAACCTGCTTAAAACGAGAAATCTGTGTAGTAAAGTGCTTCCCAGTAGAGACGATAGGATTTTGACATCTAATGGCGGCTTGACATTTGTTGTCAGTTCTTCTCACTAAGGTTTATCATTTCACCATGAACAAGTTTTCGTTGCCACAACGTTTGGAAATTGTTCAAACATGTCATCGAAATTCGAGAAATTTTCTTGCTACTCAAAGAGCATTTCATTCAAAACATAGTCGTCATTCTGCTCCTTCTTATCAAGCCATCCGTCGTATAATTGATAACTTTGAATGTGAGTTTAATCTTCATGACCAAAAGCCACTGTCACGACTTCGTAGTGACCGTAGTGAAGAAAATATCGAGGCTGTTCGTAAAAATGTTGCCGAGAACGATAATAAGTCGGTTCCGCGCCGTTCTCAAGAGTTGAGCTTATCCAGTATGACCAACCGGCGTATTTTGCGTTTGGATCTCGATTTACACCCATACAAGATTGTATTGTCCAAGAACTAAAGCCAACTGAAATCGATTACGTTTGGAGTTCGCAGATTGAACATTGGAAGTAATGGAAAACGATCCGGATTTTCATCGCAAAATTATCTTCTCCAATGAAGTTCATTTTTGGGTTAAAAGTCTACGCCAATAAGCAAAACTGTCGTTATTGGTGTGAGTTAAACCCACAAGTGATTCATCAGGTCCCATTACATCCCGAAAGAATCACGCTTTGGTGTGGATTATGGTACGGTGGCATTATCGGGCCGTATTTTTTCAAGAATGCTGTAGGACGAACCGTCACTTTGAATGGCGAACGCTATCGTGCCATATTAACCGATTTTGTCTTTGAAACTGAGATGTACGAACGAACGAACGAACGAGTTGAACAAACAATATTTTCAACAACTTGCCACACAGCACGCCTTATGATGGACTTTTTAGATTAGTATTAAATTCGGAGATTCGGTAATTTCACGGAATGGTCCTGGCAACTAGCCACCAATATTTGTAATATAACATCTTTACGTTATTTTCTCTGGGGCTAAATCCCAAGTTTACACCAACAAACCTAAGACTATTGAAGAACTTGAAACCAACATTCGAACAACCATAGTCGCCATACCACCCGATATGCTCAACCGAGTCATCGAAAATTGGGTCAATCGGATTAACCAGTCTTTTCTCCAAGAGACAAGGTGGACAAGAGACACTTATTAAACGATATTGTGTTAAAATCATAAATGACAAAATGCAAAATGCAAATCACAAATGCCATCTAATAAAAATTTAGTTTAGAATTTTCTGTATTTTATTTCAAATTTAAAACCTATCGCTCTTATTGGGAAACCCTTTATATTATTGGCGACCAAATAGGAGTGGTATGTATACTTCGCATAAGTCTAGATCGTATTAAGGTATTATACAGAGTTAGAAAATAGCTGATATTATCAAAAGCTTTTGTTGATCTAATTAGGAGGCCCAGCGTTGCAGTTGCTAACTGCATGATTTGATCAATGTGATGGTTGAATGACAGTTTTCTATCGATATACGCTCCCAGGTTCTAGGAGAAGGAAATATATTACAGGACAATCAGTTAATAATAGTAATCAGTTATTTAAATCAATTAAAAAAAAATCCTTACACCAGAACGTAGATCGCCGTAACGTTAAAAAATAAACAGGATAGTAAATTAATATTGATATCTACAAAATGAACAGAAAAAAACAAATTTTCAAATTGAAGAACCAAAAAGGGATCTACACTTTATATATTCGAAGTAATTATAACCATGTGGTATACCAAATAGTCTATCTGTTATTATCAGAATGGTTTATTTTATTCCGTAATGACCCGAAACATTATCGGATCAATATGAGAACTAATTCCGAGAAATAAAAATTGCACCCCACTTCTACTGCTCTTCTTAATATTTAATTAAATCTATAATACCAATATCAATTCGTTTCGTGTTTTACGATCGACTGCCTCCGCCATAGAACGTTAGCGTCATCACCAGGTGTTGTTTTTAGTTTTCTAGTTTTGTTTTCATTTCGGTAATACGACAATATCTGGTATGTAGTATTTATATTCATAATTACTAGTGTTATAAAAAATCAATTTAACAAAAATGTTAATAGATTATTCAAAGAACGTTGATATAATTTACATACTACTACTACTTTTTATATAGTTTTCGATTTAAATCCATACAATATGTATGTATATGTATATATATATATATATATATATATATATATATATATATATATATATATATATATATATATATATATATATATGCACTATACAGGGGGACATCGGAAACCATAAGAGACAAAGAGATGGTTAAATCAGAAAAAAGTTACACCTCACTGAACTCTGCAAAATCACGTTTTCAAATTTTATAAATTCCGATCATTTCCGAAGAAAAATGGTAAAATCCAATTTTGACTTTCATTCGTTTCTGATTTTATTTGAAGAGATATGACAAAATAAACTCAACATTTTCGTGGCCACTTTTTCTCCTCTACAAGGTGGTGTAATTAGATTTTTGAATTGACGTTTCGGCTTTTCTCGACCATCATCAACTTTGCTTTTTTAAATAGTCGTTAAATTTTATTTTATATTTAGTAAATTATCCTCTTTATTCTAAATCCAAAGACCGACATGTCACACTTAATATTTATTACACGTTTCCGACTAAGAAACTCATCATCAATGCAAATAATTTTATTTGCATTGATTTGCATTGCATTGCATTGATTATAATATTAATTTTACCTATTTAAAAAATATTATAAGCATATAAACGTAGTATATATATATATATATATATATATATATATATATATATATATATATATATATATATATATATATATATATATATATATATATATTCAGTACAATGGATCACATCCAAGTTCTACAACAGATTATAGAAAGACACAACGAATACACTATGCCACTGTTCTTGGCATCTCAAAGTATGCCATAATGTATGCATTGCTTAAACAAGGTGTAGAGAAAGTCTATGTAAACCTACTAGAGTCCATATATGAAAAGCTACAGGGACAGTCCATCTTGATGATCTTGAGGTTGGAATTAATATAAAGTGGGGTGTATGGCTGGGTGGTCACCCTGCGATGCAATATCGCCTCTTCTTTTCTCACTCTTCTTGGAAGAAGTTTTCCGTACTCTGGATTGGGAGGATGATAGAATAAAGGTTAATGATGCATACCTAAACCGTCTTAGATTCGCAGATAATATCCTTCTTCTTTCACAAGACCCAAAGGAGCTGCAAAGACACATAGAAGAGCTGCAAAGAGCTGGTGAACGATTTGACTTGAAAATAAGCCAGAAGAAAAGCTAGGAAATGTTCAATAAATTTGCTGAAGACAAAAGAATATCTATTTAAAGAAGGGATTTGGAAGATGTGGATCACTACATAGCTATATAAACTAAGAACACCATTTCTAAAAACAAAATATGATAACATCAGACGGGTCTCTCAATTTAAATAAATATAATGGAAATAATCATGGAAAACACGTTGGAAAAAGGGGCCAATAAGGGTAGATGTCAAAAAATGGAAACTGCCTTAAGACTTACACAAAATATTTTCAACAAAATACATATCTAAAAACACAAAACTGAGAGATTACAACACAGTTATTAAGCCAGAATGTCTATATGGCGCAGAAACGCTCATTTTGAATAGAAAGAAAGACATCGAGAAAATGGAACGAATAACAAAAATTAACCAGTTAAATGACAGAAGAAAATATTATAAATGTGAGTAGATTAAACACTACAAACTTTTTTAATTTAATATTACTGAGAGAATTGCTAGACACTATACTTTAAAATTATGTTTAAATCTCGACGACAACTTTTTTTTGTGTTTTGTAGCCCTGTGTAATCTACAAACTTTGTTGAAAAATATACTTTGACATAATAATTTTTTTAAATATACTAAACAATATCAATTTGTAATAGCTTTTATATCATAAATATGGCATTACTACTCCCCTTATAAACCTTTAACACAGAAAATTAGTATTACAATGTTTGGAGTATTCTAGGTAAAACAATGTTAATTAATTAATGGTTAATTAACCGTCAATTTTATTTTATTAGTGGTCGTAAAATATTGGACAAACTAAACACATAATAGTTCTCTTTTACAAAAACAATAACAAAATGTGCTTTATGACATAGCAAAATGTACTTTTAAAATTAGACCGTAAAATCTAACAAGACTGACATTAAATTAAAAACAAGATTTTCCGATAGTGGTTTCGTTTTTATTTTGCTATGAAATAAATGATAATTTTTGTGCAGTGAATGATTCAGGTACGTACTGATCATACTGTTCAATATAATTTTTCCATCTCATAGTAGAATTTCTAGCACAAATTTCGAAAATGTTGATATTTTTCAACAATTTTTTTTTTCTAAAAGAAATTGGATATTACCATCAGAAACGAGGCTTTTAACCGACAATGAGTAGTATCTCAATCAAAGCACATCTCTGCAGAGCAAAATAATATCTAGGCATTAACTATAATAAACTCAAAGAGATTTATCACTAAAGACCAAACCACTTTTTTCTCGACGCACGTTTCGCTAACCACGTTAGCATCTTCAGGAATTTGGTGTTTCCAATCTCCAGTGATTTGGTGTTTAGTGGTAATTCTCTTTGAGTTTAGTGTTTTCCACCGAAGGTTCTAATAGAAGAATTGAACTAACTCTAGCACCGATAACTATTGGTGATGATGGCTGTCAACCCGATGCAAGCATGACCTCAGACATAGCTATTAGTTTTGTTAACCCATTGTTGAAGAATTATGGGTTTTATAATGGCTCAGATAACCCAGCTTAGATCTACATTTTCTTCCGCGTAATGGGCATTTAAGATCAGGAGGATACAGAATTGATACCAGTCGGTTTGGCTTTTCGTGCCTGTCTTTTTAGTTGCGGCTTTTTAGCGCTTATCTTCCTCATCGAGCTCTACAGCTCGGTATGTCTTCTAATGCTATTTGGGCCTGTCATTTGCTGTCTTTTCCCATTCGGACATGCTTGACATAGGTTTTTTTTGAGACGATTTTATAACGTCTTCTTGGACATCCCAGACTTCTTTCTTGTTCTTTAATTCGCCACAGAGGATCTGCTTTAGTATCCTAGTGTCCTGCATTCTCCGGCAATGACCTAACCATCTCAGCTGAGCTTTCATGAACTCGGATTCTGTGTTCAAACTGCTGGCTCGTTCTAGTACCTCCACATTGGTCCGATAGTCTTGTCATTTTATTCTGAAAATCGGAGACAGCAGAGAATGTTTTATTTGCTTCCGATACAGGACCCATGAATCAGCTCCATATAGAAAGGTGGAAATTATTATAGCATTGTAAACAGTAATTTTTTTGTATTCCCGGTAGGTATAATATGCAAGTATTGTTTTGATAAAACATAATACATGTATGATTAACAAATTCACCAAAAATAGAGCAGATCGAACTCAAAATGGATGCAGTTATGACAAGATTAACGGATTTAAAAATGGAAAAAAGTTCTAACAATGGTATAGAGGAGACATCGACTTCGACTCCTAGTTATGCCGGGGCATTACAGAGTGGAATAGTGGTGGTGAAGCCGACGACAGCGTGTGACAGTCAGGAGACAAAGAGAATTGTCAGACAGCTAGTTGATCCGGCGGGGCTTGGTGTTGCAATCCGTGGAATTAAAGAGCCTAAAAACGGTGCAATAATAATTCAGTGAAGAAGTGAGCTTGAAGCCAGGAATATAAAATCTGACCTTGAGCCGAAGATAGCAGACTTAACGGTTGCCCTTAATAAAAAATTCCCTAGAATAAAGATTTTAGGTATAGAGGAGCAATATAGCGAAGATGAGCTTATTCTGAAGTTAAAAATGCAAAATAGTGATATTATAACAGCAGAAAGTCGAATAAAAATGATTGTTTAAAAGAAAATGGTCACGTCTGATTTTACTATTTTAGAGTGTGATAGTTGCACATTTAAACGAATAATGAAAGAGAGTGAGAATAGATTATTTCTTGGGTGCAGATCATGCAGATGCTTCGAGTACATAAGCCTTGTCCGATGCTTCAATTGTAACCGATATCATCATACTGCTAAATACTGTAAAAATTCAAAGTGCTGTGGGAGATGTGGATGTAATAACCATGATACTAAAAATTGCAACACGGACAGACTGTAGGCAGTGTAACGACAAATTTCAATTGCATCTTGATACAAGTCATGGATCATATGATATTAAGTGCCCAATATATCTGAAGTATTTAGAGAAAGAGAAAGAATAAATTAGATATACTGATGTCCTTGAGTAGCAGCTACAGAGTGAAGGGTTGATTTATGTGATCTCGGGCGTGTCGGGACTCGTGATCATCCATCAAAACATACAATCATTGAAAAATAAGACGTTGGAAATAGAATGCCAGTTGAAAAGGATGAAATGTAGACTACAGGTAATCCTCTTTACCGAGCATTGGCTGGAAAAGAACGAAGCTCCATATGTAAATATTGAGGGATACAGGCTGATTTCTTTATATGCGAGAGAAGAAATGAAATATGGAGGTGCGTGTATATTTTGCTGTGGAACTTTCAAAAATGAAATGGTAGTTTGTGGTTTCAGTATGGAGGATGTTGTGGAGTTAGCTGTAGTAGAGATTGTATGCGTGTATCGTCGGGGAGATGGTTCTTAACATGTTTTTTTTGGATGTCATTGAGCGGGTGCTCGATTATTTGCATATACATTACTCTAAATACGGTATCATTGTTGCGGGGGATATTAATTTAAATTGTTTTCATAACCATAACTGTCGTGTAAAGATACTCTTAGATATATTTTATAGCTATAATTTGTGTCAATCTATTTTTGAAGCAACTAGTAAATCTGCTAGTTTGATAGATAATATATTTTGTAAAACGTACTTGATGGTATTTGGAACCTGGCACTCTCTGACCATTATGCGCAGATATTCAAGAATTGTGCAGCAATAAACAGCAACTAAATTATGTATATAAAATAATAAAGGAATTAAAGAATAAAAAATCACTCGGGGATGACAATCTTCCAACACAAATAATTAAAGAGATTGCAAACTATATATCTAGGCCGTTATCTTTTATTGTGAACCTCTGTTCTTTCCAGTGGTGCATATCCTGATTTATTGAAAAATGTGCTTATAAAACCAAAATACAAAAAGGGCAAATCAGATGAAGAAAAAAACTACAGTCCTATAGCGTTACTAAACAACGTTAATAAAATATTAGAGAAGGCATTTTATAAAAGATTGATAGGATTTTTAGAAAATTACTATATAATTACTGACAACCAAAATGGGTTCAGAAAAGGAAAATCAACGACTAGGGCAATTTTTCAGGCAATCACGTATATATCCAATTCAATAAATGACAATGTGCATTGATTTGTCTAAAGATTTTGATAGTGTTAACTATGAAGTACTGTATACCAAATTGAGTAACTATGGCATAAGAAGCAATGCTTTAAAACTGATTAAATCGTATTTGAAAAATCTTACGCAACAGGTATTAATAAGGGATATTGATGGCAGGGCCTTTTTCTTAGAGAGGGTACATGTTACCAAGGGTGTTCCGCAGGGTTCGGTTTTGGGTCCATTGTTGTTTGTACTATATACAACTAGTGAACAAACAGTTATGTATGCAGATGATCTAAACCTTATATTTAGTGAGGGGAGCATTGAGGATGTACGGGTAAGTGTATATAGGGCGTGCAAGGTTCTTGATCAGTGTTTTTCTACTCACGATCTCATTTTGAATGCATCAAAAACACAGTGCATTCTTTTTGAAAATCGCAGAAGTAATGACCTCTATTTTGTTTACAACAACAGTGTATTTAAAACAACAGAATGTGCCTCAGTACTTGGATTAGTGATTGACCGGAGATTGGATTGGACGGCCCATGTTGAAAAACTTACTTTAGATATATCAAGATATTCGTATGCGTTGAGAGTTATTTCCAAAAATGTAGGGATAGATGCAGCAATTTCGGCGTATTACGCATTCGTTCGGCATCTGATATGATAGAATATTTCAGCTTCAAAAAAGATATATTCAAGCAATTTTTAAATTAAGTTATAATGATACTTGTAGGGATATCTTTGTTAAAAAAAGGATTTTCACTTTGGTAACCATGTATATTCATGATCCTTTTATGTTTCTACATAACAACAAGGAACTTTTTGAGTCATTCCAAAATGAACATGGGTATGCGACACGACATAAATCCAATCTTTTACCATCAAGATATAATTTTAGTTATATTCAAAAAAAAATGTTAACTGTATGATTATAAAAATATACAACAGTTTTCCTCTAAATTTCCGGTCTCAAAAAGTCCAAAATTGCAGCAAATAAAAACCAAAAGAAATACTTATTTAAAAAAGCGCATTTCTCATTAAGTGGTTTTTTGGATTTATAGTGATATGGACAGATGTAATATAGCTAAATAAAACATTTGTATATTTTATATTAGAATAGTATTCATTATTAGTGGAAAAATGTAATTGATTGTTTGAGTTTATTTTCTTTTTTGTTATTTTTTGTAAGAATTATTTACTATGTTTATTATATTTATTATTTTATGTTCACAATGTTCCGGGCCAAAATGGCCGTTACAAATGTATATTTAATTGGGACAAATAAATCTTTATCTATCTATCTATCAATTATGGGAGTTTCTATTGGGTGTATCCTAAAATTTGCCCATTTGCTAACAGTATGCAATAGAGTTGATTGTTTCTTCAACAACAAAAACTAAAGTCCCCCTCTTAGTCCATTCTCCATTAATTTCAATTAGTGATACTGATTGTGATTTTGATTGCTTGAGTTGTCTCGTCAATCTTGGTCTGTAATCTTTTTTGACTGAACTTTTTTTGACTTTCTTATTGTTTTGGTTCAAAAGCATAACATACTTAAATGTAATAAATATCTTAAACCTAATACAGTACATAAAATTCAAGTTTTTTAGGCAATTCAGTTTATGATTAATAATGTTGCTTTGGATGAACCTGAACTCTCAGCAATATTATATATGATACGAACAATGAATGCTCGTAATGTATCTGCATGAATCATCAATTTCTCTATTGGAACCTTCGATGTGAACACTAAACTAGATGAGATTTAACCACTAAACACCAAATCACTTTAACTTCTCGATGTGTATTTGGCTAACCATATTAGCATTCAGGGTTTGTATAGACTAATGACATCTATGGCGTTTTGGGGGTGAACATACGCCATCAAAAGCCAATTCATTAACTATCATTGTGTCAAAAATATAGTTTTTCATAGCATTGAATTTGTCGAATTATGTACCAAAAAAAGACGTTTTGAAAGGAATTAATAACATTATTTCATTTGAAGAAAACAGCTGCTAAAAGTTATCAGTTATAAATTGAAGCTTGTGGTGAACATGCTCTAACTCAAAAAACTTGTGAACGCTAGTTTAAACGGTTTAAAAGTGGTGATTTTGATATAAAAGAAAAGGAGCGTCCAGAGCAGCCGAAAAAGTCTGAAGATGCAGATTTGTTAGCATTATTGGATGAAAACTCAATTCACAAATTGAAACAATAGGCAGAATCATTGAATATTGCCCAATGCAACATTTCCAAATGTCTACACGCATTGGGAAAGATCCAGAAGAAAGGAAAACAGGTTCCATATGAATTGAAGGAAAGATATATTGAATGGCGAAAAATATCCCGGACAGAAAAGAAAAGGTTTTTTGTATCGAGTTGTGACAGGTGATGAAAAGTGGATCGATATTGAGAACCCAATGCGCAAAAAATCGTGGGTAAACCTAGGCCAGCCTTCAACATCACAACAAGTGCGAAATATACATGGAAAGAAGGCTTTGCTGTGTATTTGGACGGATAGTAGAATACTGTGTATTACGAAGTGCTGAAACCTGGTTAAACAATTACTGTTGATCGATAGCGACAACAATTGATAAAACTGAAGCGACCATTGAAGGAAAACCGACTAGAACATGCTCAAAGACACGATAAAGTCATTTTCCAACATGACAATGCTCGGCCCCATGTTATAAAATTTGTAAAAAAAACTATTTGAAAAGCGGTAAATGGGACGTCCTACCCCACCAGCCGTATTCACTGAACTTAGCCCCTTCGGACTACCACTTATTTCGTTCGATGCAGCATAGACTTTCAGAACAACACTTACATTCTTACGGAGAAGTGAAAATTTGGCTTGATGAATGGTTGGCCTCAAAAAACCAAAATTTCTTTTGGCCCGAAAACCATTCTTTTACAGAAAGATGGGAAAAAGTAATAGCTAACGGTGGCCAATACTTTGATTATTAAGGTAATTTATTTTGTTATGGAAATAAATGATTAAATTTTGCCAAAAAATCGACATTATTAACCGAACACATTATATTATTTTGAAAAGTCTTAAAAATTAATTGTTCAAGTGTATCTACCATTTTGACACTGACTGTAAATGATGTTATAGGTAATCTATTATAATGCTAACATGTAATTAATAAATTCAATTTTTGTATTTCAATCCTCCAATAGATGTTAATTCATTAATATAACATTGTTTGCTACGCTTGAAATTGCGTCTTCCCTAAACTTACCGCTCTGGGCAAAGGTCTGGCTTTGCTCCCTCCCCCCTTTAGCGGATCCATCACATTGTAAATAAATAACTTGTCACTTGCTGGCATAACAAGATCAATAGGATAATAAATAAATAAAACCAAGCTTTTTGTGCTATTTTTTTGCTGGAAATTATATTAACATCAATATATAAAATTGCGTATTTAGGTAAATATTAGGCGAGCAACCAACTTTTAAACTTAAATTTATTTCATGCAACCGATATCACAATTTAAAAATTAGTTGATTTATTTCTCTATCATTTTGTAATTTTAAAGCGCATAATCTCTAACGTCACTAGTGTTCAGAATAAAATTAAAAAAGAATTATATTCGATTTTCCAACCACATCACGTTTCGTCTAACGAAAAATGCTCCTAAAGTCACTGAAAGATTTGCGCTGCATATGAAGAGAAAATGATAGTATCTAAAACTGCGCCGAATAAATGTCAGTTTTTAAGATGAATCGCGTACTAGATGCCCTCAAAAGATTGAAACTGACGAACTACAAGAATTTCTTCCAAGACAGGAACTCTGTACAAACGGAAAAGGAGTTTGTACAGTAGGGTGACATTAGACCACAAGTTATTTCCGTACATTTCAATCCAATGGATAAGGTTCAGAAGGAAGCCAAATGGCGTGATAAACTGTACAAGGACAGCAAAATCGACGGCGTGATGCCACATTTTCTGTGCTTTCGAAGTTCTTAAAAACATATTTTCTACGATAAATATTTTCTATGATCAAGACTGGAAAATAGTTGTTCTATAAGTATCCGTCGTTTTTATAATGCATTTGTTTTTCTTCCGTTTTTATTATGTTTGACCAAGTGTATAAATTAATTCAGCCTTTTTCTTACGCTACAGCACTATTGCCATCATTTTTCTGAAAAACTTAATTTTAATTAACTTCCAGACTTTTAAGATAGAAATTTGAGGCAGCAAAAACTTTATTTTCGACACTTGCTATATTTCGCCTTTCGTCATGGTCAGAAAGCTACAGAAGTAGTTCGAGACATTTGCGTCGTGCATAGAAAGGACGTTATAGCCGATGGGACTGCTCGAGATTGTTTTGGTAAGTTTAAAAATGGCAACTTCGACATGAAGGACACGACACGTCCCAACACGTACGTGGTTTTAAGGCAGTTCTAGTTTTGGACAATGCTCCAGGTCACCCTCGAGAGCTTGAAGCCATACATCCAAATAGAAAGGTGATATTTATGAATCAAGGAATAATCTACGCCTTAAGCTCTATTACATTAGACAAACAAAAGAATCGGTGTAAATTCAAACAATAACTAAAAATATTGCTCAAGTTGCGAATGTCATAAGACGAGATAGTTTCGACCAGATAGAATCAAGTGGCATTTAAGAATTGCTTGAAGCGCAAAATGAAGATTTTACTGAAACCGACTTGGATGAAACGCTTAACCTCCATTCCATTAAAGAGGAAGCCTCAACGAGCACTGAAAAGGTTACATTGAATTTAAAAAATCTAAGTGAAGGTTTACGAATGGCAAATGAGCTTTTTGAAAGCGGAATTGAAAGACCATTCAAAAGCGGCAAAACTAGGAAAAATTACTACATTTTTTAAACCATTGCCTGAGCCTGATGATAGTTATTAATATTGTTAAAAATCCTGTCATAAAATTGCTTTTATTATATATGTCTTCTGTTTATTTTGTAACCTTAGAACATATCCCCTATAATCCCGTACAAATTCAGGTTCCCGTACTATTTCCCCTACAATCCCGTACAGGTTAATTTTTTTTGTTTCTTTTGTTCTCTTTTCCCCTTTTTAATTTTTTTTTAAATTTTTTCTTGTAGGAGTCCTAGTCTAGGAGTGTGCTCCCTAGGTAGTGGGTTAGTAATTAAGGTTCTCATATAAATAGAACATAGTTTAGTTTTTGAATTAGATTAAATCATCTCCTGATGATGCTAACATGGTTAGCGAAACATGCGTTGAGAACTTTGAAAAAAGTGATCAGGTGTTTAGTGGTAAATCTCTTTGAGTTTGATGTTTCACACTAAAGGTTCCATTAGAAAAATTGATCAAATAGGAATATAAAAAATGCATTTATTAAGTACACACTACACCCATTATTTCATAGGCTTTCAAGAGTTCATATATGAGGTTTTTATAGTTTTCATCTTTCTTGTTGCCCAGAAATCGTTTCACTACACCTAAAAAACACTTCCACTCTTGATATGGTGATAAAGATGCCTTATTTTTGTAGTGCATCACTTAATTGAGGACATATTTCTTTTAGGTAGGTTCTCTCCACACCACACGATCAGCAAACGGCATAGAATTTTTTTTGTGATGATAAATTTAGGTGACAACTCACACAGCAAACAGCTTTTATCTTGATCTCCATTTTGCCACTTAAAATATAAAAGATAGACTGTTTTGTGACTTAAAAATAAATCGCGCGCATATATAACAAAACTTATCCACGGAATTTTTGCAAAATCGACGACTAGAACTTACCATTTTATATAAAATCGACTTAAACACTTGACTAATGATACAGAAACAAACTAAACTATAAAAAACAATAAAACTCCCTTAAAGATTCGTAGAATACTGTGGAAATACCACCTTTACGGTCTTGTAATTCCTGTATTGTCCAGTCCAAAGTCAGATACAAATAATTTCAATTATCCCATGACATAAAAGAGAAGGAGGTACTTGAAAAATGGGATGTGCTAGGCCATTTCTGTAAAAAGGGTTTTTTAATAACTACGTAAATGAAATCAATGTTAAAAAAATCATGTCGACCTGTATAATTATCATATGCGTGTTTGTTATTAAATAAAAATTAAATTTTGCAAAAAAAAAAGATACAGAACTTGTTTGTTCAGCTATTGTATTATTTTAGGACAATCAAATAATTCGCTATTATGGTGAGTCATATCAAAAATTTTTACGAGGGACAAAATGTACTCCTCACTGGTGGAACAGGATACTTCGGAAAGATGATCATAGAAAAATTGCTAAGATGCACTGAGGTAAAAAATATTTATTTAATTGTGAGGCCAAAAGAAGACATGGATGGCGACAAACGCGTTGCTAATTTATTTAAAGAGGAAGTAAGTATTCGATTGCGTTAAAAATAAACAATACAATAAAGTATTTATAATTTTATTCTGCTTCAGATATTTGCAAATATAAATGAGGAAGTCTTCAGTAATAAAGTGCATGCTATTAGTGGAGATTTGAGAAGCCCTACTCTTGGAGCATCTGAAGATAACGCAAGGTTTATAAGGGAAAATGTAAGATCCTTCTATAAAATTCTTGTGTAAAGAATTGGCCTTTTATTATAATTTAAAGATAACTTTAAAATTTGAACATATTATTGTCAAAGTAAAAATAAATTAGATTTATTGCCAGTAATAAAAAAATCTCTAATAAGGGTGTCAGAACGTTGAAACATAAAAGCGGCAACACTGTCACAAACATGAGATAACTAGCTATTATCCGCCCGCTTGGTTCGGCGTAAATTAAACTTTACTAATAATTTATTTTTTTACGATTAAAATTATTTTTAGGATTCCATAATTTATACCTGCTATTTTGCTACTGCTGTTATTTTTTTCTATAAATTTAATATAGTATATAACGTAGTAATATATATATATATATATATATATATATATATATATATATATATATATATATATATATATATATATATATATATATATTATCCTCGTACTGAACTCAGCATCTCAGCCTAAGCTGGTCTATATTACAATGCCAAAATGAAAAAGCAATTCAACTCCTCTCACTTAGCATAAAATTTTACGAACAATGTGGCATGTCTGCAAGAGTACTGCACGTTGTCCCACTATGGCAATCGATTTTGAGATACCAAGGTTTTTCAAATTTTTTGAAAAGTTCTTACTTATTAGGCCTTCGGCGGACATAACGAAAGGCACTATCTCTACCTTATGCAGTTTCCACTGGTTTTTCAAATCGTACGCAAGGTTTTCATACTTAGTGGTTTTCTCCAACTCGGTTTTCCTGATATTATGAGAGAGTGGCACTGCGATGTCAATTATAAAAGCCCTTTTCTCCTTTTTACTAATTAGACCAATGTCTGGTCTATTATTATTATTATCCTCGTACTGAACTCAGCATCTCAGCCTAAGCTGGTCTATATTACAATGCCAAAATGAGAAAGCAATTCAACTCCTCTCACTTAGCATAAAATTTTACGAACAATGTGGCATGTCTGCAAGAGTACTGCACGTTGTCCCACTATGGCAATCGACTTTGAGATACCAAGGTTTTTCAAATTTTTTGAAAAGTTCTTACTTATTAGGCCTTCGGCGGACATAACGAAAGGCACTATCTCTATCTTATGCAGTTTCCACTGGCTTTTCAAATCGTACGCAAGGTTTTCATACTTAGTGGTTTTTACCAACTCGGTTTTCCTGATATTATGAGAGAGTGGCACTGCGATGTCAATTATAAAAGCCCTTTTCTCCTTTTTACTAATTAGAACAATGTCTGGTCTATTATAATCGACCGTTCGATCTGTTGTGATTGGTCACTCCCAATATAGGATTGAATCAGATGATTCCAATACGGGAGAAGGTGAGTACTTATAATATGGAGCAGGTGCGTTATCTAATAGCGAATACTTTAATGCAATTTGCTGATGTATAATGTTCGCCAGCTGAGTATGTCTTCCTAAATAAGCATTAGGGGCTAGAACTGCATACCCACCTATAAGGTGTTCAATCGTTTCCCCCACTATACCGCACTTCCTACATCGGTCGACAACATCCATGTATAGTATATGCTTTTCATAGTTTCGTGTTCTTACTACCTTATCTTGAATAGATATCGCAAAACTTTCTGCTTCTGGGTACAACAGCCCATCGGTCAGCCATTTTAGAGACAATGGTCCATCAATGGTATCATCCTCGAGTGACTTTGGATACCGTCCATGCAGTGTCTGTTGTTTCCATTCACGGACACAATCCGTAAGTGTTGTTCTGCCATCAACACGATTTAATTTATCTAGGTACAGCGGGGTGAAACCCCGGTCCTCCTTAGCAACCAACTTCATTAGCGTGCTGTTTGAATTAATGAAGTGTTCTCTCTATTATTATTATTATTATTATTACTAGGTGCGATCTCCTCCAAACTTCGCTCTCTGATGCAACATTCCACATATGTATTTTGTTTCTGTACGTTCTTCTATCCTCAATCTCCGTCTGGCCCATTTGTGCCTTTTAAAGATCAGCTCTGAATTGTGCGATCCATGGTACTATTGATTTGACTCCATGTATGTATGTAAGAATTCTGTTGGTGAGTCTTGTCGGTGGGAGTCTACTGATATGTCCATAGAATTTCAACGTTCGTTTTCTTAAGTCCGCTGCTACGTTGGACATTCTCTTTGTGGTCTTTCTAGAATGTAGTCTGTATCCTTCCTCTGTCAGTTTTGGGCCGAGAATTTTCCTCATAATTTTGCGTTCTTCTTTTAAAATGATTTCTATGCCGCTTTTTGTGTGAAGTGTAAGTGTCTCGCTTGCGTATAGTACTTCTGGTTTGATTACTGTATTGTAGTGTCTTATTTTTGCGTGTGTGGACATGCATTTCTTATTGTACATATTGTGTATCTTGCCGTATGCTCTCTTCATCTTCTGTAATCGAGTCTTTTGTGCTATCTTCTCTCCTCCTGTGGGTTCGAGGATCTCGCCCAGGTATTTGAAGTGAGTGACCCTATTTATTTTGCCATATTTGGTGTTCAAATTTTAGACATCTAATTTTGAGCAGAAGAATTCGGTTTTTTGAAAGGAGATTTGTAGGCCGACTTTCTTTGCACATTCCTTGAGGACTTCTATCTGTTTGGTTGCCTTTTTTTCATTGTCTGCGAGTATGGCTAGTCGTCTGCGAAGACTAAGCATGATATTTCTATGTTGTTTTTGGGTCGTCCGAGTCGTATTGGTTTCAAGTGTCCTTGATTTTTCAGTTCTTTTTCCCATTCCCTTATGACTTTGTCCAGGACCAGGTTAAAGAGGAGTGGGGATAACCCATCTCCTTGGCGTACTCCGGTTTTAATTAGGAAGGGTTCGGAAATTTCTCCTATAAATTTCACTTTTGAGGTTATATCGGTCAGTGTTTGCTTGATCAATCGTAGTGTTTTGGGGTCGAGTCCTTGTTCTTTAAGGATGTTGAATAGAGAGTTTCGATCGATGCAGTCGTATGCTTTCTTGAAGTCCACGAATGTGCAGATGATAGGGACGTTCCTGATAGCTTTGTATTTCAGTATGGTTTTAAAGTTATATATTTGTTCAGTACAAGAGCGACCAGAGCGAATGCCTGCCTGGTACCCGCCAATTTTGTGGTCTAATTGTTGTTGGGTTCTCTGGAGAAGGCATGCTGAGAGGATTTTGTAAGTGACTTGTAGTAAGGAGATTCCTCTGTAGTTGTTCACATCTGTTCTGTCTCCCTTCTTGTGTAGCGGGTGGATAAGCGCACATTTTCATTTATCTGGTAATTTTTCTGTTTGCCAGATGTTCGTGATAATTTCTGTAAGTTTCTGCAGTGAATTTGGTCCGAAGTTTTTATTAGTTTGTTGTTCTTTAGTTAACAAGTTTATTCTGTAGTTTGCGTATGTGCCTGTGGATTTCTTTCAGTGTTGGTGGTGGTGATTCTGAGTGGGTATAAATACAATTTTCCTTAGAAAATCTTGTGTTGCGTTGGGGGCAGTTGAGGAGATTAGAGAAATAGTGTGCCAGCTCCTGACAATTCTCCTGATTGGTTACCACTAATCTCCCATTTCGCTTTCCGAAACAAATATTTTGTGGTATATCCACGGATTTCTCTTGCAAAAGTCCTAGTCCATTAATCTCTGCGAAAGTCTCTCGTGTTGTAATTGCGGAAATTCTCCTCTATAGAGTCTAGTTGTTCCCTCATGTACATCCTCTTAGTTTGCGAGATAACCTTTGCAGTCCGTTTTCTCATCACGTTGTATTCCTGAAATGATTGTTTGCGTCGCTGCAATACACTTTCGCATTCCGAGTCCCACTAAAGGAGTTTTGTGTTCTTTTTCAATGGGATCAGTTCCTGTGCTTTTTGTGTAATTTTTTTGTGGAATTTTTCCCATGTATATGCCTATTCATTTTCCCATTCCTCTGTTATGTCGGATTTCTTGATCTTTTTATATCGAATTTCTGTAAATGTGCTTTCTTGTGATGAATTCACCTTGGGGTGAACTTGACTTTGATTCGTGTTAGGTAGTGGTCTGAGTCAATGTTCGCTCTCCTGCGGACTTGGACCTCTTGGATCTCTTTGTTGTGAGTATGAGATCGCAACGTGGTCTATCTGGAATTCTCTAATCTGTTGTATAGGTGATCTCCATGTCTTTTGTTTTCATGGAGATTTTCTTAGGGATGCTGACATGATCTTCAGGTTATTCTGTTGGTATAGTTCGATGATGAGTCTTGTGCCATTCTTGTTGGTAAATTTGTGACCGGGGAATTTGCCTACGGTTTTCTGATGGATTTTTCTCTATCGATTTGTGCGTTAAAGTCGTTCAGTAAAATTTTGATCATCCTTTGGAGGCCTTTGCCATTACCTTCTCTAGTGTTGCCCAGCATTTCTCTGTAGACTTGGGGTTTTTCTTGTTGTTCTCGTTTGTGGGCGCATGTACGATCATCATGATGTATTTTCTATTGGCGCACTGTATGCGTCATAATATTATTTTTATAAAAATATTGTTTTGGCATTCAATGTAATTAGTTCATTAATATTTTTTGAAACTCAAATAAGTTTAGTACATGTACCAACCCATCCATAAATAGTGGTAAATCCGCGTTATGAATTAATGTTTTATTGCTTATTGCTTATTAAGTAACTATTTTGCTTGATCTGATTAATATTTGCTTAGTAACAATTTCCAATTAGAAATTCCCGCATTTGGATGCCGAGTGGTTTTGTTTTCACAACTTTTAAACTAAGTTTCATATTTAAACAGTGTCGGTTTTCCTTTGTATTTAAATTTTAAATATGCCTTTCCGGACACTAAATAAAGATTTGTTTGTTTAGGACCTGGAGTGATACGAAACTTCCGACGAAATGTAAAGGGAAAAGAAAAATAAATTCCCATATAATTTGTTAGGGCTTTAACATTGGATTCGAAGGTTTACAACAGTGTATTGATTTTCAGCATCATGAAAATGTTCCTCAATTATAACAAGCGCCTGTGCTATAAATTGCTATGACTTAATGATTTCATATAGCTAAAAATCAGTTACCTTTTATCTCTAGAATTACATATACACAGGATGTCCCGAAACTCAATGTCCATCGGGTGCGGGGCGAAAGGTCAGATTATGCCGTGTTTTCAAAATACAAAAAAAAATAATTCGAATGATGGGTGGGGTGTCACTACTGGCAACATGTCGACCAATTTTTAAACAATGCAGGATTTTGACTCTACCATCACTATATATTTTGAAGATTATCATCTTTGTTAGGGGAAATTTTGTAGCATTCGTGAAAAATAGTGATTTTCATCACTATGACACACGAGGCCCTGATGAACTTGTATTACCAATACATTCATGTAAGATAGTTGAACACAATGATTATTATAGGGGTGTGAAGGTGTATAATAAGTTGCCACATCGATTTAAGCATGTTCAGAATGACAACGAATTTAAAAAGTTAGTCCGCGAATTCCTTATATGTCAAAGTTTATATAGTTTCGACGAATATATGTCAT
This sequence comes from Cosmopolites sordidus, assembly GCA_031761425.1. Lineage (NCBI taxonomy): Eukaryota > Metazoa > Arthropoda > Insecta > Coleoptera > Curculionidae > Cosmopolites > Cosmopolites sordidus. Next base: position 532,855 of record JARFXV010000857.1, on the reverse strand, counting down.
ATCAGTAATTAGATGCAATGATTATTTATGTATACAATGTTTATTTGTGCAAGATTATCATATCATGTATTGTTTCTGAGGTCGTGTCACTAAACATTCTGTCAATTCTGTAAATCCCACTTAATCATGAATATTTGTTTTGATCTGGGGATTGAATAAATATATTACTACAGGTAAATTCCCTGATCAAGAATAAAATATTTATATGTAGGTTTAAATGTTACATTACAAGGGCATGCTCTTGTTTTGACTTGATCCATGCATATTTGTATTGTCTTGAGGATTCAATAAATTATTATTATTATTATTCTGCTCATCCTTAATGTAGAATTTCAGCTTATGCTGGTCGATATTCCAATGATAAGATGAAAAGCAATTCAGCTCCTCTCACCCTAACATAGTATTTTACGAACAATGTGACACGTCTGGAAGAGCACGGCACGTTGTCCCACTATGGCAATCGATTTCGAGATATCCAGGCTTTCGAGGTTCTTTGAAAATCTCTTACTTATCAGGCCTTCGGCGGATATAACGAAGGGCACTACATCTACCTTACGCAGTTTCCTCTGGTTCTTCAAGTCGTATGCCAGATTTTCATACTTTGTGGATTTTTCTATCTCAGTTTTTCTAATGTTATGAGATAGTGGCACTGCGATGTCAATTATAAAAGCCCTCTTGTCCTTTTTGTTGATTAGAACAATATCCGGCCTGTTATAATCAACCGTTCGATCAGTAGTGATTGGTCTGTCCCAGTAAAGAATGGTATCGGATGATTCAAGTACAGGAGAAGGCGAGTACTTATAATATGGAGGAGGTGCATTTTCTAATAGCGAGTATTTTTTTATAATTTGTTGATGTATAATTTTTGCCAGCTGATTATGCCGTCCTAAATAAGCATTAGGAGCAAGGGCCGGGCAACCGCCAATAAGGTGTTCAATTGTTTCCCCCAAAGTACCGCATTTCCTGCACTTATCGACTACGTCCAAATGCAGTATGTGCTTTTCATAGTTTTTTGTTCTTGTTACCCTATCTTGAATAGATATCGCGAAACCTTCTGTTTCTGGGTACAAGAGTCCATCGGCCATCCACTTCAGAGACAATTGTTCGTCAATGGTGTCATCTTCGAGTGACTTAGGAAACCTTCCGTGCATGTGTGTCGTTTCCATTCTCGAACACAGTCCGTGAGTGTTGTTCTGCTATCAATACAATTTTGTTTATTTAGATTCAGTGGGGTGAAACCCCGATCCTCATTTGCAACCAATTTCATTAACGTACTGTTTGAATCAAGAAAGTGTTTTCTCATTCTATTTTCTTGATTGAGACAGAGATTTTTTACGTTTACAAGGCCTCTACCCCCCAACTTTCTTGGGATGTATAGTCTTTTCGTAGATGAGTTTGGATGCAGGCATCGGAACTTTGTCAATGTTCGGCGCGTCAACCTATCGAGTTCATCAAGGTCAGTTTCTGACCATTTAACTATGCCAAAAGAATATGTCAGAGTTGGCACCGCCCAACCGTTGATCGTTCTAATGAGGTTTGCTCCGTTCAGTTTGGTGTTTAAAAGTTGTGTAAGTCTCTTTTGGTATAGAGTGGAAAAGTCCTTCTTTAACTGGTTATGATCAAGTTTATGCTTTTGGGGTATTCCTAAATATTTGTAGGATTCTTCTGGTGCTAGTTGTTGTATGCTACAAAGTGTTGAATGTTGACTCTGAACCTTTCCCTTCTATACAGACTGCACAAATGCTCTACCATAAGTATACACTAATGGTAGAGCATTTGTGCAGTCCGAATGACATTCTGATATCCCTACTGAATGTTTCAACCGTTTTTATCAATGAGTTTAATTTTTCTCTAGTTTCTCCATATAATTTAAGGTCATCCATATATAGTAGATGAGAGAGCTTTCTTGGATTCCTCATGTTAAGTTTATATCCAATATTGCTGTTGTTGAGTAGTGTGGACAAAGGGTTCAATGCTAAACAGAACCAAATTGGAGAAAGGGAATCTCCTTGAAAAATTCCCCTCTCGATATTTGTAGCAGCAATACATTGTTGGCCGACAAAAAGATTCGTTTTCCACTTCCCCATCAGGCACTTTAAAGAATTAATAATCTGTGGGCTAATTTTATAGAAATTCAGAATTATTATTTTATTATTATTATTATTATTATTATACCAGTTTTGATAAACATAAGAAAAAATATCCATGTCACCTTGTTAAGTTATAATAGGCATATTTTTAATAATCTTGAGATTCGACACTCTAGGCTATATCTTTAATTAATGTGTAATAACCATTCTATTAATCGCTGTTACAAAACAAACAATGAACTTTCTTTGATTAAAAAAAAAAAAGTTTCATGAAGTCGTGGTTTAAAACATTGACAGCCACCTTTGACACTTCATCTTTAAAAAAAAATGTATTACACTACCCAGGGCAAGTTATTTCAAAAGATGGCCCATTTAGTCAAGATTTCAAAATGGTACAACTATTGGCACTTTTTTCCACAAAAAATATTATTGCTTATTTTTTTACAAAAGGACCACATTTGAAAAACTCATACCATGACAAAAAATACATTTGTATGCTCAAAAATGGACTTCACTTCACCAGTGTAAGTGGGATGGACAGATGTGATACGAGTAGTATAACAACAAGAACAGTCGAAAATGCAACTGGCCCATATGGAACTGGTGAGCGAGACAATAGAGGTGACAGATTAGTTGATTTTGCTGAAGGACAAGAACTATATATTATGAATTCATTCTATAAGAAAAATATCAGCAGAAAATGGACATGGAAAAGTCCATCTGGGCTCACAAGCGAAATTGACTACATCATGACCAACGATAAAACAATATTTACCAATTGTACTGTCCTTAACAATTTTAATGTTGGAAGTGACCACCGAATGGTACGAGCAAGGGTTCGGATTGACTGTCGAAAAGAGCGCGAAAGAATGGTAAGATCAAAGAAGGGCAAGGTGGATTCTGGAACTGCTGGAGAGAGGAAGCGATTTTGAGATTGCTTTGTCAAACCGGTTCGCTCCGTTACAAGATCCAGAGGAAGTGAAAATATCAGTTCAATATGAAGAAATCTCCAACAATGTACTTCAAACGGCTGCTTCAATAGCACCAGAGGAAAAATGTCTCAAACAAACAAAAATCTCCAGTGAGACCATTGATGTAATGAAGAAACGGCGAGCAATGAGAAATGCAGGTAGTCCTTTTAGCAGGGTCGAGTACACTGAGCTCTGCAAAACTATAAGAAAACGTATCAGAGAGGATACGCGCCGATTCAATATGCAGCTAGTGCAAAAAACCCTGGAAGAAAACAAAGGAATTAACAAAGCTAAACAAAAGCTGAGAAACAAAAGAACGCAAATATATGCTTTAAAGCGTGAGGATGGCACAGTGTGCAGGACGCCTACCCAAATGTTAGAGATTGTCAGAAGGTTTTATTCCCAGTTATATGAAGATCAGAGCCAGTCAGGGACAGCAATACCCACGGAAGAACAATATATAATGCCAGATATTCTAGTGGAGGAAGTGACAAGTGCTATAGAGTTGATGAAGAGCGGCAAGGCTCCAGGAAAGGATAGTGTAACTGCCGAAATGCTGAAAGCTGGTGGTCGGACGTTACATAAAACACTGGCAAAATTATACTCAAAATGCCTCAAAGGACAAAAAGTACCTGACTTATGGAAAAATGCAGAAATGATCCTTTTACATAAAAAAGGAGCACAGGAAGATTTAAAGAACTACCGTCCAATAAGCCTCCTATCAGTGATGTACAAAGTTTTCACTAAGATAATTTCTAAAAGAATATTAAAAAAACCGAATGACGCACAACCAAGCAGGATTCAGAAGTGGATTCACTACAATGGATCACATCCAGGTTCTACAGCAGGTCAAAGAAAGGCACAACGAATACACCATGCCACTGTGCTTGGCTTTTATCGACTACGAAAAAGCATTTGATTCCATCTCAAAGCATGCGATAATGGATGCACTGCTTAGCCAAGGGGTAGATAAAGAATATGTAAACCTATTAGGATCGATATATGATGGAGCTACAGCCACAATTCACCTTGATGATCTTGAAGTGGGAATTAATGTAGAACGAGGTGTACGGCAGGGTGACGCAATATCGTCTATTCTTTTCTCGGCTGGCCTTGAAGAAGTATTGCGTAAACTGGATTGGGAACAGGATGGTGTAAAGATCAATGGTGCAAACTTAAACCATCTTAGATTTGCAGATGATATTATTCTCATTTCACAAGACCCAGAGGAGCTGCAAAGACGCATACAAGAACTGCAAAGGGCTGGCGAACCATTTGGCTTGAAAATAAACCTGAAAAAGAGTCAGGTTATGCTCAATAACTTCGCTCAGGATAGAAGAATTTCAGTTTTAGGAAGGGATTTAGAGATTGTGGACAGCTTTATATATCTTGGGCAGAGGATTTCCATGGAGGGGGATACTGCCCGGGAGGTGGAACGGCGTGTTAAATGTGGCTGGCAGGCATTTGGTAGGCTCAACATAGTGTTTAAGAGCAGACTCCCACTTTGCCTGAAAAGAAAAGTATTCGATCAGTGCGTTCTACCCGTTATGACATACGGAAGTGAAACCTGGACACTCACATCGCAATCAATTCAAAAACTTCGGGTGGCACAGAGGGGAATGGAAAGATGTATGCTTGGCATTACAAGAGGAGGCAGAAAGTCCTGCGCATGGATCAGGGAACAAATAAAAGTCTGTGACATCATTGGAAGAGTAAAACAAGTGAAATGGAGATGGGCAGGCCATATAGCGAGGCGATGGGACGACAGATAGACCAAGGGAATATATATATATATATATATATATATATATATATATATATATATATATATATATATATATATATATATATATATATATATATACCTACATACACATAATAACTGCTGGGACTTCTTGAGTATTCATTCTACTGTATATCTGAATAAGACCAGGATGTTACAAATGGATTAACGTCAAAACTTGTTACAGCGAAAATAATAATTTTAACGAGAATCTTCCGTTCTCCTTTTACCCGACTAGACGACAAAACCAAAAACGAAACCTTTAGGAATAGACTCGAAGTAACTTCAAGCATGGCAAAAATCGAGAAAAGACAGTTGAGTTGATTTGAACATCATATTCAAATGAAGGAGGGACATCCGCTAAAATATATTCTGGATTCTACCAGGAAGTTAGCCACCTTCCTGAAACAAAATGTGAGAATGACCTAGGACAGAAAAAGTAGGAAGAAGTTGTATAAAGCAGGACACCTCGATACGTAACGGGACAAATGAATTCGAATAAGTAAGCAAGTAAACGCGGAATATTGGACTCAAAAACACAAAAAATTCGAAAAGCAAAGAAAAATGTAAAATAGTATGCATTTCCCCTCTTAATTCGCGATCTCTTCGAATTATTGTGGATTACAGATTTATCCATTACAGTGGATTACAAAAATTTTCGGGCACCTTATTAAAAAAATTATTCAAGCAATTTCAATTTATGCAAAAAAAATATTTTTCCGTTCTTACCTATTTTAACTTCTTGCATAAACGGTGTCTTAAATTTTTAACGCAAATCGATGCGCAACTAAGTTCAGTGTAATAATTGGCAGACTGGTGTCGAAGGATCTTAAAATGGGGCGTATACCGAATAAAAAAAAATTAAATCTGAAAATATGCAATTATTGTTATTTCATTATGAAAGAGGAAATTTCTACCGAAAAATTGGGCAGATGTTTCAGTTAAATAAAAGTACCATTGGAGATATCGTGAACGCTACCAAAACGAGGACTGAATTTTTCCGAAGAAGCAAACAGGCCGTCCGAAATTATTAAATAAAAGAGATCAAAGCTTTATTTTAAAAGAAGGTGGAAAACCATTCTCAAAAAGTAGTCATCACAGAAACAATATCCCGTTGTATAAGAAAAAATAGATATCGTGGACGTGTGGTTCAGAAAAAGCCTTGGTCAAGTAAGAAAAATATTAAAATTCGACTGGATTTGGTTAAGGAATACATTTAAGGAGTACATTAAGCCTGAAGATTATTAGAACGACGTTATGTTCTGAGATAAGTCAATAATCAACATTTCTGGTCCAGATGGGCGTCAAATGGTGTGACGAAGGGTTACTGAAGAGCTTAACAAAGAAAATCTGTTTAAGACGGTAAGGGATCGGTAGTGGTTTGGAGGTGTATATCCTCAGAGGGGGTTGGTAACTTGGTATTTATTCACGGTACAATTGACAAAAAGACAATGACCCTAAACATAGTGCGGTTATAGTTCCCGAATGGCTATTGCTCAAAAGTAATTAAAAGGCTGCGTCAGTCACCTCACATTAATCGTATTGAAAATTGAAGGTATTATTTGGAAACTAATATAAGGAAACTTTAAAGAATAAATTTTAAGAATAACATCGACGTAAATTATTTTAAAAAATTGATGGTGTTCATGCCAAAAGAAATGCGATTAAGATCAAGGGTGATCATACCAAATACTAAGTATAAGCTAAGTTTTTTATGTAGTTAATTTTTTTGTTGATACTAATTAATGCCCGAACATTTCTGCGACTTTAAATTTTTAAATTGATCTTTTTTATTAAGGTATTTATTATTAATATGGATTGATAATCATTTAACACTTAAATTGTGGTTGTACTAGAATTGTTTATTAATTTCCCTAATATTTTTTTTTTATTTTTATAAGCACACATACACACAGCAATATACTTCCGAATGTTTTTGTGATCCACTGTTAATCAAAATGAAAAATAAATTTTCCAAAAGTGTTAAGGTAACGGTTAATTATACTAGAACCTAAAATATATAGTGACCAAAACCATGAGTATCATTTAACTAGAAAAGCACCGGGCAAACTTAATACCAAAGATAAGCACGTTGTTCCGGGGTCTCCTAATTAAGCATTAATGCAGATTTATTTTCAGATAAACGTAGTATTTCACTGCGGTGCCTCACTGAATATGGACTCCAGGTTAAAAGACGCAGTAATGACCAACGTTAATGGCACCGCCGAAATTTTACGCTTGATGAAAGTATCAAGCTCCCTGAAAGCCTTTGTTCTCGTATCTACTGCATACTCGAATTGCCAGAACGTGGTTATCGAAGAGAGTTTTTATGAGCCTCCCATCGATTACAAGTTATTAATTAATATAGCTGAATCTATGAAGCCAAATCTTTTAAATGCCATAAGTGCCAGGTAACTACATATTCAACATAAACATTATTTTGGTAATTAATATTATCTTTACCTTCATATCTACATTTATCAATTATACTAATAGGTTTATATATATATATATATATATATATATATTCTCAGTGACATTTCTCAGTGATTCTTTTCTGTAATAAATTTACATAAAGAACAAAATTTTGAAAAATATAAAAATGTATAAAAAAATATATAAACTTTTGAACGTTAACGTTTTCTAATATAAGTATTCTCTTCCCGGTTTCAAAACAAATCTAAAAAAATAAATTATATAAATTTCTAAATATAATGCAAAGATAGGAAGTAAATATATTTTTTCTGTATGTCAATGATACTCACATTGACAATTAGTTTTTAATGACACTGACAAAGTACCAAAAATATATATAGGTGATGTTTACTATGTGATTGTTTACTGTACTAATTGTGTATTAAAATACTTAAATATTTTTAATTGTATTCTTTAAAATCGGGAACCATATTGAATTTAAATCTACCGAAGGCATAGCAATATAGTTATTTTTATTTAAATTAATTATAGCGATTTCTTTTAATCTTCTGTATTTTGTTACCGATTCTTTTAATACCGTTTTGGAATTATTCCAATTGATTTTATGACCCGATTCCCATGCGTGTTGACAAATTCTAGATTTATTAAAATCGCCCTTTCTAAGAAGGTTTTTATGCTCTTTTAATCTAACATCTAACGGTCTGGATGTCTCACCTATATAAAATTTGCCACATTCGCAGGGAATTTTATAAATCACATTTTTGGTATTCTCTTGTATGTTGTTTGGTTTAGTTTTTGTTAATATAGATCGAAGGGTATTTTTTGTTTTAAATGTCGTTCTTATGTTGTATTTATTTCCTACTCTTTTAATTGTGTTAGAAATACCGCGTATATACATTTTTTGGCTAACTGTTTTTTATTAAAATGTCTTTGATGTGATTTGTTTCTTTTTGTAGTGTATCACTGTCAGTACAAACAAGTTTTGCTCTATCATATAAAATTTTAATTATTCTTATTTTAACTGATTTTGAGTGATTATAAAAGAAATTGAGATACCTATCTGTGTTTGTCGGTTTTCTGTAAATTGTAGCTTTTAATGTGTTGTATTGTTTTAATATTAAAGTTAAAATAGAAAAACAATTTAAAATCAAATCAAATGTATTAGCTATAGATAAATTAAAAAAGACACATCTATTAAAATATTTCCATCAGATAAAGGTAACGTTACAGTTATTCTAGACACTACGGACTATAATAACAAAATTAAAACTTTAACTGATGAGAGAAATTACACTAAAATACCTACAGATCCAACATTAAAAATTGAGAAACAAATTTACAATACATTATATAAACACAAACGTGAATTTATAGATCTAGAAAGATTACAACTTACACCACAATATAGTAAACCACCTCATTTCTATGGTCTACTAAAAGTACCCAAAACTAATATACCACTTCGCCATGTTATATATCTTCCCCATGTTATAAAGTAGCAAAATATTTACTAAACATTTTAAATCCACTTTCGTGTAGAACAAAATTTATATATTAAAAATACTTCAGATTTTTTAGATAAAATTTCGAACATTAAAACTACAAACCAAAATTTAATGGTTAGTTTTGACGTGATGAGTTTATTTACTAATATATCAGTTGATAAATCACTTTTAATAATCAGAAAGAGATTAGAACATGACACAACATTAAAAGACCGCACTAAAATAAATATAAATACAATTTTGGAATTGTTAACTCTGTGCTTAAAGACCACATATTTTCAATTAGAAAATGATTATTATCAACAAAATTTAGGAATGGCAATGGGTTCTTCTCTTTCTCCTTTGTTGAGTAATATCTTTATGGAGGAATTGGAGAATGGCATATTAAGTAAATCTATTAAAAAGCCAATAATATGGCTTAGATATGTTGATAATATTTTTGCTATATGGCAACATAGCATTGATGATCTAAATATTTTTTACAAGATATAAATCCTCGAGAGCCTGCAAATAAGTTTACTTTAGAGATGGAGAGGGAGAATAAATTGCCATTCCTCGACACTTTAATATTAAAACAACACATTAAAGACTACAGTTTGCCGAAAACCGCGAAACCCAGATATGTATCTCAATTTATTTTCTAATCACTCAAAATCAGTCAAAATAGGAGTAATTAAAAGTTTATATGACACAGCAAAACTTGTTTGTACCGACAGTGATATACTACAAAAAGAAACAAATCACATCAAAGACATTTTAATAAAAAACAATTACCCAAAAAATTTCATAGATAAATCGTTTAAAACTGTTGATACCAGACAAAATAGACAAGTCTTTACAATAATAATAACTCTCAAACAATTAACATCACAATATTAGAATAAATTAATATAAAATCTGAAATTATTTTTTTCACTTCACTTTTTAATTTTTTAGGTAGGGCACGTACCGACTAATAACGTTTAACTTTTAACGTTTCCTAATAACTTTCTTTTGGATATCTCCAACGCGAAGAAAAATATCGAGAATTGACCGTGTTTGTAAATTCGTAGTAGGCTGAGTTTAAAGTTCAGATTTCAGTTGAGTATCTTAAAAAATGTGACCCATCAACCTGCATCTTCAGTCGAAGCGGACAAGCGCATTTTGGCGAAACGTCGTGACTCTTCAAAGAATGAATGGATCGACACCAGGAATGATTTAGAAACATATATATATATATATATATATATATATATATATATATATATATATATATATATATATATATATATATATATATATACAGGGTGTTAGATAATCATGCGGCAAAAATTAAACGGGTTATTCCTTGACTTATTTTAAGAATATTTTGTTGTATGATGATTTATGAAAAACCCCTTTGTTTCGAAGATACAGGCTGAACAAAATTTACGACATTAACAACATTTTATTAACAAAAAGTACATGTAAAGTTGCTCAATCTACAATAAATGTTCGAAATAATTTCCTCCAGCCTTGATACAAGCATTCAATCTTCTCGTCATTGTCTGCCGAATTCTTTCAAACACACCAGGGTAGTTCCTAATTCAGTTACACCTAGCAATTATCCGATTTCGCAAATCATCCAAATTCTTCAACGGAGTAGCGTAAACTAATGACTTCAGGTATCCCCAGAAGAAATAATCCAGGGGGTTTAAGTCCGGGGATCGAGCAGGCCATGCGTGTGGCCCACTTGGACCAATCCAGCCATATCCGTAAGTTGCTGTTAAAAAATCACGAGCAAGCAAACTGAAATGTGGTGGTGCACCATCGTGCATAAACCACATTTCATGCCCTGTTGCCAATGGTACATCTTCCAGAAACTCAGGCAGCGTTGCTTCCAAAAAATAGCGATACACCTCGCCAGTAAGTATTTGTGATAGAAATACCGGTCCAATTAGATAGTTACCTACAATTCCTACCCAAACATTCAACGAGAACTGATGTTGAAAACTATCTTCGCATACCTCAGGCGGATTTTCATCTGCCCACACATGGTTATTATGAAAATTCCTTATTGCTTTTCTTGCAAAAGTGGCTTTATCGGTGAAGAGAATTTGTGTCGGGAATAGAGGGATGCGAAGTAAAGTTTGCAATATCCATTGACATAATGCAATACGAGAGGAAAATTAACAGGTAGTAGTGCCTGAACGCGTTGAATGTGGTATGGATACAACAAAATGTCCTTAAGAATTTTCCAAACTGTCCAGTGACTCACATTCAAAGTATTTGCAATTTTTTGCGTAGAACTACCAGGCTCTGCCGCTATCATGTCCAGCACATTCTGTTCTAATTGTACCGTTCTTACAGTCAGTGATCTTCCTCACTCTTCAGTTCGTTTCAATATGCCTGTTTCACGTCCTGAAGACGTCGATGAATGTTTTCGAAGATTTTTCGGTTAGGGAAATTACGGACTGGAAATGGTTCACTGTACAATCGCCTAGCTTGTAATGCATTGCCATCAGCAAGTCCATACAAGAAGTGCATGTCAGTCATCTCGGCGTTTGTATACGTTATGATAGAGGACTTCACTCACTATTTAAGACACGTCAAACAGCCAAACGTCACTCAATCTATGCAAACAAATGCGACCGATGAAATCCACTTACTAGATAAAACAGCCGTTCCAAGTGATCGAGATCGAAAAAAAATTTTTTTGTACTTGATAAACTCATTGACGTACACCCTACTTTTATTTAACTAATGATTTCAACTAATATCGAATATGGTTGTCGCAAATTTTGTTCGCCCTGTATCTTCGAAACAAAGGGATTTTTCAAAAATCATCATAGGACAAAATATTCTTAGAATAGGACAAGGAATAACCCCTTGCATTTTTGCCGCATGTTTAGCTAACACCCTGTATATATATATATATATATATATATATATATATATATATATATATATATATATATATATATATATATATATATATATATATATAATATATATATATGTATATGTCCAAACTCAAGGTCAAGCGGGTGCCGGGCCCCCGCCCGGGCTGATAAGTGGTAATAGGCATATTTTTGAAAATCTTGAAATTCAACACGCTAGGCTATATCTTTAAGTACCGTGATCACAAATTTCCCAATTTGTTATTTTTCCCAGTATTATTTTTTAAAACGTGATACTAACTAACCATGTTATTAATCGCAATCACAAATCAAACAATGAACGGTTTTAATTTAGGAAAAAAGTTTCATTGATTCGTGGTTTAAAAAATTATGTCTGCTAACTCTGACACCTTCTTTTAAAAAAATGCATTTCACTATACTGGGCAAGTAATTTCAAAAAACGACCCATTTAGTCGAGATGTTAAAATGGTACAACAATTAGCGCTTTTCTTTCCACAAAAAAATATTATTACTATTTTTTTGCAAAAGAACCATATTTTAAAAAACTCATAAAAAATACTATTAAATATAGACAAATATTAAATATAGACAATAACAATATTTTGTCTATATTAAATATAGACAAAAAAATGTTCTCTTCGTCCAAAAATTCACATTTCCATTCACAGTCCATTCACATTTTACAAAAAAAATATTTACTTCTAAAGGTAATTCATATATATTTTATCTTGTTTCAGCAAATATTTTAAGATAGAAGCAATGTCTTTCTAAATAAATAAGCAAAGATTAATATTTAAAAGTTTCCACTATATTTAAAATTGTATGTATAACAATTGTTTCGACACACAGTGCCTTTTTCAAATACGAAACTATACTATTTGTATAGTTTATATAATATAGTTTGTATTTGAAAAAGGCACTGTGTGTCGAATCAATTGTTATACATACAATTTTAAATATAGTCGAAATTTTTAGATATTAATCTTTGCTTATTTATTTAAAATAAATGTCCATCAACTATCGGCTACCTCAGTTAATTGTCCTTCTCTTTGGTTTGGGCCATAACAGGTTTTCACGATATAGGGCTGATTTTTTATATAATAAGCCATTCATAGTTTATTTAGCTATATTTTTCTGTTCTTCCAAATGATTTCAAAACAAATTGGACAAATTAGCCTCATGGAGCGCAACAACTTTCTGCATATCGAATAAAATATTCGCAATAGTACTTTTTTGTAAAACCAAACAGTTTATATTTTATCAAAAATAATTAATATAGGCATCACATTTGGCTAGTCTTTTGTATCGGTTCATATTACTATAAAACCATATTGCATACATTGCATTTACTAATAACACTACTAATTATCCTCTAACAATAATCTATATAATCTATTCTAAAACACAAAAAAAATCGAAAGATATATATTATGCCACTAAACAATATACTATGTAAATGGTGATAAATTGTTCCATCCACTATATAATTTAAAAATGTTGTTTCCTCTTTCAGAATAGTTGAAGGGTGGCCAAATACTTATTCGTTCTCAAAAGCTGTAGCAGAGAATGTATTAAAAATTGAAGGAAACGGTCTACCTGTAGCTGTGTTTCGTCCATCCATTGGTAAGTTTAAAGAAAAAATAATTATTACCCAAACAACCAAATAAAAATGTATTTTCCAATACTATAATCGATTAAACGCGGACATACGAGAATGAAGTGAAAAGTCAGATACTCTTTAAATGAAATATTTTTTCTTTTTCACTGTTGCAATGGCAGACGAATGGGAGGGTGCATTATCGTAGGGAAACAGCATTTTTTATTCGCAAATTGAGGGCCTTTGTTATTAATTCTTCCGGAACTTTGACGTATAATTTAACGTAAAAGGTCTTTCAAACTGAGCGATTTTTTATAATTCTTCAATATAACACAGAATTTGCATTGGTTTCAAAAAATTTTTATTGATAATTGAGGGATAGTGCTTGACAGCTCCATAGACATACACTTTTGTCAAAATTTTGAATGACATTTTGGCATAATCGTGGCTCATCCTTCTGTTCAGCAATCGATTGTGGATTGTTCTTATCGACTTGACTGTCCATGCAACTTCAAAGAAAATAGTCCAACAGTGTCAAATCACATGATTTTGGTGGTCAATTAACATCACTGTTTCTTGCAAATACTCGTCCAAAAAATTGTTCTCTCAATAAAATAATTGTTTCATCAGCGTCATCCTGTTGGAACCATATATCCTCCAGATCAATATTATTCAATTCAGCGTACAAAAATCCAGTTATCATCTCATCTTTGGGCATTCTGAAAGAAAAATAGCCCAATTACATCTCCTGAACATAATGCATATCAAACAGTGACTCGTTTAGAATGTTAAGGTTCCTCATGAATCAATCGTGAATTTTCTTCACCCCAAATGCGGCAATTTTGTTTATTAACACCAACCCACCCTCCAATTTCAAAAGTGCTTCATCTCTAAAAAGATGATTTTTTAAGAAATTTTTGTCCTTTGATCCAATTTATATGTCTTCAGAGCTAATCCTTTCGTAAAACAAGCCTTGTTGTGAATTCACTGAGTTCAAATTATTGTGAACTTTGACTAATGAAAATATCTGGGTCTTCAGCTACACCTCCACGTACCAAGTGAATATGCTCTTGTGAACGACCACTACGACTATATAGTGTTCTACTTTTATCTTCCACCGAACCAGTTTCTTGAAATTTTTGAACATTTCGATTGATTATACTTTCAGACGGACGATTGTGTAAACCGTAAAGACCACGAAATTTTTTCATTGAAAGCCCATTTTCATAAAATAATTCAACAATGTCAATACGCTGTTGTATTGCATACAACCCCATTTTTATAAATGTCACACATTACACTTCTGAAATGCAACTAGAACTAGGCAAATTCACAACGCCATCTATGATTTATCCAAGAATTTAAAAAACCGCTACATTTGAAAGACCTGTTATAATGATACTCTTCTATGATCGTCCTTCCTTTTTCCAATGAAGCAATCAAGGCCATGCGAATTCCAACAAATCGTCGATATGATCTTTTCAGCCATTGGAAGAGCCTTCGTCTAGCTCCATCACGCTGGAATCCGCATTAACGAATAATCTATTTTTTTTGCTTATTTTTACCTACAAACGATGCTAATAAATGTAGCATATTTCATCATCATCATCATCATCATCACTCAGCCGTTGTCAATCCACTGCAGGATGAAGGCCTCCCCCGCATGCTTCCAAATCGTACGGTCCTGAGCTTTCCTCTGCCATTCGGGCCCAATATACTTGATGATGTCATCCGTCCATCGTGTTTTCAACCTTCTTCGCGAACGTTTATGATCAAGCGGTATCCATTCCAGAATTGCTTTGGTCCATCTGTCGTTGCTTCGTCTCGCTATATGACCTGCCCACTTCCATTTTAATTATTTCGCCCTTCCAATGATGTCACATACCTTCGTTTGTTCTCTGATCCATATGCAGGTCTTTCTGTCCCGCTTTGTAATGTCAAGCATACACCTTTCCATTTCCCTCTGTGCAACCCGAAGCTTTTGAACTGATTGTGATGTGAGTGTCCATGTTTCACTTCCATATGTCAAAACAGGCAGCACGCACTGTTTAAAAACCTTTCTCTTCACACAAAGTGGGAGTTTGCACTTAAATACTATATTGAGCCGGCCAAATGCCTGCCAGCTACACTTAACCCGTCGTCCCACCTCCCGGGCGGTATCACACTCCATTGAAATCCTTTGCCCAAGATATATGTAGTGGTCCACAACCTTTAAATCACTTCCTAAAATAGAAATTATTCTGTTGACAGCAAATTTGTTAAACATAACCTGACTGTTTTTTAGGTTTATTTTCAAACCAAATGGTTCTCCCGCCCTTTGCAGCTCTCGTATGTGTTCTTGTAGCTCATCTGGACCTTGTGAAAGGAGAATGATATCATCCGCGAATCTAAGGTGGCTTAGATATGCACCATTGATTTTTATTCCCTGCTGTTGCCAATCCAGATTACGAAATACTCCTCTTCAAGACAGGCTGAGACCACGTTCTACATTGATTTTAACTTCAAAGTCATCCATGTGAACTGTAGCTTGCTCATACATGGATCTCAGTATGTTCACATAGGCTCTCTCTATCCCTTGGCTAAGCAATGCATCCATTATGGCCTGCGGGCAAATCGGCCATGTCGAATAGTGGCAGCAATCACATGCAACTCTGCCATCCTGTAGTAAACGACCGCGATAGACAAACTGTGCGAGACGTTAGACGGGCCACGAACGATCGCGATCTCAATTTATATGGTCATGGCTTTAGTCGTTCTCTTCATCCGCTCTCCAGGCGTTCAGCTTGAGCCCAGCTGATGAGGACTTAAGGCCAGAAACCGGTCTTGGGAGACACTTGCTGGCGCTTTAGATGGCGGATGGAGGAATGACAAAGCACCAACGTGGTGTGCGGGTGTGTGTTAATATACATATATATGTATATATATATATATATATATATATATATATATATATATATATATATATATATATATATATACTAATTCAAGAAACTACAAACAATTTCTTGGTCTTTAACCTTTTTAATCATCATTTTTTGATCGGTTGATTCTTTACTACTACAAACATTTATATCATTTGTAGTTTCTGGATTAGGGTCGTTTTTTCCGACAACATCGTTATTTTGGATTTTATCCAATATTTATCGATTATATATCTTGGAACTACAATAAACTACAAACAATTTAGCACTAACTTCATTCCTATTTTTCGTATTATTTGTAATATTTACTGGCTTGAACAATATATATTGTTTTTCCTACATAATTACTGGTACTACAAAAAATGAACTATATTACATTTATTAGCGTTGTTTGTAGACAAAAATAAACAAAACAAATCGAGTATTCTTTAATGCGGGTTCCAGCGTGATGGAGAGCCTTGATAATGATATATTTATATCTATATATATATATATATATATATATATATATATATATATATATATATATATATATATATATATATATATATATATATAAATGCACACAAGCCTTGAACAATATCTATTGTTTTTCCTGCACTGACACTACAAAAAAATGAACTATGCTACATTTATTAGCATTGTTTGTAGACAAAAATAAGCAAAAAAAATCGAGCTGTTTTGATTGTTTTTTCATTTCTGGTGTGTAGACATGAATCCAAGTTTCAAGAACAGTAACAATTTGCCGTAGAAACTCCGATTGATTGCAGTTATACATGTCTAAACGAAACTGTAAAGTGCTTTTGATTGCAGTGAGCAAAAGTCCGCAGTAATTAGCCGATCTCGTTAAAATATCCGTGTGGAATATTAAGTAAGCATTCGTTCGAAATATTTGTTAACAATCAATTTCCTCAGTAGTGATCTCAACGGGGCATCCTGAGCACAGAACCTCCCTCGAACTGAATTGACAACATCGAAACTCAATATACCATTTATAAAGCATAAAATGTGAAGAAACAGGGTTTAAATAACACTTTTTCGACTTTGCTTCAATTTTCGAATTATTGGAATCATATCAAATTTGGATCATTCTGATTATTTAATTTAGAAAAATTCAAATTTTTGTGTTTATGGGCACGTAAACTTTTTTTAGTTCTCGACAAAATGTTTAATAATATTTCAATTTTTAAATATAATCATAAAATTTCAGTTGCAATATCTCCATATATCTATATTTTACAATTCTTAACTCGATTTATATCGAAATAATTTTTTATTTACTAATTACCGCAAAAAATCAGATAGGGTCAATTAAATCATCAATCGTAGGGATCATCAATCATTCATCAATCGTTGAACCATGGAAAACATCAGACTTGCACGCGCATCTCAACCTTACACGAAAAATATTTATAAAGCTAAACAAGGTAGCATTTGTTATTGTGATATTTGGTAGTTAAAAATTGTCAACCTTATTCAATAATTGTAGTAAGTAAAGAAAGATCGAATTATTATTATCATTCAAAAATAACAGTTTATAGTTAATTATTTTGTTCGTATAAAATCAAAAAACAAACTGATAGTAGTCAATGTATAATAGATGTTTTTACACAGCTTATGTCGTCTGCTAATTTCAGTATCTTATAAGGATAGTAATTAAATGAAAATGGATATTTTATAGATATATTAAAATGTCCCGTAAACGTGTGAGGAAAACTAGCCCTGGTGAAGTATCCAGTGAAATCTATGAAATGGCATGTGAAAGAATTTTGAAACCTAAAGAGACAATAAGAAGTAAAAAAAAGTAAAGTGTTAGGGTTAGAGACGCATCAGCAACTAGGCTATTTAGCGACTGGACCTACAGATTAACGTGGGTTCCGAACCAAGGTCATCAGCTTAAGACAAACCCAGGCCAGCACCCCCCTCAGGCTATAAACCCTTGGTTATGTGCTTATCCATAAGTCTATTAGGAAGCCTACCGACTGGCGAGTGACCAACGTAGAACACTTCTCAGAAGGTATCCGGCCTTACCCAACTTTTAACTGGCGTGACTGAGGGGTAATTCGTAGTCGGATTTTACACTCTTGCCTAGAAACAATCACAAACAATTAGAAAGTGAACAGACAGAAGAAAGAAAGAAATACAACCATCCGAGCGCTGGAATCGAACCAACTACCGCTCCAGTGCGGTTTCAGCACAGCAGTGGCAGGCCGCTGCTCTTACCGTCCGCACCAACGCGACAGGCCAATAAGAAGTGTTGCTAAATTATTTCATCTTTCTTACAAGACATTACGACGATATCTAAAATGATTAAAATTAAAAAAAAATTAATACCGGATACCATCTTCACAACAAGGTCTTCACGGCTGAACAAGAATTTTTATTAGTCGACTACTGCTTAATATATGCTAAATTATTATTATGGATTAACAACAATTGATTTAAGAAAGTTGGCATATCAATTAGCTTTTAATAATAATAATAATAATAATAATAATAATAATAATAATAATAATAATAATAATAATAATAATAATAAATGGCCTTTATTGCCTTAAAAAAATATATAAAATATATTAGCAATTATAGCTGTTGAACTAAAAGAAATTCCCTGACTTTGTATTTGAATTTGTTAATATTAAACATTTTAAATATATTGGGGAGTCTATTTAATATCTTAATAGCATTATATATGTATATAATATGAAGTATCCCTCATCATGGGATACTAATAAACAGGCTGATAATGATTGGTGTAAAGATATCATAAAAAGACATCCGGATATATTTATTAGAGTTCCGGAAACCACAAGAGAATTCTCACCTGCTACTGTTACTGACATGCCACAACCTTTAAATGAAATACCTGATCAACTAGTAGAGTCATTAAGTAATAATCTAATTAACAATGAGAATAACAGTTTTCAATTACAATTAACTCCTCAAAATGATAACAACAACCGTATATTACTTGACAAAACTAGTCATACACAAATAAATAGCTAAGAAAGGAAAGTGTAAAACCGTATGTCTTATATTCGTCTTATATCTGTTATATCTTTAATATTTCTAGATCACATTTTTATATGTATTTTCGAAGTATATATCGTTTTTTAACACATAGTATATATATATATATATATATATATATATATATATATATATATATATATCACCATCATCATCATCAGCCTGTATCGATCCACTGCAGGATGAAGGCCTCTTCAGCATGCTTCCAACCTTCACGGTCCTGGGCTTTCCTCTGCCACTCGAGTCCAATATACTTAACGATGTCATTAATCCATCGTGCTTTCGGTCTTCTTCGCGGACGTTTGCGATCAAGCGGTATCCACTCCAGGATTGCCTTGGTCCATCTGTCGTCCCATCGCCTCGCTATATGGCCTGCCCATCTCCATTTCAATTGTTTTACTCTTCCAATGATGTCACAGACTTTTGTTTGTTCCCTGATCTATGCGCAGGACTTTCTGTCTCGTCTTGTAATGGCAAGCATACATCTTTCCATTCCCCTCTGTGCCACCCGAAGTTTTTGAATTGATTGCGATGTGAGTGCCCAGGTTTCACTTCCGTATGTCATAACGGGTAGAACGCACCGATCGAATCGAATTTTCTTTTCAGGCAAAGTGGGAGTCTGTTTTTGAACACTATGTTGAGCCTACCAAATGCCTGCCAGCCACATTTAACACGCCGTTCCACCTCCCGGGCGGTATTCCCCTCCATTGAAATTCTCTGCCCAAGATATATAAAGCTGTCCACAATCTCTAAATCCCTTCCTAAAACTGAAATTCTTCTATCCTGAGCGAAGTTATTGAATATAACCTGACTCTTTTTTAGGTTTATTTTCAAGCCAAATGGTTCGCCAGACCTTTGCAGTTCTTGTATGCGTCTTTGCAGCTCCTCTGGGTCTTGTGAAATGAGAATAATATCATCTGCAAATCTAAGATGGTTTAAGTTTGCACCATTGATCTTTACACCATCCTGTTCCCAATCCAGCTTACGGAATACTTCTTCAAGGCCAGCCGAGAAAAGAATAGGCGATATTGCGTCACCCCGCCGTACACCTCGTTCTATATTAATTCCCACTTCAAGATCATCAAGGTGAATTGTGGCTGTAGCTCCATCATATATCGATTTTAATAGGTTTACATAGGCTCTCTCTACACCTTGGCTAAGCAATCCATTATCGCATGCTTTGAGATGGAATCAAATGCTTTTTCGTAGTCGATAAAAGCCAAGCACAGTGGCATGGTGTATTCGTTGTGCCTTTCTATGACCTGCTGTACAACCTGGATGCGATCCATTGTACTGAATCCACTTCTGAATCCTGCTTGAATATATATATATATATATATATATATATATATATATATATATATATATATATATATATATATATATATATATATGAATTGATTGCGATGTGAGTGTCCAGGTTTCACTTCCGTTTCCAATTCAAAAACTTCGGGTGGCACAGAGGGGAATGGAAAGATGTATGCTTGGCATTACAAGACGAGACAGAAAGTCCTGCGCATGGATCAGGGAACAAACAAAAGTCTGTGACATCATTGGAAGAGTAAAACAGTTGAAATGGAGATGGGCAGGCCATATAGCGAGGCGATGGGACGACAGATGGACCAAGGCAATCCTGGAGTGGATACCGCTTGATCGCAAACGTCCGCGAAGAAGACCGAAAGCACGATGGACTGATGACATCGTTAAGTATATTGGACCCGAGTGGCAGAGGAAAGCCCAGGACCGTGAAGGTTGGAAGCATGCTGAAGAGGCCTTCATCCTGCAGTGGATCGATACGGGCTGTGATGATGATGATATATATATATGACAGTTATTATGCAGGCGGGCTAGTTACTCACCTGGCAATCCAATGGTCCCGGATTCGAATCGTGATTAGGGTCTGGGTTTTTATATATAGTCTCCCCAACTTTAATGGGGCACGAGTAAAGCTGCGAGTTTCACAAATAACGGTAGATCATTGAAGTGACTGAAATTAAAAAATATATATATATATATATATATATATATATATATATATATATATATATATATATATATATATATATATAGGGTGTTTGCTGTATCGTTTGCCAAATTAAAATGGCCGATAGGAGAGGGTCTTTTACTATCACCTAAGTCTCCATAAAACATTTTTGGGCCCACAGGTTTTTTTATGTTAATTATTTAATTTTTTATTTGAAAAATTCCAAAAGTCAGCACTGAAACTTGAATTAAAAAAAATGTGTTGGTATATCCTCAAAATTAATGTTTTAATTCAATATGTAATGTTGTAAAACTAAAAAGTATCATGTTCTTCGAATTCTTTATTCTGAATTCTTAATTTAGCAAATAATGCAACACTCCTCTCCAAACACTCTCTCTCTCTCTATATATATATGTATATATATATATATATACATATATATATATATATATATATATATATATATATATATATATATATATATATATATATATATATATATATATATATATCTGAGTAATTAATAAATAATATAATCATAATTGTTAACGTAAAATAAATAAAGAACAAACGTTATAGTTTAATTAGAGAATATTATCTTGGAATCACCCAACGTTATTTAATGCCTACACAAACGAAACATTATCATTAACCATTACGCACCAGTGGGCCTTAATCTAATCCTTTTAATATCGGCCGTCCTAACTAACATTTTCCCATAACACGAGCCAATAACAATTAAAAACCCTAACGATAAGACTGACTCCACTCCGATTGTTCTACATGTTCCGCTTTTGAGTATTTTGTATTTTTAGTGACGTCGACGGTATCTGAACCAGTACCAGGTTGGTCGGACAATCTGTACGGACCCCTGGGGATACTGTTATCCTCCAATTGCGGTATACTGCGGGTCGTCCAGGGAAAAGGCTGGATAAAAGCCGACACCGTTCCAGGAGATCTGGTTATCAATGCGTTGTTATGCCTGCCTTGGGAAGTTAGTCGAAAATGGTGTGTATTACATGGAATAGTAATGTATATTATTTGGTAAAGGAATCTAATTATAAAAAGAAATTATAATTCAGAAAACAGATGCAGAAGAAAATGTTGTCATATTATTATTAATAATATAATTAAAACATAATATATTAATAAGATTTCAGATATTATGTGAGCAATATTAGGTTCTAAACTTAATTCTCAGCCCCTATGTTTCATCGACTACAGAATCTATTGGAATCAGAGTTTTTTCCGTTGTGTGGTTCTTTTAAAGCACCATCACATCATCAAAACGATGTACAATAAACATTTGCAGTAGAAGGATTGTATCTTGTAAAGTCTGGAAGTACTGGTTTACGTGTGTCGTATTTAAGATATATTCTTTGAGATGACATCTTCTTGTTCCCCACTTGATTTTCTTCCTAATTTCACTTTTAATACCCATCTAACTATTCTATGATCTGCTATTCTCTTATGTGTGCTTAATAGTGTAATTATGCTTTTTCTATTTCTCCGTGCTTCGTATTTTCAAGTTGTCGAGTCGGGTTATATTTTCTATTTTTCTCATAAACCTCGTTGCTTTTATTGCCTCGTAAGTTTTATTTTACTACTTATACAGAGTAGGCCAAGGGTCACGTTGGTATTTTAATTATTCAAGATTTTTAAACAGGCGATAGAAATGAATTACTTAAGAAGAGTAAGAGTAGCAACAACGATGGATAAAATGAGAAACACAAAGATAAAAGATGATCAACAAATATAATCTACATTACAGTACATAGAACAGAGACATTTGAGTTTGTGGCCACATCTACAGCGAATGAGAAAAACTAAACCAGTAAGACGAATATGGGGATGGACACTCTATATATACAGTGTGTCACATTTACGATGAAGACACCCCGATATTTTCGCTATTTGACGAAATACAGATTTGAATTATAGTGTAAAATTTAAATATATCGAAGTTCCGCTTGCGATTCTCTATAGAAGCACAACGAAATCAATCCAGTTTTAAAGCGGATGACGAAAAATTAATTGTGTATACTAATGTTAAGCGTAAGAGATCATAGTGTAAGCACGGAGAAGGTCCTGCTATATATTTGGTGGGACTGGAAGGGAATCGTTTATTATGAACTATTACCTGGAAACCGGACAATTAAGTCGGGAAAATTCTGTTCACAGCTAATTGAATTAAAGTGAGCAACCGATCGGAAACGGTCTGAATTAGCCAACAAAAAAGGCATTGAGTTTCATGGAGACAATGCTAGACTAAACTTGCCTGGTCACCCAACACAAACTTTCACAACTTGACTGGGATATTTTCACCGATTATTATTCCTTCAGATCGCTTCGAAACACCTTAGATGGCAAAAAATGTTACTTCCTTGGAAATTTTAGAAGAAAGAGAAGAAGGAACTGTAATCGAAATGTCATTATTTTGACGAAAACTTAACGACCATGAAAAGTCTACTTTGGATTATCGTTGGTCCAGAAACATCGACATGTTTTATGATATTTGGATAATCTTATTCCAAAAGAAACCAAGCGATAAAATCTAACTTTTCAAGTTATTGGCACCAAGCCACTTATTTTACGGTTATTTTACGGTGTTTTAGTTTTCCCAAAAAGATGGAAACTCAAGGTGGAATACGGCAACATCTGTTGACAAAAGAACCAAGCGACAATTCACAAAATGTCTATTTCTAATTCATCGAAAACGAACAATTTCGTTTTAAATATGTATGAACTTGTCGCTTGGTTCTTTCTGAAACTTTAGTTTTTTGATCATCGCGTGCAATAAAGCTTAAGTCTGTGTGCTTGATGGTTTAGTGCTGTGATAAAAGCATTTAAAATGAGAAACAATGAGTCATAGGTGTAAAAAAATATTGTCCATGGCCTTAAAAGATGTTGGTTCGGATATGAGCAAGCCAACAAGTAAGAGTGATGAAAACCAACAGAGAAACGAAGAATTGATGGAAGAAAGAGCGAATTTTAAAGGCAGACTCGAGAAGGGCAGAAAAAGAAAATTCCCTGATCAGACATTTAAAACACGAAAACTATTAAAAGATTTAAACAAAATACACTATACAGTAAAAGGTACCCTTGTTGAGCCAAAACATTAATTGATTTCCACTGAAATTGCCCGCTAAAATGTAATGAAAAAATTCCCGCTTCCGAGCAGGAAAAACTTTTTTCGAAATTTTGGCAACTGCAATCGTACA
Organism: Cosmopolites sordidus; assembly: GCA_031761425.1. Classification (NCBI taxonomy): domain Eukaryota; kingdom Metazoa; phylum Arthropoda; class Insecta; order Coleoptera; family Curculionidae; genus Cosmopolites; species Cosmopolites sordidus. The sequence goes on along the minus strand of JARFXV010000857.1, from coordinate 508,438 downwards.
ACACTCAAACAGGATTTATCTGCGATACAATAAAACAGCTAGGTCTCAAGCGAAAGAGAAATCGGGAAAGTAATAAAAGAAAAATGACTCGCATTCATCAACTTAGCAACAAAACTGTTTGCAAAAATGCATATATTAAAACTTTTCAAATATAAACTAAAAGAATCGATAGAGCTCGAAAAAAAGATTTCCAAGGGAAACCTTATGAAAACTCAGACGAACCAACCAAATGTGTCATATTCAAGTTACAAAAAAAAATATCAACACTTTAATCCAAGGAGAAAACCACCAAATATAGACATCTTTAGTGACACCACCATATGTGATGAATTTCAGATTAAAATAAAAAATACAGTGGACTATGAAACAAAAACACAACACACTCACTTACATAATGAACATATGCTGACTACGGAAGTAGCGCGAAAAATGATGAAAGAGGGTATGGAAAGAGCAACCAAGGATCCAACCTTTGAAGCAGTAACTTATAATATGCAGAAAGTAATAGGCCCGCCCAAAATACCAACAAACATTGTGTATTATAAAAAGCAGTTGTCATTATACAATGAAGGAGTACATATAAGGTCTACTAACACACCATACTTTTTCTTGTGGAAAGGGGGAATTGCTGGAAGATGGGAGCAAGGAGTTGGTTCTTGCCTTAAGAAATTCATTGATGAACATTTGCCTTCTGGTACAAAGGAATTAGTCATATGGTCTGACTCATGTGGCGGGCAGGGTAATTGAGAGGAAGAAAGCCTTCAGAGTTGTATTTTGTTGTGCCAAAACTGAAAATATTGGGTCCAAGAGGCAAAGCTATACCAGACAAAAAACTTGCTGATATTAACAGTATAATATCACTTGTTCCAGCAGACGTTAGAAGTGAAACCTTCAATCAATTGATTGATTGAAAACCTTCAATCAATCAACTTCGAAGATGATGTGGACGGATTTGGACGAACTGTAGACTTTGAAATCGAAAACGACAGCGACGATGTATAAACATAACATAAATAATCATTGTTATTTTTAATAAATGCGTCTCGAGTTAAATAAACTCAATTGTTGTATCTCGTAAATATACAGGGTGTTTGGTGCATCGTTTGCCAAATTAAAATGGCTGATAGGAGGAGTCTTTTGCTATCTCCTCAGCCTCCGTAAAGCGTTATTGGGCCCACAGGTTTTTTTATGTTAATTTTTAAATCTTTTTTTGAAAAATTCCAGAAGTCAGCATTGAAACTTGTATTAAATTAAAGTTATTGGTATATCCTCCAAATTATTTTTTTATTTTAGTAGGGTTCTGTAAAAATCAAAATTACATGCAAGCGATATTTAGTTTTTTTTATGGATTCGCAAAGTTTTTGGAAGAAGTAAAAATAAATTTAAAGCTCAACTTTAAATTGCATTTAAAAAATTAAAAGGTATCATGTTCTTTAAAAAAATCTCTGGTTTATCCTCTTTCTAACGATATGCATTCATGCCATAAAAACGTTTTACCAACTTCACTAATTTGCTAACTTTATGTATAGGGACGCATTAGGCTGATATTCGATATGCAGGATAAAATTGGAAATCATGTAATTGGACCACATTACTTACCTGATCGTCTCAAGGGGGATAATTACCTTGAGTTCCTGCAAAACATCTTACCCGAATTGTTAGCTGAGATTCCAATATTTAATGAAGACAGGAGTATTGTGTTTCAAAATGACAGTTGTCCTGCACACTGCAGCAGTATGATTAACTAACACATTGATTATTAAGATTATATTTTTACTTCAAGTCCAAGGAACGTTAGTACCTTATGTAAGAAAGAGATAGCAGCCAGACTTCGCTGCGCAAGAGTGAGATAGATTATCTACCGACTTAGCGTATGTTATTTACGCAAATAAGTACTATCGAATATCAGCCTAATGCGTCCTGATACACAAAGTTAACAAAGTAGTGAAGTCTGTAAAACGTTTTTATGGCATGAATGCATACCGTTAGAAAGAGGATAAACCAGAGACATTTTTCAAGAATTCAAAGACCATGATCGCTTTTAGCTTTATTTTAATATACAATTCAAAATTGAGCTTTAAATTTATTTGTACTTGTTCCAAAAACTTTGCGAGCCTATAAAAAAGTAGATGTCGCTTGCCGCCACCGCCAAAGGTGGAAGCACCATCGTAATTAAGGAATCAATCAAGCATCACCAAGAAATGGGATATAAAACGGAACAGTTTCAAGCTGCCTCTGTAAACATTAAAACTAAAACATATGAGATCATAGTCTCCGCAGTTTACTGTCCGCCTAGACATGCTCTGAAAAAACAACAATATTTAGACTTTCTAAATAGTCACGGATGTAGGTTTATCATTGGAGGTGATATCAATGCCAAACACGTTCAGTGGGGATCCAGGTTAACCAATACAAAAGGAAAAGAACTACTACAAGCAATTAACCAACTAAAATGTGAAACAATGTCAACTGGTAAGCCAACATATTGGCCTACAGACCCCAATAAAATACCAGATCTACTTGATTTTTTCATAACTAGAAATGTGTCTGTAAGCTATATGCATGTGGACGAGGCATGGGATATAAACTCTGATCACTCTCCCATTCTTCTGATCTTAAGTGATAGCATCATACAGAAGGAAACTCCTCCTATATTGACAAATCGACTGACTGACTGGCAGAGTTTTAAACTTCAACTTGAAGAAACGGTAGACTTGAGAGTCCACTTAAGAAATGAAGAACAACTCGACAATGAAGCGAAAACATTTTTAAACGTTATCCAAAGGGCTGCATGGGATAACACACCTAATATTACTCCTAGAACCAAAGGCAATAACTACCCCAGAGAAATAAAAGAACTCATAACCGAAAAAAGATGGCTTAGAAGAATATGGCATCAATCTAGATCGCCAGCAGATAAAACTAGATTAAATAATGCAACAAAGCAACTGAAAAGGGATATACAAAAAAATAAAAATTATACTATAAGTAACTACCTAAGTGAACTGTCAAATGACAGTAAAACTGACTATTCACTATGGAAAGCTACCAAAACACTAAAACGACCAATCCTGCAGAATCCACCAATTAAAAATGCAGATGGAACATGGGCAAAAAGCAATTTACAAAAAGCTAACAGATATTCTGAATATTTAGAAGGGACTTTCCAGCCAAATGAAGGTGAAAACATACTTGACTGGGAAAATCTTGCCCAAGAAGAAAGTGACATAAGACCTGTTACCCCAAAAGAAATTGCATCAGAAATTGAAGAAAACATCAACACAAAAAAAGCCCCAGGGTTTGACTTAATCACGGGAGAAGTCATGAAACAGCTTCCTCGTAAAGCTATAGTAAAACTTACATATCTTATAAATGCATCTTTTAGATTAAAGTATGTACCTAAGATATGGAAAGTAGCAGAAATGATAATGATCCCAAAACCCGGAAAACCACCGAATGAAGTTTCATCGTACAGGCCAATCTCCTTGCTACCTGTTATTTCAAAACTGTTTAAAAAAATATTCCTTAAAAGATTGAAGCCAATCATTGAAGATAAAAACATAATTCCAGACCATCAGTTTGGATTTAGAGAAAGCCACTCAACTATAGACCAGGTCCATAGGATAACAAATATAATTGAAAAGTCACTGGAAGAAAAAAAAAATTGTTCTACCGTATTTCTCGATGTAGCCCAAGCCTTCGATAAAGTGTGGCATGAGGGCCTCAACTACAAATTAAACAAGCTTTTGCCTAAACAGTTTGCGCAATTATTAAAGTCTTATATCTCAGATAGATATTTCAGAGTTAAACAGGAAGATGCATACTCTGAACTAAAAAATATTAAAGCAGGAGTACCGCAAGGTAGTGTATTGGGACCAGTCCTTTACCTATTATATACCAGTGATATTCCTGAATTAGACCCAGACACGATAGCAACATTTGCTGACGATACTGCTATTATGGCTGTAGGCGTAGACCACGAAGAAGCGGCAATAAACCTGCAAACCTCAGTTAATAAAATTAACAACTGGACTAAGCAATGGCGAATCAAATTAAATGAGTCTAAATCCGCCCATATTAATTTCACGAACAAAAGAAATCAACATATCCCCGTTAGTATAAATAATATCCAAGTACCATATGCTAATATAGCAAAATATTTGGGTATAACAATGTCAAAAAGAAAAAAGAAGAACTTGACATCAAATTTAGAAAAATGTATTGGCTGCTTGGACGAAATTCCCCTCTATCAGTCTACAATAAAGTACTGTTGTACAAACAAATTCTAAAGCCCGTATGGACATATGGCATCCAGCTGTGGGGTTGTGCCAAAAAGAACAACTTGGAAATAATCCAGCGATTCCAAAACAAAGTACTAAGGAACATTGCAAATGCCCCTTGGTATTTCAGAAACAGTGACCTCCATAAGGACTTGGAAATGGACACCGTTACCCAGACCATTAGCAGATTTGCCCAGAGTCACGAGCAGCGACTTCTTCAGCACGTCAATGTCGAGGCCATCCAGCTCCTTGATAATGCAAGTCAAATCAGAAGACTTAAGAGGACCAAACCCTTTGATCACCTTTTCTTTTGTAGTAACTTAGGTTTGTACAACATTACTCATTGATCAACTTTGGTCAGATTGTAATTTTGGAAAACTTCCTCAGGGATGTTTTATAAATAAAAAAAAAATGTCGCTTGCATTTAATTTTGATTTTCATAGAACCCTACAACATTACACATACACACATTGCACACAAAAAATAATACTGCTTACCAATACAAAAAATAATTTGGAGTCTATACCAATAACTTTTTTTTAATTAAAGTTTCAATGCTGACTTTTTGAATTTTTAAAATAAAGAATTAAATAATTAACATAAAAAAAAACCTGTGGGCTCAATAATGCTTTACGGAGGCTGTGGACCTAGAACCACCTGGCAATCCAATGGTCCCGGGTTCGAATCCTGGTGCGGGCATGGGGATGTTTGTGTGCGTATTGTATGTGTTTGTCGATGATGGTTCATTAAATAACGCCTAGAGCGTTGATGTGACTTAAATTAAATTAAAAATTAAGGAACCTTACACATTGCATATTAAAATGAAGAAAATAATTTGGAGGATATACGAATAACTAAGGAGATAGTAAAAGACTCCTCCTATCGGCCATTTTAATTTGCTAAACGATGCACCAAACACCCGTATAAAAAATAATGCATCATTTACAGCAAATTTCCAAAAAGAGCCAAGCGCCAAAATAATAAAAAATCTATTTTAGCAAAAAAATATTTAATTTTGAAAAACTGACATGAAATAAAACTACTCAAAAGTTTAAAAATGTGGTTTGGTTTCTTTTGGTATAACGTTATCCATTTAATATATTTCACATGCATTTAGTACACAACTTATCCTTGTTATGGTTTTCTTGTTTTTTATTATAATTATTCCTACGTATTCATCGGAAAGTAAGTAGAGTAAAACATGTATATTTTGTAATTGCAGGGATCAGGATTCGACAAATTACGTTGCTCCAGTATTCAATTTTTCCGGTAAAGACAGCCCGCTTTATATACCTATGCGACAATACGTAGACAATGTAAAAAATTGCGGCTATCCACCCTTTAAGAAGACTGTTTGGAGTCCCATGTTGTCGATTGTCAATAACAAATACTTTTTCAATGCTTTGGAGTTTATATTCCATACCGTGCCTGCTTATTTGTTTGATACAATGTTCATAATAACAGGACAAAAACCAAGGTAAGCCTTTATAATATAATAATAAACAACTATTCAATATGTTCTAAAATGAACTCTGTGAAACACTCTGTGAAAACACTCTGTGTATTCGGAATAAATTGATCTATATAGAGGAGAAAGCTGGTGGTTACAATTCTAGCAAGTATTTTACCAGCTACGGCTAGCAAGGAAATACTCCTCTAATTATTGCAGTGGGCTTGGTCCCCTCCCTTTTTGAAAATGTTAATGATGGTGGCAATTCTGAAATCTTGTGCCACTGCAGTCATCCTGCAGTGCCAGTGTTCATCCTGCAGTGGATCGACAACGGCTGAATGATGATGAATATATTTATATATATATATATATATATATATATATATATATATATATATATATATATATATATATATATATATATATATATATATACATATACATATAAATATATACATATATATGTATATATGTACATATACATATATATAAACATATATACACACATATACATATGAATGTCAGTTAATAGGACTTATAAGGCATCTTAAAGCACGAAACACTAAAACAAAAACTAACTAAAGCAGTATCCATCCAAAATCGGGGATAGCATAGAAAAATAACCGCGAAATTCAGTTGATTCTTTAATGAAGTAACATAATCTTTAAAAGTGTCACAACACCCCTTTCAACAAGAGTGCGATTGAATGATTGTCAACAAATTATAAACTACAAACGATTATATTGAATTTAGATCCGTCTGTCCATTTTCAAATTTTATAGAACATGTGCTACTGAAACGATAGTACTTGTATCACCGAGTTTATTATAGGTGAGGTTTCGACTCAATCGTTTCTTAATGGAAATTGTCTATAGTTTTATGTAGTTATAGAAAATTAACCTGCAAACAATGGCACTGATTATGCCTGGGAAGCACTGAAGTTGATAAAGTTTTAGAAGCTTATTACAAACGATGTATAAACTACAAACGATCATATCGAGCGTAGATTCTTCTACTTGTTCAAGAAGCTACAAACGGTTTAATTTCTTAGGCTTTAACCTTTTTATTAATCATAATCATTTTTTATTAGTTGATTTTTTTGTATGCAGATATAACAAGAGTTTAACAGTCACTACAAATATACGCATACTACAGCAAACATTGATATAATTTTATCCGATATTTATCCGATATATAAATATCCGATTTTATCCGATATTTATTTACATGAATAGAGTAAAAAAAAATTCTTGTGACTACAATAAACTACAAACAATTTAGTAGTAATTTTATTTCCATTTTTCGTATTATGTTATTATCAATATTTACTGCCTTGAACAACATTTTTCCTGCATAATTACTGACACTGCAAAAAAATTAACTGTAATAAATTTATTACCATCGTGTGTAGGCAAAAATAAACAAAAAAAAATCGAGTACTCTTTAATGCGAGTTCCAGCGTGATGTGGCTCAAAATATGTTCATAAATAATTAAATAATTAATCACAATAATAATTTCAAACACTGAATATTTATTTTTTCCTGTTACTTATTTTTTATGAATCTCCTAAAAAATCTCTAAAAATAAAAATCTTAAAAGTTATTAAAAGTTATCTGTTTACCCAATTGACATAGTATAGATTCACATAACAAGCAATCAATTTCGTTACCTCGAAGCTTTCATTGTCTACAGTAATTCTAGAAAAATATAGAGGACTATATATCAAGGCGAATGAGGTTACTTCACCGAAAATAATTACTGTAATAAAACTTTTTTCTGGCGAAATATTGTACACGAAATAGCTCCAAGAAGATCGATAGTTCTTTGTTTTTCTATAAGATTGGTAGCAAACTTCAATCTTATTTACGCGTTAACACGATATAGCACCAATGGCACAGATGCGAGAAAAAATTAGTATGTTGCTTTGGATTAAGTAAATATGGTTATTAAAAAAATTGTTTAGCAATAATTTATTGTAAGCTATTAAACCATTTGCTTTCTAGAGATTAAACTTCATTACATCACCTCGACGAAATTACAAGCTGCACAGTCTATCAAAACATATAGTAGTAAGTAAATAATGGTAAAAGCAGATGATGTTGAATCAGGAATCATCGGGACAATGAAAACGGACAATGAAAACGAAGGCCCGACTGCAAGAACTGTTAATCGAACTTGACAACGTACATTGGGATATTATTGGACTCTGAGAAACACGAAGAAAGGACGAAGAGTTAATCAAACTAGAACCAACTGGTTGTTATTCTGTACTCCAAACATGGCGTACTCTACACCCTAGGTATGGAGAATAGACGATGTGCGGGAATTGGATTCCTCATCAATTGAATGCTGAAAGACAGTGTAGTAACATTTGAAAGTATATCTGACCGATTAGCCCAATGCGTCATTCAGCTAAATAAAAAGTTTAAATTTCAAATCGTCCAAGCTTATGCACCAACTATAAGCTGAGGAAATAAATAAGGATGAGGAAATTTATGATGATGTGGTCCAACTTCTAAGTAAGGAGAAGTGTAGGTATAAAGTCCTGATGGGTGACTTTAATGCCAGCATCAAAAAAGCAAGAACTGGTAAAAATGCAACTAGCCCAAATGGAAATGGTGAGCGGGACAATAGAGGTAACAGGCTTGTTGGCTTTGCTGAAGGACAAGAATTCTATATTATGAATTCGTTTTATAAGAAAAAGATCGACAGCAAACGGACATGAAAAGATTACATCATGTCAAACGATAAAACAATATTCTGCAAGTGTACTGTCCTTAACCATTTTAACGTTGGAAGTGACCACCGAATGGTACGAGCAAAGATTAGTATAAATTGCCGAAAAGAGCACGAAAGAGTGATAAGATCAAAAAGGGGTAAAGTGGATTTAGGGAAGCTGCTGGAGAGGTACTTTGCTGTGTTGCAAGACCCAGAGGAGATGGAAATTACAGACCAATATTAAAAAATCGCCAACAATGTACTTGAAACGGCTGCTTCAATAGCACCAGTAGATAAATGTTTCAAAAAGTCACAAATCTCCAATGAAACAATTAATTTAATAAAAAAACGAAGAACAATAAAGAATGTAGGCAGTAGTTTTGGCAGGCTCGAGTACGTTGAGCTTTGTAAAACTATAAGAAAACGTATTCGAGAGGAAACGCGCCGACTCAACATGCAGCTAGTGCAAAAAATCTGGAAGAAAACAGGGGAATTAACAAAGTTAAATAGAAGCTGAGAAATAAAAGGACACAATTTTTTTCCTTAATACGTGTGACTGGTACAGTGTGCAGGAAGTGGACGGAAATGTTAGAGGAAAATTTTATTCAAAGTTATATGAGGATCAGAATCAGTTAAGAACAGCAATGCCCACTGATGAACAAGTGCCGGATATCCTGGTGGAGGAAGTGACAAAGGCTATAGACTCGATGAAAAATGGCAAAGCGCTAGGAAGGGATAGTATAACTGTTGAAATGTTGAAAGCTGGTGGTCGGAAAGGACAAGACAAACAAAAATAAAACAAAGAACAAGAAGTACCCAACTTATGGAAAAATGCAGAAGTATTTTTTACATATAAAGGAGCACAAGAAGATTTAAAGAACTAAAGAACTAAAGAAGATCTAAAGAACTACCGCCCAATAAACCTTCTTTCAGTGGTGTACAAAGTTTTCACCAAGCTAATATCCAAAAAAACATTAAGAAAACGTAATGACGCACAACCAAGAGAGCAAGCAGGATCGCATCCAGATTCTACAGCAGGTCATAGAAAGACACAACGAATACACTATTACTGTGCTTGACTTTTATCGATTATGAAAAAGCATTTAATTCAATCTCAAAGCAAGCCATAATGGATGCATTGCTTAACCAAAGTGCAGAGAAAGCTTATGTAAACCTACTAGGATCGATATATGATAAAGTTACAGTGACAGTCCACCTTGATGATCTGGAGGTTGTTTGTTTGTTTGTTTTATTTTATTGGGGAGAAAATCACATGAGGAGATTGTGGTAACAGATCTGGAGATTGGAATAAATGTAGAGCAGGTCGTACGACAGGGTGACGCAATATCGCCTCATCTTTTCTCAGCCTGCCTGGAGAAAGCGTTCCGTAATCTGGATTGGGAGCAGGGTGAATGTTAAACCATCTTAGATTCGCAGATGATATAGTTCTTCTTTCACAAGACCTAGAGGAGCTACAAAGACACGTACAAGAGCTGCAAATAGCTGGAGAACCATTTGGCTTAAAAATAAACCAGAAGAAGAGCCAGGCCATATTCAATAAATTTGCTGAGGACAAAAGAATTTCTATTTTAGGAACGGATTTATTGAATTAAATGCTTTTTCACACACACACACACACACACACACACACACACACACACACATATATATATATATATATATATATATATATATATATATATATATATATATATATATATATATATATATCTTGGGCAGAGGATTTTAATGGAACCGTCCGGGAGATAGAGCGACGCGTTAAATGTGGCTGGCAGGCATTTGGCAGGCTCAACATAGTGTTTAAAAACAAACTACCACATTGCCCTGAAAAGAAATGTATTACGAAAAGAAAAGACACGTACAAGAGATGCAAATGGATGGAGAATAATTTGGCTTGAAAATAAACCAGAAGAAGAGTCAGGTCATGTTCAGTAAATTTGCTGAGGGCAAAAGAATTTCTTAGTGTTTAAAAATAAACTACCACATTGCCCTGAAAAGAAAAATATTTGTCCGTTATGGCATACCGAAGTGAAACCTGTACACTTCAAAAACTTCGGGTAGCACAGAGGGGAATGGAAATATGTATGCTTGGCATTACTAGACGGGACATAAAGACCTGCACAGAGATCAGAGAACAAACGAAAGTGAGTAACATCATTGGAAGAATAAAGAAATTGTAATGGAAATAGGTAGGTCATGTGGCGAGACGATGGGACGAAAGATCCTGGAGCCAAGACGATCCTGGACTGGATGCCGTTTGATCGCAAACGTCCACGGAGAAGATCGAAAACACGATGGACTTATGACATCATTATCGTATATCGGACCCGAATGGGAGACGAAAGCTCAAGACCACGAGAGTTAGAAGCATGCTGAAGAGGCTTTTATTTTGCAGTGGACTGCCACAGGCTGATGATGATGATGATGATGATGATTATATATATATATATATATATATATATATATATATATATATATATATATATATATATATATATATATATATATATATATATATATATATATATATATATGTGAAAATTATAATCACAGCTTTTCGATTGGTGATTAGTAACTTTACAATTTATATTTCTCAGGAACCCTTATGTTTTTGACCCTTGCTCTAAGTTTTTTTTCTTTAAAATAATCAATCGTTGGTTAAATTTACGAAAGTATTTTCCTTTACACAATGTATATCAACTGTTTTCATAATTAATAATAATTTTCAGTTTTAGCTGGTAGACAAAAAGCATATTCCGTTATGAAAATGAATGTTATATTTTTTCTAAATAAAAGAAATCGTAAAAGATATGTTGGCGAAAAGATGTAATAACTGCACAAAATATAACAAAAATACAACAAAAATAACTTATTATTTTTCTCATTGGGCGGTAAAGCTTTTTCATCATCTCTTAAGCTCTATCAATATTTTCGAGGAAATAATTCTTGTGTAGATGGAAGCAATAATCTCTGCGATAAAAACTGACAGGGGAAAAAAACAAGATTTGTTAGAAATGGAAGTAAATAAACCTTTTTCTTAATCTTGCAAAACCGGACTATGTTTTCTTTGTTACGATGGTACAATAAAAACTAAACAATCTTTTTACAAGTATTTTTTCGAAAAAGGAAATTTTATAGCATGGAATCAATTATCCCAAATACTTATTCGCAGAGTGTAAAGCTTTTTGTAATTGATAAATGAATCGCTTTTTTAACATAATAAATTAGGATATGGCAAACAATTTAATGTACCAGTTATGTTGAAAAAAATAACAAAAAGACTGTTAAATTTACATTGCAAATTAAAGTTGAAGAATTATATAAAACTCTATTGGTATCTGTTAATAATGTCTTGAGAAAGAAAAAGAATTGGTAATGGTGTATCAATTTGTGAAAATGTAACCCTGGATAACCCCACCAAACCTAACCCTGGATGTAAACGTGGTTCTTGACTTGAGTGAAGTGTGGGAAGAGTTGCAAATAAAATTATATTGAGAAATCTCTTATTGGCGCTTATTACAACATATTCTAAAAAAATTGAAAGCAGAAAAGAACAAACTTACTAGACTTATTTTAATGTAGTTCCACTGCAATGAGTCATTATTAGAGTTATTGCAGTAGAGTAGTACAAAATAGTAGAGCAATACAAAGTGTGTAAATAAATTATAGATACTGGTGTCGCAGTGTCAATCTGACAACACTGTTGGCTTCCTTCCTTTTGGAGGGTAGGCAGGCCAAAATCTGAATACTTAAAGTGATTACATACCGCGTAAATGCAAAGGATAGTAATTTTTGTGAATAAATGATAATAAATACAATAGAATTTTGCTCCTAAGTTACCCGCTCATTATTGAATAGATAAATATTTTAAAAGTATACAACTTTGCTCCCGTCTTTTTCCTATAGATGGCGTTAGCGGTAAGTAGTCGTCGAAATACATACATCACAGACGGCATGCAATACCTTTGGGCATCTTGTAAACACAACCCCATAGCACCAGTAGTCGATTTGTGTGTACAACATAAAGTTATTCACGATTAAAAATGCCAGTTTATGAGCCAAATTCTCGTCATTTGCAGGAGATGTTAATTTATTTCTTTAATATGAAGAAATCTCCGGCTGAGGTTCACCGAATGCTCTCAGGCAATTGCGGTGAGGCCGCTATGACTGAAAAAACGTGTCGTGAGTGATTTCAACGCTTCAAGAACGGTGATTTTCACATTGACCACCGGCATAGCGGTGGAAGACTGAAGTTTTTGAAGATGAAGAATTAGAGGCATCGCTTAATGAAAACTCGTGTCAAAATCAAGAAAAGTTAGCAAGAGCAGTGGGAGTGACACAACAGCAATTTCAAAAGGCCTCAAAGACCTATGAATGATCCAGAAGCAAGGCCATACGAGTTGAAACCGAAAGACGTTTAACGCCGTTTGTTTGCTTGTGAACAGTTGCTTGAAAAGCAAAAACGGAAGGGATTTCTGCACCACATTATGACACCAGGTCATGCTCTGTATTTGGTGATACCAGCTCGGTGTAGCCTATTATGAGCTGTTAAAACCATCTGAAACAATCACAGGGCAATTTATCGAATGCAATTAATGCGTTTGAATCGAGCATTGAAAGACAAACGGCCCAATACACCGAGAGACACGATAAAATAATTTTGCAGCATGAAAATGCTCGGCCCCCTGTTGCGAAAGTGATCAAAACATACTTGGAAACGTTGAAATGGGGAATTCTACCTCACCCGCCGTAATCTCCAGACGTTGCTCCCTCTGACTATCACCTGTTTCAATCGATGGCACACGGCCTGGATGACCATCACTTCCAGTCTTATGAAGAAGTCAAAAATTAGATCGATTCGTGGATCGCTTCAAAAGATGACCAGTTTTTTCAACGCGGGATTCGAATGCTACCTGAAAGATGGCAAAAAGTAGTGGCCAATGATGGACAATACTTTGAATCACAAATGTATAATCAGTTTTTTACAATAAAGCCTTGAATTTTGAAAAAAAAACAGCGTTAGCAAAGTTGTATACATTATATCAATCCATAATAAAACTTGCTCGTCTGCACTGCACAACAGCCAATTGGAATACCGTCATAAATATCACGATACAAATAGCGTGATACTTCCCTTTACAGTTGTAACGAACCGTACTTACAAAACAAAAGAAACAGCTCGAAAAACATTCCTAATCAATTTAATTTTATAAAAAGAAAAATAACATAAGAGACATAACATCTAAATTTGCTATATTTAAACATGACAAAAGGATCATGGAAAAATGGTGGCCCCACCTCCACTTACATTCAATGTTTAATTAAATTGAACATGGATCATAAAGCTAATAACATTCCAAAATAAATACTAACAAATATATCTAGTTAATTACTGATAATTTAATTCCATGACAAATTCAATTTTAATACTTTAAATAACAACGCAAAGGGAAATATTAATACATACTAATTATTATTTTTCTCTTTTAGGATGCGTCAAATATACTCCAAATTGAACAAAGTAACGACGGTACTCCATTATTTTTTAATAAACGAGTGGACGATAAAGAACGATAATGTGAACGGACTTTGGGAGAAACTAACTCCTTTTGATCGGGCCGCATTCAATTTCGACGTGCGAACTATCAACGTTAATACTTACTTTCAGAATCTAATGATCGGATTGAAAAAATATATCCTTAAAGAGGATATGACCAAAGCCAAAATTCACAAAGAGCGATACGAAAGGTGAGTGTTTTTTTTTAAAGAACAAGGCCGAATGGGAATAAAAAAATTTCCTCGAGAGAAAACAGAATTTTTTATTTTACTATCTATTGTAGTATACGAGGTGTGTAAATAAAGTAACGAGACTGATTATTATATTTTTTAAATAAAATTTCAGTTATATATTATCTCCTTCAGAGTAGTTGCCTAGGAAAGACACACAGCGCTGGAGACGGTTTGTCCACTCTTAATATCAGTGCGGGATCGCTCTCAGCTAGTCGGTTACGACCTTTTCAATGTTCTCCAGTTTCCTAAAAATGTACCCTTTAAGGTGAATTTTCAATCTTGGGAAAAGGAAGTCACAACGACACAAGTTTGGTGAATAAGGAGATGCGGAGCCACATAGATTATTTGCCAGAAAACTCATGAATTAAAATCGCCATGTGGTAAAGCTCACACCATATGGTGATGATGTGTTTCATCACCACATGGTGATGAAACACACAGGTGTTCTTGATGTTCGGCTTCACACAAATGACCTCTTTTCGAAATCCTTCAAGAACTTCTCGGTAAATTCTTTATGTACGATTCCCTGACGCAAATCAGCACTCTTTTGATCTTTGATTTGCTCATTTAGGCCCTTTAATTGGCGTGGTGAGATTGGAATGTGCCATTCCAGGTTCCGACTCTCCGTTTGCGGGTCGTATTAGAAAATTCAATACTCGTCATCAGTAACGACACGTTCTAGAAAATGACAGTCATTTTTAATCCGCCCCAAAACCTGCTGTTCTTTTGACCCTGCGAAACCCTTTTCCTCATCCCCAATTCAATGGTCAAAAGTTGATGAACCATTGTGTCAGTCAAATTCAATTCTTCCCTGATCATTCTGACTATAAACCGACGATCAGAACATCCAAGAACCCCGATGCCATGAACATTCCCATCACTTCTTGTAGCTGAACACCTTCCGCTGCAAAGTACATCTCAAATTGAGTCTCGGTTATCTTGACTCGAAAGAGTTCAAACTCGTACTGAAGACGCATAAAATATAGGCCTGTTTCCCCCTGGCAGAAGGGAAGCGCACAGTGTTGCCAGGTCGAACGCTGCGACACCAGTCTCATTATTTTATTTACACACCTTGTAACTAACTCCAGTTTTATTAATGCCAAATTCTCGGTATTAATACCGAGAATACGGTGGTCGCTATTTATGTATCAAAAACTAGCAACGATAGTGTTGGTAGGCACCATCTGACATATATATCGTAAAGTTTGACATTGTTGGCTGTATTCATACTCAGAACGTTTTGTCATACGGACACTATTCGTGTTGTTTAGTAACTTGAAAATTTCATTTCGCCAAAAAAATTGAATTAACGCATGAGAATTTTCGTGCGATCATTTACTATGACTTTCAACGTGGATTATCTCAACAACAGTGCATCGGTCAACTCACTTTTGGCGATGAAGAACCAACTAAAACCACTATATATCACTGATTCAATCGTGGCCGTAGTTCTCTCACAGACGAATTTAAAGAAGGTTATCCAAAATCGATTGTTGTTCCAGAAAACATCGATACTGTGTACGAACTGATACAGCAAGATCGTTATGTGACATACGGTGAGATTGAGGCACCTGAGTATTAGGATGATAAGCACACAAGATTTTACATGAAAAGCCGTAAAAAAGAATTGTGCACGTTGAAATCCACATAATCTGACAATCACTCAAATTGATGGAAAAAAATGTTAAAAAAATACAATCGAGATGCGTCAAAAGCCGTATATAACATCGACTGTTTTTTGGAGTAAAAGGGCATATAGCTACAGTACCACTAGAGAATCGCAAAACGGTCAATTCTGAATGATACACAACCATTTGTTTGCCAGAAATATTTACAGAAATAAGAAAAAACAACCAGAGACGCAGGAACAATCTTCACCACGACAACGCGAGCTCTCACACATCAAACTGAACAACTCAATATTTGACCGGTCAAAACATCGAATTGATGGGTCATCCGCCGTACAATCATGATTTGGGACCCACTGATTTCTTTTGGTTCCCGTACGTGAAGAATAAACTACCTGGTCAACGATTTTCGATGCCAGAAGAAGAGGATGATACTTTAAAAACGTATGTTTTGGAGATACGTCAATCGGAATGGAAAAAGTCCTATGCAAATTGGTCCAAACGTATGCAAAAGTATATCGATCACCGCGGAGAATATTTTGAAAAACTATAAAACCCTTTTCAATGATAAATATATAATTTTTATATATTTATTATTGTATTACAAGTATTTCGAACAAGATGCTTGAAAAAAAACTAGGACTTGCTGAAGATCCAACGTAGAATTCTTCAAAGGTAGTCTGCTTGATCCAGCTTGGTTAGTAATATGACTAACCGCTGGCGCACACTTTAAACTGTCTTTTACAAGTTTTAGTATTTTGAAATAGAATAGCAAGAGTGCTAAAAAGCGAAAATCGAGCATTACTTTATGTTATTGATTTTTTTTATATAAATTTATTTATGCTTCACTAACATTTACGACATAAACGTTGGTATAATGTACAAATTATACTAACATAAAATTACTAATAAATCTATTATTTGAACTTATGATTAGTATGAAAAACTCCGAATAATTTAGCCTGATTTAATATTTTTTCAGATTACTGGTTTTACATAATATTCTCAAATATGTATGTGTAATTCTAATTGGTTATCCCACTGTGCAAAAATTATGGTGTTTTTTCATAAGACCTCTTAATAGTTAGCAAAGGTGTACATAATGTATACGTGTTTAATTGTTAATAAATTTCTATGGAGGATAAAATAAATCTTTTATTTATACCTTTTCAAATTTCCTATTTAATTTAATTAAAAATGCAACTAAAATACAAAAACTAATTCATTTTTATATTAAACTATTCGGTAGCAAATAACTTTTACGATAAGAAATAACAAATAACGAATGACATGACGAATGGCAAATAACGAATAACAAATAATCAATAACAAATAATAAATTAACTAATAAAAATAAGTCAAAAGTATTTTGACGTTATAACAATTTTCTTTCTAACACAATAATTATCAACTATAATAATGAGTAAATCCATATTTAGTAGCAAATCCCTTGGCCTTTATGGCAGCCTCACAACGCGCCTGCATAGAATCAACTAACTTTTGTATTTGATCTAAAGGAATTCGGTTTTTGAAATCTTACTCTGCGATTTAATTCCTCCCACAGATGTTCTATGGGATTTAAATCCGGACTTTGACTACGCAAATCCTAATATATTTATTGATATATAAAAATAATTTTATCATTATAATATTATTATTATAATATATATATATATATATATATATATATATATATATATATATATATATATATATATATATATATATATATATATATATATATATATATATATATATTATTATTATTCACGTATGGGCCCTGGTGGACCACGCGCAATTAGAGGCGTTTGTTGTTGTTAGCCTTCCTTTGCGCCCATACTAATTTCATTCTTTCGCTATGAGCTTTTTTCCTTTCGACAGACCAAGTCATTCCAGTCTTCCTACATTTTTCTCTCTGGTCAACCTTCCAAACGTTAACCTTGTGTTTGAAACAGCCTCTATCCTGAATTTCACTTTGTGTAATATTTGCTGATCTTAGGTCCTCTTTAATTGCCGCAATCCATTTAATTATTTCTACTTTAGCTCTACTTCTATTTTCATAAAATTCGACTCTTTGTCTAGTTAGCCTACTCGGATTCATCCGTTTTATGTGTCCGTAAAACTTATGTCTTCTTTTTCTCATATCGCTATGTATATCTGTGTATTGTTTGATTTCTTGGTTTTCTCGAAGTCGGTATGTTGTGCTATTTATTTGTTTGGGACCTAGGATTTTTCTTATGATTTTTCTTTCCTTCTTTTCAATGTCCTCGATGTCCCTCTTTCTATTCAAAATGAGCCTTTCTGCAGCATATAGACATTCTGGCTTAATAACTGTATTGTAATGCCTCAGTTTTGTGTTTTTAGATAGGCATTTTTTGTTGTAAATATTTTGTGTAAGTCTCAATGCCGTTTCCATTTTTTGACATCTATCCTTATTGGCCGCTTTTTCCAACCCATTTTCCATAATTATTTCACCCAAATATTTGAGAGACTCGTCTGATGTTACCATATTTTGTTTTTAGAAATGTTGTTTTTAGTCTTATATTAGTTAGGTCATATATTGTGTCTATTTAAAGGAAATTTGGAGTCCTACCTTTTCTGCTGTTTCTTTTAGAATTTCAATCTGTTTCTGTGCCGTTAATACATCTTGAGCTAAAATTGCTAGATCATCAGCAAATGCCAGACAATCAATTTTGATGTTGGTTCTCCCCAGTTTAATGGGCTGGTCAATATTCAGTGCCGATTTTTTTTCACGCCACTCCTGTATTACTTTTTCTAGAACACAGTTAAATAAGAGTGGCGAGAGTCCATCCCCTTGTCTCACACCAGTTTTAATTTCGAAGGGCTCTGAGATGTCACCCATGAATTTAACTTTTGACCTTGTGTTAGTTAACGTTGCTTTAATAATTGCCAGCGTTTTCAGATCTAGTCCTTGTTCTTTCAAGATTCGGAATAAAGATTCGCGGTCAATAGAATCATATGCTTTTTTGAAATCCACAAATGTACAGACAAGATTTTTATTGTACAGTTTTTGATGTCGTAGAATCAACATTAGATTCAGGATCTGTTCAGAGCAGGATCTGCCCGGTCGAAACCTGCTTGATATTCAGCAATGTTAGGTTCTAACTGTCCCTGTGCTCTGTCTAGTAGACATTGAGATAGAATCTTGTAACAAACTGGGAGAAGAGATATCCCTCTATAGTTGTTTACATCCGTTCTATTTCCTTTCTTATGTAGTGGATGGATTAGAGCACCTTTCCAGTCTTCCGGAATCCGTTCGGTTCGCCAAACTTCTTGTAGAATTTTGGTTATTTCCTTGATTGTACCTGGACCAGCGGATTTCAAAAGTTCAGCAGTGATTCCATCTTCACCAGAAGTTTTGTTATTTTTAAGCCGCTTGATTTGCCTAATTATTTCATCTTCATTCGGTGGTAATGAATCTGGGTTTATTTGTTTAGGGTTTAGTGTTGCTAATTTGTTTAAGGGCTCAGGACAGTTTAATATTTGTTCAAAATATTTCGCAAGTTCTTTGCAATTGTCTTGGTTATTTAGAGCTAATTGTCCGTTCTCGTTTTGAAACCATAGACTTTGCGGTTGATAGCCTGTTAATTTAGTTTTAAATGTTTTGTAAAATTTTCGGGTGTTATTTTTTTGGAAATCTTTTTCCATTTCATTACGTTGATTGTTTTCATATTTTCTTTTAGTTTGTCTAATTAGTTTCGATGTTTGTTTTCTTACTTCCAAAAATATGTTATAGTTTATTGCTGTTTTTTGACTGTTCCAATCTTTGAATGCTTTACTTCGGCTTAATTCTGCTTGCTCGCAAACTTCATCCCACCACGGATGTTTTCTACGTTTTTGTAAAGGGGCCAACTTTAAGGCTGTTTTAATAAATTTTTGTTTTAATTCTTGCCAGTTCTGTGCTGGTTGTTTATCAAGCTCTTCTGTTAGGGCTGGTTTTATTTTCGTTGGGTCAAACTTTGGTATTAGCAGTCTCTTTTGAATAAGTTTTCGAGGTTTTAAGCTACGTTTGATTCTAGTCAAGTAGTGACCCGTGTCTATATTTGCTCCTTTCCTGACTTGAACATTCATAATCTCTTTACAATTGGGGTACGAAATGGCAACATGGTCAATTTGAAATTCACCCATGTACATGTTTGGGCACCTCCAGGTCTTTTGTTTTGTTATTTTTTTCTTAAAATGGGTTGACATTATTTTTAGATTAAACTGCGAACATAGTTCAACCAATCTTCTACCATTATGGTTAGTCCATTTGTGAGCGGGAAAACTGCCGACTGTTTTCCTGTACTTTTTTTCTTTCTCTAGTTGGGCGTTGAAATCACCCAATAGGATTTTTACATGGTTAGAGGGAATTTTAGAGATAGTCTTTTCCAGAATATCCCAGGACTTATTTACTTTTTCAGGATTAGATTTATTTTCTTCGTTAACTGGGAGGTGTGCATTGATTAATGTATAGTTTTTGTTAGCACACTTGAGGGGTAGTGTCATAAGTCGATTATTTACTGGCTGGACATTTGTTATAGAACCAAGAATGTTTCTTGAGACAGCGAAAGCAACACCGAGATTAAGTTATTAAAGTTTTTGTTTTCAGTTTCAGACGTTGGTCAGAGGTCTCCGACTCCCTCTGAAAGATTTTTCGTTTAAGCCCGGACGCCCCAGAATCCGAAAGTCCGGTTGTTTCTAAATCATTCCGGGTATCGATCCGTTGATTCAGTGAAGAGTCAAGACGTTTCGCCAAAATCTCATTTGGCATTTTCAAGTGTTGTCCACTTCTACCGAAGAGTTCAATTGACGTGCACAGGTCGTTATGCTCGCTTTTATAGCTGGCCGGCGACTGCGTAGATTATATCGGGGTAGTTCGGGACTATTTGCGGCGTTCGGCAACGCTGTCGAGCGTCCGTTTATTGATTTTTCTACCTCGCCGCCACGTTGCCGCGTTTCTTCTTTTTTCAGAATGGATTTCCATACTTTTGGAATGTTGCGAGCATCGTTTCGCGTATTTAGCTCACCCCATTCTTCTATTTCAAGGGCTTCTTTGATTGTTCGGACCTTGTAGTTTTCAATATTCGCTATTTCTTTGGCTCCTTCAAAACTGATTTTATGTCCTGTTTGTAGATGATGCTGGAACAAAGCGGAAGTGGTTTGTTTTTTAAGTTGTTTTTATGTTCTTGTATTCTGGCCAACATTCGTCTGTTTGTTTGTCCTATGTATGTTCTGTTGCAGTCGAAACAAGATATACTATACACCCATGATTTTCCAGTCTAACATTGTCCTTGTGGTTTCTTAGGATGTTTGCGACAGTTATGTGCGGCTTGTAGGCTGTTCTAATCTTATGTTTTCTTAGTAGTCTGCCTATCCTATCTGTGATTCCTTTTACGTATGGTAGCAGGACCTTTAGTATATTTGGTTCATGATCCTCTAGTGTTCTTTGTGTTTGGGTTCCGTCAGGAAACCTTCCTGATACAATTTTCAGAATATCCATTTTGTCTAAGGCCTGTGGAAATTTTTGGTAGTTCTTCGCTTCGTGTATCTGGTAGTGTCAGTCGAAAGGATCTGGAAATCAAGGCGTTCGCTACTGCTTGGATTTGAGAAGGATGATGATGGGATTTAGCGTTGAGGTATCGATCGGTGTGAGTTGGCTTTCTATACACTGTGTATTCGAGGGTTCCAGAAAGTTTCTTTGTGAAAAGGAGATCCAAAAAAGGAAGTTTTCTATCCTGTTCGACTTCCAGAGAGAACTTTATTCTAGGGTGGATTCCGTTTAATTGGGTTAGGAAGTTGTTTAGAAGTTCGTTTCCGTGAGGCCACATTATAAAGATATCATCCACGTAGCGTTTCCAAAGTTTGGGTTTTAAAGGAGCGTTGGCCAATGCCTTTGTCTCGAAGTCGGTCATGAACAGTTTGGCTATAACGGGTGATAAAGATGATCCCAATGGGGCACCGTCGGTCTGTCTGTAGATGTTCTCGTTGAAGGAAAAATTTGTATTCTTCAAGCAGTGTTCGGAGAGTTCCCCCACATATGGTGGAAAGTCTTCGTTCATCGAAATTAGGTCCAGGGCCTCGTCTATGGGGATACTTGGATATAGTGAGACAATGTCCAGACTTGCCAGTATGTCTGTATCCTCTAGTTGGAAATCCTTAATCATCCTTATCAAATGTTCTGAGTTTTGAACATAGGACTCGACAAGTTTGACACTTGGTTGCATGATACTTGCTAGATATTTTTTCCAGATTTTGTGTTGGAGAACCAAAGGCACTTACTATGGGCCTCAATGGGATTTCTGGTTTATTTATTTTGGGTAGACCGTAAAGTTCACGACATCAACTTGATTTTTCCCTTGGAATTAGACTTCGTTCAATGTCCGGTTGTAGTTTCCATGCTTTGATTTTGCTTGAAAAAACCCCAAGTTAGACTGGAAAATCATGGGGTGTATAGTATATATCGTTCCGACTGCAACAGAACATACATAGGACAAACAAACAGACGAATATCGGCCAGAATACAAGAACATAAAAACAACCAAGCCACTTCCGCTCTGTTCCAGCATTATCTACAAACAGGACATAAAATCAATTTTGAAGGAGCCAAAGAAATCGCGAATATTGAAAACTACAAGGTCCAAACAATCAGAGAAGCCCTTGAAATAGAAGAAAGGGGCGAGCTAAATACGCGAAACGATGCTCGCAACATTCCAAAAGTATGGAAATCCCTTCTGAAAAAAGAAGAAACGCGGCAACGTGGCGGCGAGGTAGAAAAATCAATAAAAGACGCTCGACAGCGTTGCCGAACGCCGCAAATAGTCCCGAACTACCCCGATATAATCTACGCAGTCGCCGGCCGGCTATAAAAGCAAGCACAACCACCTGTGCACGTCAGTTGAACTCTTCAGTAGAAGTTGTTCGAAACAGTGCTGGAAGTATTCTTCTGTCAGCTCCTTCAGAACGCGTGCCGCCTTGTCTTTCACAGATTCAACGAACTATCGTGTTCATTTTAATGCAGATTTCACCTTAGGAAACAGATAGAAGTCGCACGGCGTAAGATCTGGCGAACAAGGTACATGGTCTAACACTTGGATGCTGTACCAGAAATCTCTTGACAGACAATGCTGTATGAGCCGGCACATTGTCTTGGTGGAGAAGCCATGACTTCTCCTTCCACAATTCGGGTCATTTTTTCCTTATTATTTTACGGAGTTCAGCAAGAACGTGATGGCAGTAATGCTGATTAATAGTTTGACCTTCAGGAACCCAATGAAGGTTCACAATCATATGTATATCGAAAAATACAATCATCATTGCTTTGTATTTTGATTTCCTCTTTTTGACTTTTTTGGTTCTTGGTGAAATTTGGACGATTCGTCACATGTTATTATCATTTTCAATAAATTTGGGTCATGTTAAACCATGTCGGTTTTTTCGATATTGTCATCCGTTTTTGACGTGGAAGGGCGACCCGGGCATGGATAATCTTCAGCGTCTTGTCAGGCATCTTGAAAACACTTAAACCACTCAAAAACACGTGCAAAATAAATAATAAGTTTCAGTAACGGTTTTTTCAAGTTTCCAGTGAAATTTCACAACAATTCGTTGCTCTATTGTTACACACATTTTTCCGGCGAAATAAAAAAAAAACTCGAATGCGAACGAAGGCTACGGTTATACGGATTTATTTACAGAAGCGGGAGGTACAGCATTCGAAAGAGACAGGTTTACGCAAGACAACTGTTTGTCGTTGGCGTTTGGCGTATGCGTACTTCTTCTGTAACAGCGTCAGTCTCATTATTTAATAGTCACACCTCGTAGATGATAGTCCGAAGGTGCTAGACCCGGTGACTAAGGAGGATGGAGAAAAACATCCCAGTTGAAACTCAAGACTTTTTGTCAGGTCTTGATTGAAACGTATATCTGTTTGCTAATTCTGACTGGTTTTCTTCAATTGCTGCCTCTAGTCGATCTAACTTTAATCCAGAGAGAAGTGTTACAAGTCACACAATGTTCACAATGTACGGAACAGAGAAGTACAAGAGTGACATTTACATTTCAATCAGGGTTGCCGCATTTACTTTTCAAAGTTCTGACAGACCTATTGGAAAACTATTAGGCACGAAAAAATTAATTTTAAATGCTAGTTCGTATAAAATTAAAAAAAACGATAATAAACGATAAATAAAATATGATATAAATGATATTAATATATAAACGAAAAATAAAATATGAATTAAATGTATCAATTCCCTATTGTAAATTATTACTGGCCCTTCAACACGCCTCGCTTTCTCAATTTTTACGTATCGTTTAGTTTGCCAGCACTAACTTTCTTCTTCAAAATAAACTGTTGCCTGAATGTGATTTTTATATCCGTGGCAAAGTTATCCAATCGTAAGGAGCATACCATAAATTCAAAATATTACCTACATTATCAGGACGGAATATGGCAACTATCCAAATGTTTCTTCCACAGTAGTTTTATACTCCAGGCGTTTCTTAAGATGGGGACGGACGTAAATAAATATGCATGCCTTGCAAGAATATTGAGAGGGTAATAAATTAAATTATTATTATTACACGGCAAATATCAAAATAAAACATTGTAGAATATCAATATATATACAAGGTGTGTCAGATGGAAAACAGGACAAATATTTATTTTTTCACCAAAAATCACTATTTTTATTCAAAATAGTCTCCTTGCGCGTCAATACAACGTTTTGCTTGATCAATTAGGTTTGACGAATTCATTTTTGAGATAAGCCAAATATATGTCCTTCAGCATGGCGGTCGACGCCTTTTGAATGGCTTCATTGTCGGCATAACTCTGTCCTTTCTCCAGGTAAATAAGATTTTTCGAAAAGGTAGAAGTCGCAAAGAGCCAAATTAAATTAGTATGTTGAATCATACAACAATCACCAGCTGCAATGCAATGTTGCAATGTTGGATTCAGATGATGAAAGATGTCGCGATAATTCGAATAATTCGAAACGAATAATTCCTGCGGTGTACAAAAAGCATTAATTGTTTTGCCGCAAATCTGGATAATAATATGTACAATGTTGTGTGAAATGAAATAAGCTTTACACAACCTATTTACCAGACTTCACTACATGATTAAATTATCTATTTCAAGCGCTTAAACAATTATGACTAACAAACATAATAAAACGCTTAACAAAATCCAAAACACGTCGTTCAGTCTTTTGTCAAAATTTTAGGTATAACCATGAGTCTATCTTACCAATGACTCGACTAATGTCATCCCTTAGCTCAGGAATCGATTGTGTATTGTTCTTATAGACCTGACCTAACCTTTTCACGCAACCCCAAAGAAAATAGTCCATCGTTGTTACAATACATGATCTTAGTGGCCAATTAACATCACGGTTTCTAGCAATAACTCGCCCAGGAAATTTTTCTCTTAATTGAGGTTTTGATAAATCAATCAAAACTATTTTTATTTTAATTTTATCCCTTATAATTAAAAAGTTATATCAAATTGCAAATAAATTTTTAAACCTAGTGCCGATGACGCACCGACAGTTCCAGGAAAAAATCTGAACGTATGTGACCTAGTAATGAAGACCAATATCGCCAAATCGGGTCATCTCGGAACAATTCGGAAGTTTCTTTCGCGCTCTCTCCAAAAAGACGTTCGGAGCAAATAAAACAATTTATTGATCTTGTTGTATCATTGTTCTATATATTTAACCTATATCTTTGACTACATTTGTTGGCTTGTTAGTGATTTGAAGATATTCTTGCTTTTAAGTGTAATTTAGACTTTCGGTGCTGTTTTCGACGTTATAGTGATATATCCATTCATAAGATATGGAGACTCAAATGTAAGTTTAGAATGAAATATTGAAATTAGATTAGGGTTCCTTTTATTCTTTGCATTCGTTTTCATAACTTTTATTTATATCATTTAATTCATGTAGGAAAACAAATTAACGTGCCAAATTTTTCGGAAGGAATATTTCTGCGTGTAACACAAAGAATTTACTTGTAGCCACACAACCGAGGGTAGTAACAATAAGAAAGCCCTACAGGATCGTATATTTTGTAGGATATGAATAATAATATTTAAGAAAGCGCGAATAGACAAGAACAAAATTACTACCAATTTAGAAGGTATTCGTATAAGAAAAGTCTTATACTTATGAAAGTTTTACAGGATAATCTCATTTGTAAATAGTCGCAGAGTACGGAAATTTGTGTAGAACTATAAAGGCTGGATTTATTTATATTTACAAATATTATTAAATTAAGAGTATAATGTGATCGAAAAATCGCCAGCGTTTTAAAAATACTGAAAACCTTACATCAATAATGTAATATGGGTGGATTTTTTTAAAAATATTATTAATAGAGTTTAGTGGGGCGGTTTGAAGAATCAGTGTGGTTTTAAAAGTATTGCAAACTTCAATGAAAATAATCAAACTATTACAAAAACAAATATGTATAAAATTTTGAGTAGTGATTGTTTTTATTCTGAATTGATTATTAAGGTAGTTTACATATTATAATCTACTGTAATATATTATCCATATTATCCTCGTTGGGGAATGTTTTATTATGTATATTTAACAGTGTATTCAAAAAACCATTGTTTGACTTCTTGAGGATAAAAACATAGAATTAATTAAACCGCCTTCGGTTAGTTCTGGAATAAAATTATCACAATTTAAGGTACGCTTTTTTATCACGCTTTAGAAGGCAAATGAATGTCTGTTCCACGTATTCATATAGAATGCGTCATTGAAAGAATACGAGAGTTCGATTTTATTCGTTATTATCCATAATATGTTGTCTTTTACAGAGTACTGTTATTATTGACGTAGCATTAGTGATATTACAATCACCTATAATATCAACATACATTTATTAATATTCGTTTAAAAAAATAACTAATTACGTTTAAAAAAGAAATTTATTTAATGTTCTCTTTATAAGTTAACATCAAGTCACACTACTAAATTAGTAGCCAACAGTATTTTATTCTGCACTTAACCAACAATAATTTTGACAGTAATTATACATGTAGAATCTTGTTGATAATACTGACGTGAAAACACTTTACCATAAGTATGTCATAAATTTGGCAGAAAATCGCGGCACGTTCGCAAGCACGTGATTTTTTTTTTATTTTATAGATTTTAATTAATTCATAATTAATTGTAAAAAAAATTTTTGATAAAAGTTTATGATGAAGTTTTAAAATAAAGTAAAAAATTGATATTTATTTTTTATTCAAAAACCCAATTGCAAATAGCGGAATGAGGTGTAGCGCCATCATGTTGGAATCACATACCCTCCAGATCAATATTATTCAATTGCACAAACTGCAAATATCACGTAATCACCAACCCTCATTATCAAAAAAATAATCCAACAATTTTAACGCGTTATTCTATTGTCTGCAACCCAATTTTTATCACTTCTGAAACACTTCTGAAATAAGACCTAGGTAAATTCACAATGCCATCTGTATTTTATTCAAGAATTAAAAAACCGCTCAGTTTGAAACACCCCGAAGAAGACATTTGGAGAATATTATTTTTTAAATAAAATAAACTAAATAATATTTGAATAATATAATAAAGCATGATAGTTTTACTGAGATGATTTAATCTGAGAGATTAAATCATCTCCTGATGATGTTAACATGGTTAGCGAAACGTGCGTCGAGCAGTTCAAAAAAGTGTTTTGGTGTTTAGTGGTAAATCTCTTCAAGTTTAGTGTTTCACACCAAAGGTTCCAATAGAAGAATTGATCATGAGAATTTTCTAAAAATGTTGGTTTAATTTAAAAAAAAAATCAAGAAGTAGCTATTGGGACATTCTCTAGTTATCATTGTGCCTCATTTTAAATTTCTGACACTCTCATTGGACAACCCTATAGAAATAATATAATAAAAATGTTATTTATAAATTGAGACTTTCAGTCAGTGAATAAATTATTTTTTTTATTGTTTTGTTAACGTTTCGGTTCAATAACGAACCATCCTCAGAACAATTTAATAACTAATTAAACAATTAATTTCCCAATTTTTTTAACTAAGATGTGACAATTTTTTACAATTTTTAATTGACATATATCTGACTCTTCCTTGTTTTCTTTGGTTTTATTGACGTTTTCACCCATGTCTTTTAAATTTTATTACATATATTTTCGGGATCATTTAATATTATAAATATTTTTTTTATTTATTAGGACTTTCGGTCAGTTAATTGTCAATAAAGGTTGAATAAATTAAAAAGGTTAATAAAACTGAAGGTCAGATATATGCCAATTAAAATTTTTTTAAAAAAAATTGGGAAATTAATTGTTTAATTAGATATTGAATTGTTCTGAGGATGGTTCGTCATTGAACCGAAAGGTTAACAAAACAATAAAAAAGTTAAAATTTATTAACTGATCGATAGTTCCAATAAATAAAAAAATAATAATAATATTAAACGTCCACGAAAATATATTTTACTAAAAATGTTGGTTTAATTAAAAAAAAAATCAAGAAGTAGCTATTGGGACATTCTCTAGTTATCATTGTGCCTCATTTTAAATTTCTGACACTCTCATTGGACAACCCTTTAGAAATAATATAATAAAAATGTTATTTATAAATTGAGACTTTCGGTCAGTGAATAAATTTTATTTTTTTTATTGTTTTGTTAACGTTTCGGTTCAATAACGAACCATCCTCAGAACAATTTACTAACTAATTAAACAATTAATTTCCCAATTTTTTTTAACTAAGATGTGACAATTTTTTACAATTTTTAATTGACATATATCTGACTCTTCCTTGTTTTCTTTGGTTTTATTGACGTTTTCACCCATGTCTTTTAAATTTTATTACATATATTTTCGGGATCATTTAATATTATAAATATTTTTTTTATTTATTAGGACTTTCGGCCAGTTAATTGTCAATAAAGGTTGAATAAATTAAAAAGGTTAATAAAACTGAAGGTCAAATATATGCCAATTAAATTTTTTTTTAAAACAATTGGGAAATTAATTGTTTAATTAGATATTGAATTGTTCTGAGGATGGTTCGTCATTGAACCGAAACGTTAACAAAACAATAAAAAAGTTAAAATTTATTAACTGATCGATAGTTCCAATAAATAAAAAAATAATAATAATATTAAACGGCCACGAAAATATATTTTACTAAAAATGTTGGTTTAATTAAAAAAAAAATCAAGAAGTAGCTATTGGGACATTCTCTAGTTATCATTGTGCCTCATTTTAAATTTCTGACACTCTCATTGGACAACCCTTTAGAAATAATATAATAAAAATGTTATTTATAAATTGAGACTTTCGGTCAGTGAATAAATGTTATTTTTTTTATTGTTTTGTTAACGTTTCGGTTCAATAACGAACCATCCTCAGAACAATTTAATAACTAATTAAACAATTAATTTCCTAATTTTTTTTAACTAAGATGTGACAATTTTTTAAAATTTTTAATTGACATATATCTGACTCTTCATTGTTTTCTTTGGTTTTATTGACGTTTTCACCCATGTCTTTTAAATTTTATTACATATATTTTCGGGATCATTTAATATTATAAATATTTTTTTTATTTATTAGGACTTTCGGTCAGTTAAATGTCAATAAAGGTTGAATAAATTAAAAAGATTAATAAAACTGAAGGTCAGATATATGCCAATTAATTTTTTTTTAAAAACAATTGGGAAATTAATTGTTTAATTAGATATTGAATTGTTCTGAGGATGGTTCGTCATTGAACCGAAACGTTAACAAAACAATAAAAAAGTTAAAATTTATTAACTGACCGATAGTTCCAATAAATAAAAAAATAATAATAATATTAAACGGCCACGAAAATATATATTATTTGTACATATTGTAACAATTTAAAATTTTTTAATCGAAAAAAAAATAACCAACGTCAAGAATAATAAACGTTTATCATAGTTGAAATAAACCAAGCCATCGTTCAAACAAAATTCACGGTCGTTCCTAACTTAATTGTTGTGAAAATATTTCTGTAAAAGCTTTTCCCATCCGGATAGTTAATAGACCAGCATAAGGTCACGATTCCCAGTAATAACACTTGAAAGTTGAAATAATTACTGTGAGTGATTCATTGACGCCATTAATCTAGGACCGAGGTTTTATTAAAAAATTTAACAACGCTTTCCGGGTGAAATATAGTCGTTGGCTTTTATTTGCGTAAATTGGAGTAATTGTTGTGAAGCCGCCGTTACAGGGTTTCGCCTTGACGAAGTAGAAGCTGCTAAATAACAAATTAACACCAAATATCCTAGTAAATTTATTGAGTCTGATGTTGGATCTCTTAGTGGTATACGCTGAATCAGCTTTATATACAGGGTGATATTTCAGAAATAATTTTATTAACATCTATGTAATCTATTAGGTTGTTAAGAAAGTTATTGCTGTTTTTGTTATTTTAATTTTAAATGCTGCATTTTCAAATAAATTTGAAAAATAAATATATATATATATATATATATATATATATATATATATATATATATATATATATATATATGTTATTATTATTATTATTCACGTATGGGCCCGGGTGGACCACGCGAAGTACAATTAAAGGCTTTTGTTGTTGTTAGCCTTTCTTTGCGCCCATACTAATTTCATTCTTTCGCTATGAGTTTTTTTTCTTTCGTCAGACCAAGTTGTTCCAGTCTTCCTACATTTTTCTCTCTGGCCAACCTTCCAAACGTTAACCTTGTGTCTGAAACAGCCTCTATCCTGAATTTCACTTTGTGTAATATTTACTGATCTTAGGTCCTCTTTAATTGCAGCAATCCATTTAATTATTTCTACTTTAGCTCTACTCCTATTTTCATAAAATTCGACTATTTGTCTAGTTAGCCTATTTGGACTCATCCGTTTTATGTGTCCGTAAAACTTAAGTCTTCTTTTAATCTTCTTTTTCTCATATCGCTATGTATATCTGTGTATTTTTTAATTTCTTGGTTTTCTCGAAGTCGGTATGTTGTTGTATTTATTTGTTTGGGGCCTAGGATTGTTCTTATGATTTTTCTTTCCTTCTTTTCAATGTCCTCGATGTCTCTCTTTCTATTCAAAATGAGCGTTTCTGCCCCATATAGACATTCTGGATTAATAACTGTATTGTAATGTCTCAGTCTTGTGTTTTTTGATATGCATTTTTTGTTGCAAATATTTTGTGTAAGTCTCAATGTCGTTTCAATTTTTTGACATCTAACCTTATTGGCCGCTTTTTCCAACCCATTTTCCATGATTATTTCACCCAAATATTTGAATTGAGAGACTCATCTGATGTTACCATATTTTGTTTTTAGAAATGGTGCTCTTAGTCTGTTGCAGGTCATGTATTGTGTCTTTTCAAAGGAAATTTGATGAATATATGTATATATATATATATATATATATATATATATATATATATATATATATATATATATATATATATATATATATATATATATATACATCGAGGACATTGAAAAGAACGAAAGAAAAATCATAAGAAAAATCTTGGACCCCAAACAAATAGAAATCAAACAATACCCATATATACATAGCGATATGAGAAAAAGAATACTTAAATTTTACGGACAGATAAAACGGATGAATTCGAGTAGGCTAACTAGACAAATAGTCGAATTTTATGAAAATAGGAGTAGAGCTAAAGTATAAATAATTAAATAAATTGCTGCAATTAAAGAGGACTTACGATCAGCAAATATTTCACAAAGTGAAATTCAGGATAGAGGCTGTTTCAGACACAAGGTTAACGTTTGGAAGGTTGGCCAGAGAGAAAAATGTAGGAAGACTGAAATAACTTGGTCTGACGAAAGGAAAAAAAAGTTCATAGCGAAAGAATGAAATCAGTATGGGCGCAAAGGATGGCTAACAACAACAAACGCTTCTAACTGTACTTCGCGTGGTATGCGGTGGTATATATATATATATATATATATATATATATATATATATATATATATATATATATATATATATATATATATATATATATATATATATATGCATATATATGCATATATATGCATATATATATATATATATATATATATATATATATATATATATATATATATATATATATATATATATATATATATATATATATATATATATATATACTGTTACTGTTGCGATGGTGGATTTTACTTTAGGGGGTAAGTATATTTTTATTTCATTCAAAATTTAATTCAATATGTGTTATAATAAATATGTTTTGAAAAAACTACGTAAAAATTGTAATATTGTCTTCGTTCACATGTATGCACTTGTATCCATGCTAATTTTTTAATATTGTAAAGTAACGATCTTAAGCTGTACAATGATAAATAACTGAATACTACATCAATGCCCGACCTTTTTTAATTTATTTTTTTCATATTGTGTTTGCTCTCTTTCAGAAATGCAGTTATTTAAAGAATGACGAAAACATAAGAAAGAAGTACTAATGGATTTTATTATTCAAAAATTCAGTATTACAGATGCGACTCCTGATTCATAGAGACAGTTACAATTAAAAATTTCAAGATTTTCGTCAAAATTCTCTGAAAAGTGGGCTGCAGTCAATATGATGATTGCCCGTTTTTTAAATAAAAATAAAAATTGGCTAGAAACCGCAGCTATAGAATTTCACATAAGTATGAATCAGCCCTGCGCTTCCTTATCATCTGGAGGAAGTTGGTGGCAAGGTCAGCACAAAAAGGACTTTGAAAACTGGTCTTTCAAAACCAAAAAACGTAGGATTAAAGACCTACTGCAATCGCGAAATGCCATTAAGTTAACCACAGCTGCTGAAGTAACAAATCGCTTGTCAGGTCACAGAAGCGAAAAAGTTCGGAATTTTCAGAAATCTTGTGGTTATTTGTGGTGGTAGTTAATTGAACAGTAACGAGGCATTAGCTTATGCATTAGTCACACTTATAAAAGATGCGAAAGTGGTCATTGAAGGCGAGAATGTGGCACGCGCTTCTGTCACAGAAATATAATTAGCTGATAGGTAACACAACTCTTTGAACTTAACCTAGACTATCATGATGGATGGGGAGTCATTAAGTAGAGTTTTTTCAATGCCCGCTGGGTCTCTAAGGTCTATCATTTAGGTAGCAGTTTTTATCGGTCCTCACTTATGGATCGGAAATTTTTGCAGACAAGCTGACTCAGGTTAGGAGTATTAATAAACTTGAGTCTCTATTCGGGACCATTTCGCGTACAATTATTGACGCATATACTACAACATCTACAACTACAACATACATTTTGGTTAATATTCCGCCCATTGAATACCTTATTTTCGAGCATTTGGATGCGAGAGCCTACAGAAGAAGTTTGACGATCAACAAATTTGAACACATCATTCCAGAAGATCCAAGAATGAGCAGGAGGAAGATACGAGAAAGGTTGAGGGACAGAACCATTGGCAGATGCCAGACAGCTTGGGAGTTTGGGGACCACTGGAAGGATGACTTTTGTTTTTATTCTGAATGTTAACACAATGAAAAATAGAAAAAATCACGCAAGTCCTGACTGGCCGTGGTCAGTTTAGAGCTCACTACAAGATAACTGGAAAAATAGAGGATGCAAGATGTCCAAATTGTAATGAAGAGGACAACCCGATACATAGAATGTTTATTTGTGCAAACTTCCAGATGGCCAGACAAGAATTGAAGAGATTCGTGGGATCCGATTGGCCTGTCGATCCGGGATTACTGTTTTCGAAACTGAATCAAGAGAGTAAATTACACCTGCTGGAAGGCTTTGTGCTGGATAGACTGGATATATCCTAGCTGTTTTAGAGTTGTTTAGTTATATTGTGAAGAACTTTATTTTGGTTCAGGTCATAGTTTAATGTTACTTAGATATTATTACATAAATTAGTTTTAATTAGAGGCTGCGGTTTTGGCGTCTGCTGACGTTCATCCCCATAGCGATAAGTAAGGATAGGCTCTGATATTGTGCAAAGCTCCAAGAATGAAAGTACATCATTGGTAGCACTTCAGAAGCGTTGTAGCTCCACCTGGACTACGGTCCATATGGTGGGGCCTCTCATCGCTTCACGATGGAGTCTTGCTCGTACTAAAAATGCAAAAGACTATTGACGAGTAGTTTAAATGTTTTTGTGATACCTTTTTTTCCTTATATGTTGTAAGACGGCAATAAAGATATATGTAAGTAAGAAAATGAAAGAGAAAAAACGATAGACCTCGTTACTTTAATAAATAAGAATACTAATAATAAAGAGGGGCACCATCTAGTCCCTTCAGGGGTAGATGGTGGAGAGGGATATGATGGGTTTCCCCTTCTTCTTCTTCTTCTTCTTCTTCTTTTTCTTCTTCTTAACATTTATTTGATGAATTGTTTCCATCAAGCACAATTACTGTTCACAAAATGCTGATACATAGTATGGCGGTTATTAAAATCTCAAGAGGCCCAAAATAGAAATTAGCACCATAAGAGAAAACAGTCGCGTATATGATTTGATAACGTCATATCATGTAATCAACTCATTCAGAAAATTGCACAGAAAGACAACCGATAAATTACCGATGGAAATTCTGAATTTAATTGCCCGGCCTTCAATACCAACACATCAGGAAGCAAGTGATGTTAATCCGTGTGACGATAAACTTTACTTAGTACCTGATTCGTCTGATTGTGAGACTGGTGATAAGTCATGGGGTGATTATTATTAACCTTCAATATAATTTCCTAATTTAATTTTGTGTTCTTTATTTCTAAACAGTTTTTAAAATCTAAATTATAAATTGTATACGTAAATGTTATTGTATAATTAATGAAGTGTTAAATTACCTACACAATTTTCTTATTATAACAATCCCAAGTTTTTTTAAATACAATTTTTATTTCCCACTATTCAGTTTTTTATTATAAGTATTCCTCAAGCTTCTAAATTATCAAAAAATGCGTTTTTGTCCACCTATCTTGGACTAGGCAATTCACTGTGAGGCGGTTTGTCTACTTTGCATAGCAGTGCTGGAAGATACTCGAATGGCCTTCAGCTGGTCGATTACGACCTTTTTGTACTCTGCAATGGCCTAAAATGGTGGCCACTGAGTTGAATTTTCAATCTTGGAAAAAGGAAAAAGTCACAAGGACTCAAGTCTGATAAATAAGGTGGCAAAAACTCGTTAATTAAAATAGCATTTTTGTGATACAGCATCAAGATGTTCTTGCTGTTCGAACTCACACGAATGAATCTTCCGAAGACTTTCAGCAACTTGTTCATAAAAATGCTGATTTACCATTTGGTCTTGAAGAACAAAATCTTTATGGAAGATCTGCTGGCTGTCATACAGCAAAGCAGTATGCTTTTGATCTTTATTTTCTCATTCTGATTTTTTTGTCCATGGTGTGGTGGAAGTATACCATTCTATGTCTATAATCAAAATTGTCGCACTGGTGCAATCTTCCGAACATTATTTTCCAAGATTTTTGTAAATTTTAAGAATATCTTTGTTATAATTGATTAACTTGTTTTTTTTTTATTTCATTTCAAACTCTTTGGACCACCCTGTATTTCCACCTTTCTATTTCCACTAAGAATACAATAATTAAATATAATTAGTTTTATAATTTACGCTTATCAAGTTTCAAAATATTTTATTCATTTCATAATTGACTAAAACCTAAAATTATTTTACCGCGACACTTGATAAAAAATATGACAATTTAAATAACCTCGAAAACGAAACTTTCGACTTAAAAAAATATTTAACGTTTTTTATATATTTTACAGGCCCACAGCTACTGCTAACCTAAAAAACCCAAAGCAAAATAAATTATTATTAAAATGTAGCCCGATAAAAAGACTACTTTATAAAATATGTCTCATATTTCACGGTCTTCCGTCACGTGGCAAATAAATTTAATCCCTTCTTGGGAGACTTTGATTAATTTCGCACCTGCCGGGAACGTCAACTTTGTTTGTGAATTTGGCGACACGGCAGAAAACTGCTTAAAATATTTTACAATCGGGGGGGATAAATTTTGTAAAAGTTTCTTTACCCTTTTCTTATTTAAAATCACAAAAGATATCTTTATATCAGGAGAATAATTAATTGTGTGGCTAATGGGGAAAAGGAGACGAAACTGAGGAAATAGAAGTGCAGTCTTAATTAGTCAAATTAGCGTTGGATCTTATTCGTAGAATGTGCACAATTTTTACATTGTTTTATTCTGTTCCTTCTTGGCAGAATTTGTAATTCGACAGACTTTCATTTAAGAAATGACAGTATTCCAAAAACTCTTCATTAAATTAAAATGACGCTGAAACTCAACAAGAATTGTTTGATGTTTTAAAATATAGGGAACTAGTGAACTCACAGCCAATGTTAAATATGTAGGAATTTGTTTATTTCTGATGACTTCTGGTGACTGATGATTTCTGGTGAGTAACAGAAATAATTGAGGGTTAAAATATTATTTAATATTTTCTGGTTCTTGCGTAAATATAAGAGGCAAAAAATACTTGATGAAAAAATGTACTCACTTGTACTTCAGAGACTGTGTACTTCAGAGACTACAATACTCTGAAAGAAAGTGTTTATCTTCGAATATTCAAATGCTCATATCTCAGAAATTACACGTTTTATCGAAGTTTTGCCGTCAGATCTGGAATGTACGCGTTTCGGAGCACATAATATCCTGAAATCAGCGACTTTTATTTTGTGTCAATTTGTCGAAAAATTAAAAGTGGTCCTATGGTTATGGAACTAACAATTGGTTTCACTGTCGGCATAACGTCTCTATATGAGCATTTTAAAATTCAAAGAATGTAAAAAAAATCAAAACGCTAAAAGTTTTTTGTGAATATTTCAAAAATTCGTATGGGTGAGTTTCATCAGTATAGAACCGTATTTTCTGCAAACTTTAACAGAGGAGGGGGGGGGGGGGGGGGGGGATGGCGTAACATTTTTCGACTAATTTACAAAAAATAAAAGTCATTAATTTCAGGATATTAGGTACTCCGAAACGCGTACTTTGCGAATCTGGCTGCAAAACTTCCATAAAACGGCATTATTTTGAAAACATAATGTCCATATTTATTCTTCAAGATGAAATAAAATTGCCAGATTATTACTTATACATCATTTTAAACTTCTAACACTCTTATTTGCACAACCCTTTTTTTGTTATTCCTTTATATTTTGTTATTTATCTCCTCTATCATGAGTCCCCTTCACTTGATCTCCCCATGTACTTCTGGATATTTCATTAGGTCTTTTAAACAACATGAATAGTTAAAAAAATCCGAACTTCCACGGTTTTTTACATCAGTAACAATTATATGTATCAACTTTTGTTTTTTATTTAATATACTTATTATTTATTACGAATATATTATAGTCAAGTATCAATTATGTCATAATTTTCATATGTTCCCATGCAAAACCCCTTTAACTAAAGTATTTACCGTTATAAATTTTGTATTTATTTGGAGCGATGCCAACGAGGCCAATAGGGGTTAGTTCTCCCCCTTATCAATGTCAAAAGTAATAAGAACTCCCAGAGGAACGAAGGTTTTCTCGCAAGGAGAACTGAGACCCAATTATAACATAACTAAAAGACCGGTAAGTACGTTCAACTGACGTTTTTAAATTAGTTTAGGCAGTTAATTAACTTTAGATTTGCTGATATCAGTCCTGTAATATGAAACAATCATTTATAATACGTATGAATTAAAAATGACCCAAATATTGTTTGTCATATTTCGTAACTGTAAAAGAAAACTAAAAAGCTCGGGAAATAAAATAACTAGAGATAACAATAATAAATTGCATATTTCAAAACTAATATTTTATTTACAGGGTATACTGAAATAACGTCGAAATATTTTGGGAGGTGACTCTGGGGATCAAAACATAAAAAAAGTTCTTATAAATATACCCTAAAAATTACTTCTTAAAGGGGCTAGAGCCTCTTAAAGTGGAAACTTTTTGCAGTTTAAAAATTAAAAATCTAAACTGCATTGCGTAAATGGTCTAGTTTTACGAAACGCCAAAAACAAAGATTAACAGTGACAGCCGCCTACTAAATTATTAAGAAGCATTTCGATATCCATGTAATCGTGCTTCGATTTAGAAAAAGTCAATTATCTGGAAAACGGTCTATTCTAACGAGATGAAATAAGAGGACCTTTTTACATAAAATCTTTTCGATTCGATAATTTGATTCATAAAATTGAAAAAAACTGACAAACAAAAAAGTTATGGCAACATTTACCAAAGAGGCAGCCTGTATGTGACGCTCCTGACTAAAATATTCAATTATTTATACAAAAATCCATTTTTTTTCCATTCCAACTTACTGAGGCATACCGACAGGGTGTCCAAAAATAACCCTGTATATATGTATATATGTATATATGTATATACTGCCATAACTTTTTTATTTGTAATATTTGTAAATCTTTTAAATCAAATTATTGTATCGCAAAGATTTTTAGGTAAAAAAGGTCCTATTATTTCATCTTATTAGGTGCACGATTACATGGATATCAAAATGCATCTTGATAATTACGTAGGTGTCCGTCACTGTTAATATTTGTCTTTAACCTTTCGTAAAACTAGGCCATTTCCGCAATAAGTTCTACATTTTTAATTTAATCTGTATTTAATCTGTAAAATAGCCCATTATTCCTTCGAAGAAATGGCGAATATGTATTTTATATACGGGAAAGTCAATGGGAACGCGTGTGAAGCTATATTGTATATCGAGGCTTTTCCTGGAAGAGTACTTCCTTGTGCAGAAACTTTTACAAACCTGCATAAAAAATTATGTGAAAAGGGATCTTTCATGCCTTCAAAACATGACAGTGGAAAAAGCCGGAGCACCAGAACTGTAGAAAATGAAGAACGAGCTGTAGAAAATGTAGCAGAAAATCCAGGAATAAGTGTCAGACGAATTGCTGTTCAAGAAAGCATTCCTAAAAGTACCTTGTGGAAATTGTTAGAGAGCAAGCGCTCTATCCATATCTTTTGTAAAAAGTTAAAGCCTTAAAATCTGATGACCTGCCACAAAGAATCCAGTTCTGAAGCAATGTCCACACGCAATGGAATTTTTAATTCTCACAATACGTATTTGTGGGCGGAAGAAAACCCACATGAATTTTTCGAATGGGGACTTCAGGACAAGTTTTCTATCAGTATCTGGGCAGGGATACAAGGGAATTTTTTAATTGGACCGTTTGTGCTTTCAGTCGTTTAAATGGATAACAGTATTTGAATATCTTGAAAAACCATTTGGTGGACCTAATGGAAGATGTACCATATCAGTTCAGAAATGGCATGTTTTTTATGCACGATGGGGCTCCGTCTCATTTCTCTGTAAATGTAAGAGAGCATTTAGATCGGTTATATCCAGGACGATGGATAGGATGTGGTGGACCAGTGTATTGGCCACCACGTTCCCTAGATTTAAATCCTCTCGATAACTTTCTGTGGGGATACTTAAAGACATTGGTCTATGACATCTCGATTGACACTGCAGAGGAATTGCAGCAACGTGTATGTACTGCTTGTGATGATATCAAAAATAAGCCTGGTATTTTCGGCAGGGTAATATCTTCTATGAAGAAAAGAATTAGAGGGTGCATTCAGATGAATGGAGGTATTTTTCAACATCTATTGTGAATAAGTACTAAATCCTTAATAGTAATTAGCCTTGTTATTGTTGGCTACTAGATAAATATTTTCTTACAAGGATGTCTACTTAATTATTAAGATGCATTTCGATATTCACGTAATCGTGGAACGATTTAGAAAAAGTCAGTTTTCTGGAAAACGGATATCGTTATCAAAACGATCTCGTTATCCCAACGAGATAAAATAAGAGAACCTTTTTTACCTAAAAAGCTTTGCGATTCAATAATTTGATTTAAAAAATTCAAAAAATATACAAACAAAAAAAAATGGCAGCATTTATCAAGGAGACGCAACACCTGACTACAACATTCAATTATTAAAACAAAATACGGTTTTTCATTCCAACTTATTGCAGTATACAAAATTTCACCACTTTAGCATAAATCGTTTCAAAAATATTGCCAAAAACCCATTTTCAGAGTTCCCTCATTAAGGGGTTCTAACACCTTTACAAATCAATTTTTGGGCTATGTTCATAGGGATTTTTAATATTTTAATCCAAGTCCAAATCATTTCAACTTTATTTCTGAATACTCTAGATGAATATATATACCTTAACCGTTTTAATGTTGGAAGTAACTTTAGAATAGTACGAACAAACGTTAAGATAAACTGAGACTAAAATCAGAGCCAGGTAAAGACAGCAATGCCCACCTTTTTTTCCTTATATGTTGTAAGACGGCAATAAAGATATATGTAAGTAAGAAAATGAAAGAGAAAAAACGATAGACCTCGTTACTTTAATAAAGAAGAATACTAATAATAAAGAGGGGCACCATCTAGTCCCTTCAGGGGTAGATGGTGGAGAGGGATATGATGGGTTTCCCCTTCTTGTTCTTCTTCTTCTTTTTCTTCTTCTTAACACAGACTCTGATAAGATGGAAATATTTCATCAAGTGAAACATTTGATGAATTGTTTCCATCAAGCACAATTACTGTTCACAAAATGCTGATACATAGTATGGCGGTTATTAAAATCTCAAGAGGCCCAAAATAGAAATTAGCACCATAAGAGAAAACAGTCGCGTATATGATTTGATAACGTCCTATCATGTAATCAACTCATTCAGAAAATTGCATAGAAAGACAACCGATAAATTACCGATGGAAATTCTGAATTTAAGTGCCCCGCCTTCAATACCAACACATCAGGAAGCAAGTGATGTTAATCCGTGTGACGATAAACTTTACTTAGTACCTGATTCGTCTGATTGTGAGACTGGTGATAAGTCATGGGGTGATTATTATTAGCCTTCAATATAATTTCCTAATTTAATTTTGTGTTGTTTATTTCTAAACAGTTTTTAAAATCTAAATTATAAATTGTATAGGTAAATGTTATTGTATAATTAATGAAGTGTTAAATTATCTACACAATTTTCTTATTATAACAATCCCAAGTTTTTTTAAATAGAATTTTTAAGAGATAAAATAAGAGAACCTTTTTTAGCTAAAAAGCTTTGCGATTCAATAATTTGATTTAAAAAATTCAAAAAAAATACAAACAAAAAAAATATGGCAGCATTTATCAAGGAGACGCAACACCTGGCTACAACATTCAATTATTAAAACAAAATACGGTTTTTCATTCCAACTTATTGCAGTATACAAAATTTCACCACTTTAGCATAAATCGTTTCAAAAATATTGCCAAAAACCCATTGCAGAGTTCCCTCATTAAGGGGTTCTAACACCTTTACAAATCAATTTTTGGGCTATGTTCACAGGGATTTTTAATATTTTAATCCAAGTCCAAAACATTTCAACTTTATTTCCGAATACTCTAGATGAATATATATATATATATATATATATATATATATATATATATATATATATATATATATATATATATATACCTTAACCGTTTTAATGTTGGAAGTGACTTTAGAATAGTACGAACAAACGTTAAGATAAACTGTCGAAGAGAATACACGAATGGTAAGATCGAATAATTGAAAAGAGAATTCTAAGAAGCTGCTGCAGAGGGGCAACGATTTTGAGATTGCTTTGTTGAACCGCTTTACTGAGCTGCAAGACCCAGATGAGATGGAAATAACAGATCAGCATGAAAAAATCATCGAAATTGTGGTTGAAACGGCTGCTGCAATAGCAACAGCAGAAAAAAGCTTCAAGCAGTCAAAAATCTCCAATGAGAGCATCGATTTAATGAAGAAACGGAGGACAATGAAGAATGCACACAGTCCCTTTGAAAGGATCGAGTACGTTGAGCTTTGCAAAACTATAAAAAAACGTATTCGAGAGGAAACGCGTCGGTTCAACAAGCAGCTAATGCAAAAAACACTAGAAGAAAACGAAGGAATAAACAAAGCTAAACATAAGCTAATAATGAAAAGGACACAAATGTTTGAATCTCATTTCTCAAATGTTCGACTGAAGAGTCCAAGCTGGACTCTTCAGTCGAAGCGAACAACACTTGAAAATGCCAAATAAGATTTTGGCGAAACGTTGTGACTCTTTATGACACAGAATTAATGATCGACACCCGAAAACATCAAATGTTTTCAACAGAACACGGTTACATATCGTAGAGCTCGTGAAACAATAGCTCTATGTTAAGTAAATCAAATCAAAACTGTACTAGAAATATTCTAACTCACTTCTTTCTGTACAATGAAACATGCTAGAATGAAACAAATTTTTAGAAAATGCTAATGAAACCATTAACGAGGCATTGTTACTCTCAGATTGGAACATTATTGCGTTTATCTTTCTTTATTCATTACCAAAATGACGTATTCGATTTAATTAAGAAAACTGTATAATAAAAATGTTATCCTCGTTAATTGGTACAGGGAGAAAAAACGGTCTGAATTTAAATAAAGAAGAAGAAAAAATACTTGCAGAATTTTTCTCACAAAGATAATTTAAGTTGCTTAAAACAAAGGCAGCAAATAATTAACATCATTAGAATGACAGATAATCAGCGGTTTTTCATAATTTGCTTGTCGGGGGTAAAAAGAAAAACAAATTTCACTTGTCTGAACTACATAACGTTCTTTTCTTTCTAAATGACATTGAATAAAAGTCCGCGTCTACTTTGTTATTTTGTTTTCTTAAAGTGTGCAAGGCTTGTAGAGAAAATTGTCAGTCTGGCATAATTAAGGCGTGGATAATATCAAATGGAAAGGATATTTCTCAAGTAGATTCATTTATATGAATACTACGAGGATAGTGTAAAAAGTCAGACACTTTTCCGATAGATGTCGATACGATCGCAAAGGTAATCGAATTTTTGAAAAGTACATTTCTTCCTGGCATTTCAAGAGAAATAGATTTAATATACCAAATTATATTTACTTTTGTTTTGTTTTGTTTTGACATAAATATTACATTTTGCGTGGACAAACCATGGTACAAATAGAAGAAACATTGAAAGAGATTGCTTAGATGATGTTGAGAACATCCTACATAAGCATTTAGGTACGAAAAAGGTGCTAGTGAATTTACTTTAGACATGCATAAGCGCAATCTGAAGATATTTTACAACGATTCGTCAATGTTGAAATTTGGATTCCACACTACGAACCACAAACGAATAAACTGTGAAAAGAGTAGTATTTTCCTGGAGAAGGTCACCCAAGAAGGCGAAGAAGCTTCCGTCAGTCGGAGAGTTCATAGCCATTGTTTTATGGGATTCGCAAAGTACTTTCTTCATCGATTATTGAAACGAGGAAAAATCCATTACAAAAGCGTCAAATTCCCTCTTATATTTAGTAATTAGTGTTTTTTAGTGTAAATTATGTTTAGTAAATGTGTTTAGTTATTTAGTGAGTTTAAATGTTATAGTTTAGGGCCGCATCAGTAACTGAAGCCATTAAATAGCCCGTAAACAGTATATACCCAGGATTCAAGAACTAATAATCAAATCTGAGTCTAGTAAATATTGTGTAGATCATACAGTGCATAAATAAAAAGTAATATGTATAAAAGTGTATATGATTATATTCCACATGGAACTCAAACGTTAACAGTCAGTAGGTATATATATATATATATATATATATATATATATATATATATATATATATATATATATATATATATATATATATATATATATATGTATATATATATTAAGAGTAGAGGAATAGGTAAATGTTTTAAGGGACAAAGATATTTCGAGATAAGAAGGAGAGGCCATATCAGAAGAAAGTAGGAAGTGGTACGGTGGAATTCAAAAAGCGAATTGGAATAATGAGGGAAGAAAAGAGACGGGGGGTCCCGGAGAGTCCATATCTTTGCGCAAGCGCAGATAGAGAGTACTCTATCAAGACATTGAGAACGGACAGTTGTACACCACATAAAATTCATACTGAAGGAGAGTCACCACTTATTAGGTCACCAAAAGCTGACTCTCGACAGTTTGCGGGGAACGACATTCTAAGAATTTGGACTTCACGGCATATAGCTTGGAGGAGTAACCCAAAGTACCCCAGTCAAATTGAACAATGTCTTGGATAATTAGTGAGATGGTGAAGGCATGGTAATGGCAAAGGTAAAGTATGTTAGTAGTAATACTAGTACTACTAAGAGCCGGTTCTACAATTCAAGAATATACCAGGTATAAGCTATACTTGGAATAAAATTTGAAATGCCGGTAAACGCCCGTCCGGCGTTTCTAATTTTATTCCAAGTATAGCTTATACCTGGTATATTCTTGCATTGTAGAATCGACCCTAAGGAAGACATAGACTAGTACTTTGTAAAGTTGTAGGAAATAACTTGACTGAAGAAAAATGAACAAATTGAAGAAAAATGTACAAATAATGCTTTCCGGTTTTGTCAGATTTCTTTTGTGGCTATCAAAACAATATTTTTTAAATGGCAACACCATATTTTTTGAACATAATCTGACAAATCTTAAAATTCGAAATTCAAATATGTTATGTCTAATTTCTTTATTGGAGTAGCGGTTTTAGAACAATCAATTGCTATTCAACAACAATACAACTATTTTTGCTAAAATAAATTAGTTAAAATAAAAATAAAAAATAACTCTTATATTTTTTAATAATATTATTACTAACATTTTCCAACATATTGGGCGTA
This sequence comes from Cosmopolites sordidus, assembly GCA_031761425.1. NCBI lineage: Eukaryota > Metazoa > Arthropoda > Insecta > Coleoptera > Curculionidae > Cosmopolites > Cosmopolites sordidus. Next base: position 463,754 of record JARFXV010000857.1, on the reverse strand, counting down.
ATGTTAATAATTTCTCGCCGGATTAATTGTAGCAGTTCAACAGAATTAGGAGCGATCACGTATACTTTGGTTTTTAACAAACCCCACAGGAAAAAGTCTGAAGATGTGAGGTCAGGCGACCTAGCAGGGTATTGATTGAACCCCTTCTCCCTATTCATGTTTCTGACGGCATTTCATGAAGATAATCCCACACATTTCTCGTAAAATAAGTTCTCGTAACGGTATAAGTTTCTCGTAACGATTGTTCATCAATAAACAACTCAAGTTCATTTCTCAATAACTCTAAATAATGTTCACCATTTAAATTTAGTTCTATGAAGATAGGTCAGGTCACTTTTTTATTGTAAATTCCACACTATACGTTAACTCTTGTATTATTTTGTCTTCTACTTTCTTCAGCCCAACAAGGATTACTCTCAGCCAATGTCTGTAATTTTATCTATTTATTACCATGTCATTATTGTCATATTACCATGCCATTTAAATAAAAACTTGCTTCGTCGATATACCAAATGTGCTTCTCGAAATTGGGTTGCTGACGCTTCTTGTCCAAAAATCAGTCGCAAAATTTCAATCTTCTATCACAACCATCATCATTCAATCCTTGTACGCTTCTCATTTTGTATGGATGATAATTGTTCCTCTGCAAAGTGGCCCACACCTTTGACTGAGAACAACCTACTGAGGAGTAACCCAAAGTACCCCAGTCAAATTGAACAATGTCTTGGATAATTAGTGAGATGGTGAAGGCATGGTAATGGCAAAGGTAAAGTATGTTATGATAAAGGGACATGATATGGAGATCTTCTCTTGGAACTATTTTGGTATTCCAATATACGGGATCCAATCACTGACCCTCTGGTATATATTCCTGGATGAAGGAAAGAATATTAATAACTAGAGGCGAGGGTAGGGGAGAAACAAGAGATTGGAGAGAATTTAGGATGGATAAAAGGATATATGAAATAGCATCTTTAATTGCTAATAGTTCGGTAGAAAGGATGTCTATTCCAGGTGTAAAGACGGAAACTACAGGTAAAATTATCGTGGACAAAGACCAAACTCACTCCATCCCTGAACCTGGAGCCATCAGTGTAAATACCGTTATCAGGACGGAGGTCTTGAGTGATTTTAGAGAAAATGGTAGCAGGAGCCGGGAGACTAGAAAAAGGTTTGTTATATGGTAGGAGGCTGAAGTTAGGGGCACAGCGCAGAACTAATTATGAGGAAGAGTTATTGGATAACTGGGGCCAAGGAAATGCCAGAATCAAAGGAAAAATTGGATAGAACAGTACCCAAACTCTTTAATCGAGGAAAAAGAACAAGGTCGGGCATATCAAGACTAATTGAGAAGGGGGCATGAATGGTCTGTATCTAAGAAGTCCTGCATATCTCAAAAAAATATTCAACTTTATAATATTCAGTGGTGTAATTTCGGAAACACAATGCAGGCTCGGAACTGAACTGGTTGAGAACGCTCCTAGAGCTAACCTAAGGGCCGTGTTTTGGTCCATATCTATTCGATGCAGATACCTTACTAGGGCAAATATGTAGGCGATGGAGTCATAGTCAACTTTTCTCCTGATAAGGGATTTGTAAAGGTGGGGATGGTCACAGAAGTGGTCATATTCCCATTTTTAATCAGAAAGGCATTTGAATATACCAAGGTCTCGTAAAGTGTGCGATTTGACAAGCGAGAGATACTCTTTCCAAATGAGTATCTGTCTAAAGTGAGGCTTTATGGGGCAAGGAACTTTATGGACTTAACCGTGGGGAGAGAAGAGTTACAAAACGAAAACAAATGCGGACGATGGCAATTTGGATGATTTATTTTATGGAGCTGATTTATTTGGAGAAAAGGAGAATCCAAACTTAACCGCCAAAACCAAACGTATAAGTTTATAAGATACGTCAAATCGTGCGGTTTTATGGCATATTCAAACTTCTTGTTCTTCGTTTCACTAGAATTTAACCTATTTGTATGTCTCTTATTCGTTTTCTGTTCTTGGTTTTAGACAGTTATCCGGCCATCTTTTGGGCGGTTCTGATCGATTTTGTACTGTATGTCACAAATATTATTTATCGGGTACCATTTTTTACCTATTAAATCCGGGAATTTCTTCTTGTTTTAATCCCCCTGTCTACATGTTATATATTATTCAAATTAATATTCAATATTAATTATCAAGTTAATTCGATTTATTTGCATTTGGCTATTTTTTTTTGTTTCTTTTTAATCATGTATTAATAAATAAAATATAATACATTTTAAAATAAGAGTACTTCTGCGATATTGTCAGCGATATTGTCAGTTGTAAGGAAAATTCAGTTTTTTCTTTCATTGTTCTTCTATATATATATATATATATATATATATATATATATATATATATATATATATATATATATATATATATATATATATATATATATATATATATATATATATATTAAACCTGACCTAGACCAACTTTTTTATTTTAATTGATAGACTAATACTTCCTTAGTAATACTAGTACTACTAAGGGCCGGTTCTACAATTCAAGAATATACCAGGTATAAGCTATACTTGGAATAAAATTTGAAATGCCGGTAAACGCCCGTCCGGCGTTTCTAATTTTATTCCAAGTATAGCTTATACCTGGTATATTCTTGCATTGTAGAATCGACCCTAAGGAAGACATAGACTAGTACTTTGTAAAGTTGTAGGAAATAACTTGACTGAAGAAAAATGAACAAATTGAAGAAAAATGTACAAATAATGCTTTCCGGTTTTGTCAGATTTCTTTTGTGGCTATCAAAACAATATTTTTTAAATGGCAACACCATATTTTTTGAACATAATCTGACAAATCTTAAAATTCGAAATTCAAATATGTTATGTCTAATTTCTTTATTGGAGTAGCGGTTTTAGAACAATCAATTGCTATTCAACAACAATACAACTATTTTTGCTAAAATAAATTAGTTAAAATAAAAATAAAAAATAACTCTTATATTTTTTAATAATATTATTACTAACATTTTCCAACATATTGGGCGTAATGTTAATAATTTCTCGCCGGATTAATTGTAGCAGTTCAACAGAATTAGGAGCGATCACGTATACTTTGGTTTTTAACAAACCCCACAGGAAAAAGTCTGAAGATGTGAGGTCAGGCGACCTAGCAGGGTATTGATTGAACCCCTTCTCCCTATTCATGTTTCTGACGGCATTTCATGAAGATAATCCCATACATTTCTCGTAAAATAAGTTCTCGTAACGGTATAAGTTTCTCGTAACGATTGTTCATCAATAAACAACTCACGTTCATTTCTCAATAACTCTAAATAATGTTCACCATTTAAATTTAGTTCTATGAAGATAGGTCAGGTCACTTTTTTATTGTAAATTCCACACTATACGTTAACTCTTGTATTATTTTGTCTTCTACTTTCTTCAGCCCAACAAGGATTACTCTCAGCCAATGTCTGTAATTTTATCTATTTATTACCATGTCATTATTGTCATATTACCATGCCATTTAAATAAAAACTTGCTTCGTCGATATACCAAATGTGCTTCTCGAAATTGGGTTGCTGACGCTTCTTGTCCAAAAATCAGTCGCAAAATTTCAATCTTCTATCACAACCATCATCATTCAATCCTTGTACGCTTCTCATTTTGTATGGATGATAATTGTTCCTCTGCAAAGTGGCCCACACCTTTGACTGAGAACAACCTACCTCTTGGGCAATTTTGAGCGTTAACTTGCGAGGATTTTCTACATTACAATGAAGAATATGTTCTGCAGTTGTTTGTAGTTTTACTAAATTATTTCTTAAAAACTCCGAAATTGGAAGAGACTTATTGGGATGTTTTGCATGAAATTCACCGCAGGCATCTCGTAGACTTAAGCCACCAACATGAAGAAAAATTAATTCAACTTTCTCTTTTTGATTAAATAACTTCATCAGATTCATCTTAGCAACTGAATTTAAACGTTATTTTTATAAACATTCAAATACAACAGCTTTCAAATAACAACATAATATTGATGGCTCCTTTCAAACAACATATTTTTTATTTAATGTTCAAGGTTAAGTATTTTAGAACGGCTGCTCCAATAAAGAAATGTGACATAATATTTTTTATTTAAAATTTTAAGATTTGTTAAATTATAATGAAAAAAATTCCATGTTGCCATTTAAAAAAATATTGTTTTGATAGCTACTGAAAAAATCTGGCAACATCAGAAAGCATTGTATGTAAATTTTTCTAAGCAAAGTTATTTTTTACAACTTTGCATTTGGAAATACTAGCCTAATGGATGTTTTATTCAGATGTATATATATATATATATATATATATATATATATATATATATATATATATATATATATATATATATATATATATACATACATATATATATATATATATATATATATATATATATATATATATATATATATAAAAATCATAATCATAAGAAAACTCCTAGGCCCCAAACAAATAAATAGCACAACATACCGACTTCGAGAAAACCAAGAAATCAAACAATACACAGATATACATAGCGATATGAGAAAAAGAAGACTTAAGTTTTACGGACACATCAAACGGATGAATCCGAGTAGGCTAACTAGACAAATAGTCGAATTTTATGAAAATAGGAGTAGAGCTAAAGTAGAAATAATTAAATGGATTGCGGCAATTAAAGAGGACCTAAGATCAGCAAATGTTACACAAAGTGAAATTCAGGATAGAGGTTGTTTCAGACACAAGGTTAACGTTTGGAAGGTTGGCCAGAGAGAAAAATGTAGGAAGACTGGAACAACTTGGTCTGACGAAAGGAAAAAAGCTCATAGCGAAAGAATGAAATTATTAACAACAACAAACGCCTCTAATTGTACTTCGCGTGGTCCACCAGGGCCCATACGTGAATAATAATAATATATATATATATATATATATATATATATATATATATATATATATATATATATATATATATATATATATATATATATATATATATATATATATATATATATATATATATATATATATTTTAGAATGGAACTCGTAAAAATGCTAGATTTATAACTAATATTAACATTCCGATATTAAAAAAATATAATAATTAAATGGAAAGAAATGTTTGAAAAATTTGACCTTTTTGACCGGTTTGTTTGAATTTGACAAATTTGACCTTTGTATTCTTGACCTTTGTGAACATTTTGTATAATTGTAAATCTTATAAAATGAATCAAACAAAATGATGAAATCAAACTAAATCTAATTAAGCTCAAATAAAACAAGCATTCATAAAAAGTCTGTAACAACATACTTACAACATACAACATACGCAGAATTTCAAAGGATTTATCGTAGTTGCGTAGAGCTTATTAATTTTCTCGCCTGTTAACATATGGAATGTCTTAAGTGCAGTATGCCAGAAACAAAACTGATCATATATTTAGTTTAGCCTGAATCTCGCACACGGACTCTTCCAACGCGATTTAATAACATGTTAAAGCAATCGAAAATGAATGTGAATATTATTGTGAAAATATTGTTTTGGTGATAAAACTATGAAAAGAAATAATATGAAGTGTAGTTTGTGAATTTGTGAAGTCACATGTGTTAACGAATTAAAAAATAATAAAGAAAATTAATTGATGAGTGAGTGAAATATTCTAATGTTGAATCAATCAAAAATAAATCAATAGATATTTCATTTAGATACTCCAGTGACACACATTGCGACCCACTGACGAAAATAAACTACCACTAGCGTTCTTGATGTCTCAATTTAAAAAGGTTAAAAGAGAGAATAGTTTTCCAGAACAGTTTTTGTGCTGGAATTTCACGGCGAGTTTCATTTGTTTTATGTCGAGAAACAATAAATATTTCTAGTTGGTTGAAGCAGGCTGATATTTTTAACTAAGCTGTCGTATATTAAGTACCATTACGTATACGTTCTAAAATGGAGATGTCAGGCTTTTTTTTCTTTTTGTTTAAAATTGGTTTTCTGGTGTATCTCTAATAGATCTACGGAAATAGGTGCAAGATTTCTAGGTCGAATACAAAAAAAACACTAGTGATAAAAATGCTGAGATTAAATTAACTGTTTTACAAAACAAACAATTTTGAAAAGAATATTTTTATTTCTCAACAATACTGAATTGAAAAAAGTGTTTTATTTATTTTTTTTTGTTTATGGAAAATTATTTTTGTCAAAATGAGGAAACAGACAACACTTAAAAATACTTCATGATATTTATGTCTTTTATGTAATTTTAAAGGTGATATATAAGATCGTACGTTTTTTTATACTAGCTGACATAAATATTGCAACCCCTTAAGATTATAGCTGATTTTAACACATTTTAACATTGATACTGTACCAAAGGGTACAGAAGACTGTTAGCTTTATAATCCACTGAACTTTTCTCCATTTTCTTCTTAGCGGACCACTTTTTTTTCCCTCTATCACTTCTGTGCATTTTTTTTCATCTTTGGGTGTTTTTTTATCCGTTCCAAGTAATTCAGCCATTGCATTCTTCTGAACTTAATAAAAATCATTGATAATTAATTTTTTTATAGAGATTTTGCAGTTTCTAATTATTTATTCTTTCTAAAACCCCAATTTTGTATATTCCTGCGGTTCTTTCTGAGTTTTAGACAAATGCGGAAGGTGTTCTCGTCTATCATTCCTCTCCCCAAAACCAAATTCCCTGTTGTGTTTAGTAATGTGAGTATAAAATGTTATAGTTTAGGGCCACATCAGTAACTGAAGCCATTAAATAGCCCGTAAATAGTATATACCCAGGATTCAACAACAAATAATCAAATTTGAGTATAGTAAATATTGTATAGATCATACAGTGCATAAATAAAAAGTAATATGTATAAATATGTATATGGTTATATTCCACATGGAACTCAAACGTTAACAGTCTACGTGTCAATTAGTAAATAAAGAATATATATATATATATATATATATATATATATATATATATATATATATATATATATATATATATATATATATATATATATATATATATATATATATATATATATATATGTACATATTAAGAGTAGAGGAGTAGGTAAATGTTTTAAGGGACAAAGGTATTTTCGAGAGGCTATATTAGAAGAAAGTAAGAAGAGATACGGTGGAATTCAAGAAGGGAATAATAAGGGGAGAAAGGAAACGGGGAGTCCCCGAAAAGTCCATATCTTTGCGCAAGCGCAGATAGAGAGAATACGCAAAACCCCAATTTTGTATATTCCTGCAGTTCTTCCTGGGTTGTAGCAAAATGCGGAAGGTGTTCTCGTCTATCATTCCTCTCTTCAAAACCGGATTATCTCAGAATATTTTACATATGATCATCATGACTTGTGCCCCCCCCCCCCCCTATCTTCGTGTTAAAATCGCCCATCACTATGATAATATCCTGGTAAGATAGTTATCGTAGATACTATATCGATGCATATGTAAAGTCTATTTCGTCATCTTGGGCATCCGCAATGAGCATGTATGTTTGTATGGTACGCATTATAGCTAGTTTTACCGTTACTGACATTTTTATGATTCGGTTGCTTATTAGTTGATATTCCTGTACTTGATTAGTCATGTTTTAATATATATATATATATATATATATATATATATATATATATATATATATATATATATAAAGAGAATATATGTAGTATATATAGAATGCTGAAAAAGTGCAGATTTTAACATTGCGGAAAGACGCAAAGTCACTAAGGAAAATCTCAAGGATCATCGGTCGTTCAAAGAAAATGGTGGAAAATGCCCCAAAACAACAACCAGTTCACGAAAACCGTGGAGCTAGAAGAAAAACGACACCTCATACTGACGGGCAGATTGTCCAGATTTCAGAAAATCACCCATTTAAATCGACTGCCGAAATTAAAACTGAACTGGGGTTAGAAATATGTTCAAGAACAATTCGAAGAAGGCTTCAGGCAAGTAACTTTACAATAATGTAAAACAACTTTTAAACTTTGCCCAAGATCAGTTTAATTGGTATGATGAACAGGGGAATCAAGAAATAGCGTAATATTTTATGAAGCGATAAAATAAAAATAAATTTAATTGGTTCTGATGGAAGACGATATGTTTGAAGACCACCCAACCAAAAATTATTGCCAAAACATAGTATTAAAACTAAAGCATGGAGCCGGTAATATAAAGCTGTGGACAGCTTTTTCATGGTACGGTGTAGAACCAATTTACTGGTTTAAAAATAAAAATGGACTAAAATGAATATATACACATTCTTCAGGAAGTCTTGCTGTCTTTTACAGAAGAAAATAGGCTGCTGAAAAATGAAAATATCAACAGGATAATGATTCGAAACATACTGCTAGGAAAACGAAACCATTTCTTAGTGACAATAAAGTGGATTTACTGCTGTGGGCTTCCCAATCGCCGGACCTAAATCCCATTGAGAACTTGTGGACTTACCTCAAGAATGCCGTTGTGTAAACATAAAACGAAAAATGCCTTATATGGCTTCAGAACTAAATCATTTCGTAAAATACGCCATGTTGAGGATTAATTGAGTCCAAATGTATATGTATATGTATAAAATGTATATGTATAAAAATATACGATTTAGTTCAATGAAACATGTCTGAAAATGTAACAATGGACTCGCATAACCCTTGCAAACAATGATATTTTTAACTGAAAGCATATGAATATTTCAAAGTCGCTCACTCATCAAATTCTTTTTTATTAGCTCTTCAATTAAGTATAAGAATTGAAAGTAATAAAAAAAGCTTTTGGATAATTTGATTCTTTTAAAGTCGAGACACTAAAGCATCCAGACCGTATATAGAAAAATTCCATTAAAAATCTCATCGCGAATGTACCAGTACGTGAATGTTGCACACAAAAATGTACGTTATCGTTACAAAAGGGTATTTCGTTATTAACTACACTTAAAAACTGAGCGTTGTCGTCGGTTCGAGCTTTATCAAAAGAATGTCAGAGGCAACGTCCCTGTTTTTACTGGGCGTAATCGTGTTATCAGTTTTTATCAGCGCGCAAGAGGAAACGGCAGAAGAAATTCTGCCTTCGCAGGATGGATATTACCTTGATACCCTTAATGAAGTCGCCGAAGCGTCGGGGTAAGTAAGATTATTGATTTAATTATCCCTTGAGAGCCCCCTTAATAAGATATCGAAGACCTTTTAAATAAGACGTATAGGATCTTAGTAATCCGGTACTTATTTTTTCTGTTTCAGCTTAATTCGCTCCACTTACTTCTGATGGAATAATAATATACACTTTGAAACATTTAACCCGGTTTTTTTCATTATAGAATATCGGTTTTAATATATCCGGGATAGGAAAAATGTTTTGTTTCTTATTGCGGAGAAGTTTCTAATAGTTTAAATATCCTATTATTAGATAAATAATAAATTACAGATAAGAACAGCTAAGAGGAAGGCGTTCAAATGCGAAAAAGTAGAGATGTTTATATACTTAACGCGTTAGCTAATTTAAAACGTTAACTAAGTCAAAAATGACATATACAAAAAATATAAAAATGATGACAAGATAAATTTTATTTGTGATATTGTGTGTTTGAATTCGCTCCACTTACTTCTGATGGAGTAATAATATACACTTTGAAATATTAACCAGTGTTGTTTTAGTGTTGTAGAGATGTTTATATAGTTAACACGTTAGCTAAAGTAAAACGTTAGTTAAGTTAAAAATTATACCATGTGTCCCAGCCAAATGGAATAAATTCGTTAATAAATAAATTGGGGCATGTTCGAAAAAACACAGTGTTTTTTTATACAGGGTGTGTCATGTAACAGTGGCCAATACCAACTTTCTTATTTTAAATACAACACCCTGTATATTATTTAATTTTTGGATTCTTCAGGAAATTCTAGACATATTTTATGTAAAATATCCTAAACTTATCTTCAACTGTTTCGGAAATATTAAGTGTTTTCAGATTTATTGCAAAAATTAACTGATTTTTTTTATTTTTTTTTGAAAATTATTTGATTACAGAAATTCGCTACAACACACAATAGATAGATGGCATTGGCCTCTGTTACATGACACATTAGTTTTTGTATAAATTTTTTATTTAAAACATTTAATGTAACAAATGCTCGAATTGTGAACCCTGGACGTCAACCCAACACCCCAACCTCAAGTAAAACTGATTCCTGACATTATTTAATGTTTGTGGCGTAATTGACCTAATGTTGTCGGTAATGCGTCTTCTTAAATCATTCAGATCTTGTGGCTTGGTTTTGTATACGAGGCTTTTGAGATATCCCCATAAAAAAAAATCCAACGGAGTGAGGTCCGGGGACCTCGGTGGTCATTCTAGTGGCCCTCTCCTCCCAATCCATCGATTTGGAAACACATTATCGAGGTACTGCCGCACATTAACTTGATAATGGGGGGTGCTCCATCTTGGTCGAACCAAATTGTGTCAGCTAGCAATTGAGGATTTCTTCTATTAGGGTACAAATTTATAAGATTTGGAATGAGCTGATTTTGGAGAAAGTCTAAGAAATTTACCCCATTTAAATTTTGATCGAAAAATATTGGCTCAATTATTTGATCTCCTATAATACCTGCCCAGACATTAATCTTTTCAGGTCTTTGTGTGTGAATTTCCCGCATCCAGTGAGCATTTTCTCTCGACCAATAACGACAGTTCTGGCGATTGACATGCCCATGAAGAGTAAAAGTAGATTCATCAGAAAATAAAACATTTTCCACTCTCAGAAGGTTGTTGTCTTTTCTGTGCATCATTTGTTCGCAAAACTCCATTCTCCTGCCGAAGTCGTCTTCACTAAGCTCTTGAGTAGGCTGTAGTTTATACGGATGCATTTTATTCTCTTTCAATATTCTGGCAACCGAAGAGCGATCAACATTGTTTTCCAAGGCAACTTGTCGAGTTGAGGTATGCGGATTGTCTTGGAATGGAATCATTACACCAATTTTTTGCTATCGGTCAACGACACTGCTTCCTTCTTAATTTGTCTCACGTATCCCAGTTCTCTAAATTGTTTTTCAACTTTATTTACTGTACCTTGGGATATGGGTGGTAAGTCAGGATATTTTCCCTAAAGAGACGAATAACTTCGGCTTGAGTTCGTGTCCTATCTCCATAACCTATCATCATTAAGATAGTTATTTTATGACTCTCTGATAAATACACCATGTTTAAATCAAATGAATCACATACGTCAAAGAAAACTAATTTAAAAGGCACGTTGATTTTTTTGACGTTTCATACAACAAATACCTACCTTTGAAAACCTGATTTTTTATCTTTGCCTATTTGCTGAAAATATTCGAAGAATTACTTAATATTTCCGAAACAGTTGAAGAAGATAAGGATATTTTACATGAAATATGTCTAGAATTTCCTGAAGAATCCAAAAATTAAAAAATATACAGGATGTTGTATTTAAAATAAGAAAGTTGGTATTGACCACTGTTACATGACATACCCTGTATAAAAAATTTTTGTTGAAAAAAATGCGCATCTAAAAATACCAATCGACGTGTTCGAGCGTTTTTTCGAACACGCCCCCATTTATTTATTAACGAATTTATTCCATTTGGTTGGGACACACGGTATATTATACAAAAAATATCATAAAAATGATGACAAGGTAATTTTTATTTGTGAAAATCTGTTAAAAATAATGTTTTTGCATGTGAAGCAAGTGTGTCTCACGTAGCCTTTCTGGCCAAAATTGCTTAGCAGGCTACGTGAATATCTTTTCGAAAGGTTTAGATCTCAAAAAGCCTATTTCTGAATATATGTTCAATTAACACTTGTTAAACTTTTTTGAAAAAGGAACGTGACAATTTAAATATTATATGGATAAGAAACATTTTCTTATTTGCAAGGAAAATAAATCACCAAAAAGATTTCTGCGTAAATTGAAAATTGCTTTTTTTTAATGTTAAGTCTGTTCGGTTTTCTTAACCGACTCACGCGCGAAAAATATGAACTTATTATAAATAAACTAAGATTTATATCGAAATTTCCACTATATTTAAATGATTTGTTACAATTGTTTCGACACACCTTTTTCAAATGCAAACAATACATTGGATATATATTGTGTCAAAAAAGTACCGGGAATTGAATCATTTGAAAAGCCCGCTTAAAGGTATTGTCAATATTATTTTTATAGCTAAGTTGGCACAACTGTCCTCTGTACTGATGCGAAGTTTGAACGTCATCTGTCATTTAGTTTCTTTACAGGGCTCGATTTTGTCAGCTCATCTCAACTGTTTTGTGCGAATTTTACAAAGGATAAAAATATCAAACAAAAAATTTGTCTTACATTTTTCATTGCAAATGGAATTTCGTGTGCCGAGTCGCTGAAGATGTTGCAGAAGGCAGGTGAACCGACTTTATCAAAAACAGGTGCATATAAGTGGTACAGTGCAATTAGAAGCTGTAGTGGAAGATTTGCCTCGCTCTGGTCGGCCATCAACGTCTTCAACTGAAGTTAACATTGCTAAAGTGAAGGAAATGGTAACTAAAAATCGTCATTTAAGTTTGAGAGAGATAACCGCTGATCTTTCTGTGTCTCACAAATCAATTCGTACCATTTTAAGCAATTGTTTGGGCATGAAACATATTGCCACTCGACGAGTACCGAAAGACCTGAATTTTCTTCAGAAACTAAATCTCGTAAAGGTCGCTAAAGACTCGCCAGAACGAGTCAATTACGACCCCACATTCATAAATCGCATTGGAACTGGTCAAACCGGTCAAAAAGATTCGGAATAGCACCTTCAAACTGAGCCAAAACCGAAACCGAGTCGATCAAAAGTTAAGGTGATGACTGTTTTCTTTGATTATCGTGTTGTTGTACACTCGGAATTCTGGCCAGAAGGTCAGACATATCAGATATTCAGACAGGCCAGATATTATCTGAGCGTTATGCGGCGTTTCAAAGAGCAAATTCATCGAAAAAGACCAGATTTGTGGAAAGAAAACGTTTGGATTTGCATTACAACGCACCATCTCGCAAGGCTACCATTGTAAACGAATTTCTGTCCAAAAACTCAACAAACGCCATCGAACAACTACCACATTCACCTGATATGGCTCCGGCCAACTTATTTCTCTTCACAAAACTCAAATTACGACTTCGAGGCACCCATTTTCAGTCGATAGAAAACATAAAAGAGAATTCGCGGCGAGAACTTTCGATTTCGAAAAATAAGTTTAAAAAATGTTTTAACAATTGAATTATTCGTTGGCATAAGTGTACCATTTCGGAAAGGGCCTACTTTAAAGGCGTTACAATAAATTTGGATAAACAATAAACATGTTGTGTTTTATTGTCCAATTCCAGGTCCTTTTTTGACAGAATGTAAATCTTAGTTCGTTTAAAAAGGATTTCCATTAAGTATCGGTTACCTCAGTTAAATATATAATATTAAATATATTTTCACACCAAATTATATATCTCCCTGGTTTATAAGCAAAGCGAACGTATATAATTTAAAGAAATATTTAATTAAAAAATATATTTTAAATAATTTATAAATATATGTATTATAATTAATGTAACCGAAAAATTAAGGTAAAAGTAAAGTGAAGCAAAGTCGACTGTATGAAAATTCATACGTTAGGCTTCTATGAAAATAAAAATATGAGTGTAGTGGATGCCTAAAGCATCTTTAGGATACATAGCTTCTTTAGAAGAATCTGATATGGAAGGAGAAGTCGCCGGTATAGAAACTATCGATATCACCTTATTTCCATCTGGAGGGGACGGAGATTTAGACGTCCACAAGATTACCGAAGATGAAAATATAGTAAATTTGATAGTGTGAATTTGTTGGGTCCTCGCCTCCAAGCTGAGCGTTCGCAAGTTGAACTAGTTTCGCGTAATAATGAAAGAAAATAACTTTTATTTTCCAAATCCAATAAAAAGCCAAAGAAGTCTTTTTCAAAAGACAAATTTGAATCAAAACATAAAAAGCCAAAAATTGAGAAAAAAACGTCTTTGGGAACCTATTCAATTTGAAGTAGAGCAACAAGAGTATTTTGATTTAAAATGTGGAATGTGGAATTCCTTTGATGGATTCCAATCCTATCGACTTTTTCAAGTTGTTTTGGCCATTAGAATTTGTAGAGGAGATATGCAATAAGTCAATAAAATACTCGGAAGTATAAAGATTGAAATGAATCATATATGGTATCACCAAAACATATTTACAAGTTTTTGGCCATTTTGCTTTTGTCTGGATATGTAAAACTGTCAAATAGAAGAATATACTGGAATAAATCATCGGATACTTATAATAATGCAGTTTCTAATGCCATATCTCGAGATAGATTTCTACAAGTTTTTAAATATCTTCATTTTTCTGACTAATCCCACTGATTGACTTGACTTGACTTGACACCACTGATCCTGAGAATAAATGTAAAAAAGTAAGGCCACTAATAAATCACATGTCCTCAAAATATCAACAATATACTGCCCCATTACCTCAAATATGGCACTTGGATGAAGCAATGGAATCATATTATGGTCGTCATAATTTCAAGCAGTTCATTAGGCAAAAACCGATACGTTTCGGATTTAAGTTTTGGTGTTTGAATAATCAAAATGGTTACTGCATGAAATTTGGGCTTTACGAAGAAAAAAACCAAAAAGATTCAAATGTAACCTTGGAAATTTCAGTTACAAAGTGAAAGGCATTAGGATTTGTCCCTGAGGGAAGTGATTTTTTTTTGGGTAACTATTTTAATTATTTACCCTTGCTTGAAGAAATGAGCCTATAGCATAACACTTACAGGAACAATTCGAGCTGATCGCATAGGACACGCCCCTTTAAAGGATTAAAAAAAGCGCCGAGGACACATATGGCCTTCTAGAAAAAGCCACCAGTGCTACTTTGATTTGCTCGCATAATAATAGTTAAGTTACACCAGTTACTAACAGAATCGATGAACTTGTCAACAAAAACTACAACATGCAAGCGTTGTGTCAGGGGCGAAAACAAAGAATAACAATTTTGCAATCTTCCTTAGTTTATGATTGTAACCACGGCATGGGGGGTGTCGATTTATTCGATCAATGACGTGGTCGCCATAGAATAAAGATAAGACGTCGAAAATGGTATTGGCCCATCATTAGCTTCTGCCTAAATGCAATGCAATGTCTTCCTTAATTCGTGGATTCTGTTCCGAAATATAGAACCTTGTATAAAACAAATTGATTTTATTAGACACATTGTACTGCCAATACTTTCAACTCCAAAACTTCTTATGCCACAGAGAACCTCAAATATTCCTGAAGAAGTGAGATATGCTCGCCTGGATCATTAGCCGTTAAAAAATCCCACTCAGCGAGATGTTATAAGTGTGTGACTGTCATATGCAGTAAATGCAAGGTCGGGCTTCATATGAATTATTTTAAAGCTTATAATACAAGCTAAAAGAGGTTTTAATTTTGTATTTTGCTTATAATTAGGTTTCTATTACTGTTAAGATACTAAATTATGTATGTTCAATAAAAGTGTTGTTAGAACCTAGTGTATGAATATTTAGACATGCCCTGTATTTACCATACATAAATATTTTTCATTGGAACAAGTTTTGTTTATTATTTTGGTAAGTTTTCTAATAGTGCACATAACCAAAAATAATTTTCAAAAAATACAAAGAATGTCAGGTTCTGCGGGGTTAATGGTGAGTATATCGCATTGCCGCTGGAAAAGTGACCTGACTAGGAAAATGATGGTTTTGGGCTGAAATACCATTATAATTGAAAGGTTAAAAAACTAGTCTAGTACCATAAGGCGTCATTCATACAAAGGCGATATAAGATAAGCGATATATCGTAAGAGATATACGATAAGCGATCGTAAGAGATATACGACGCACAGACAGATACCTGAAGTCTAAAGGGAGGCAATAAAAAAGGTTCACAGCCACGCGATTACACAACATATCGTGAATAAGTGACATATCTCTCGAGGTACCACTTGCTGGTCTCTTCAGCGATTATTATCGTACGATATTTCCAGCTGAACTGGTCATGACCTCAGGAAGAGAAGACAATTCTGTAATTTCTTAGTTTTTTACTTTCGTAACTACTACGTCTCCTCACTTGAGCTCATATTTGTGACTGGGGTCGTGAGAATTGTGATCCCCCACATTTTTATCGTCCAGGTTGCCCCGATTTATCGCCCGCTGCCATGAACCTTCCTAGCAATATATCGTTGCAATACATATCTCACGATATATCGCTTATCTTATGTCACCTTAGTATGAACGGCGCCTAAATGTTACTCATCAAGGGAAGTTCTATGGAAAATATGGCGAGGCAGTGTTGTTCAGGCACATTGAGTTTTGACTACAAATAACTCTCTTAGAAAAAAGCTCCTTCCCAGTTAAATAAATTTTCCAGCGGTAGTGCGACATTACAAAAACTAGAATAATAGCCCCAATTTGTATAAAAATGTATAAAACCGTCCTCAAACAAGTATGGAAGTATGGGATTCAACTTTGATTAATCGCAGTAATTTCAATTTATCAATTCTGCAGAGATTTCAATATAAGATGATGCGAATCATAGTCGATGCTCCCTACTATGTACCTAATAGTATTATGACTCGTTGTATGAAACGAGACCTCTCAATTGCCTCAGTGAAGGAAGTACAATGGTAGATATCGTGAAAGAGTGTTTATCGAGAATGCGTTTATGCAAGATGGTGAATCAAGAAGACTCAAGAGGTATACACCCACGGACTTTATAATAAATCTTCTTCTTCTTCCTGTGGTACTACAACCCTTGATGAGCCTTAATATCCTTCAACCTTAACCTCCAACCGGACCGATATATGTAATCAATCAAATCTAAGCCTGCGTTCGAGGTGTGCTAACAAATAAAGTAATGAGACTGGTGGCGTAACGTCTAATTTAGTAATACCGCTAGCTTTCCCCTCTGGAGGTGACAACATCTAATACGTTTTCAATATTAGTTTGAACTAGTTTTGCAAAACTTCAACAGCCCTATGAAAACAGTGTTTTGTCTGGCTGTCTGTTGTTGTTCTGTAGGGGTTACAATATCTTAGCTAACGGGTTCCGGTTTTTAAGTGCAGGGGATTTGCCATTATCCTAATCCGTTAGCTGCGATACGCACATCCTAATGTACATACTACAAGGCCCAGTGCACACAACGACTATGTCGAGGTAAGATTTGTTAGTGCGTTTTTATTTGACTGTGGACTTGGCCCAGAATTGTATTAAAGTCTAACCTAATAAATAGAACCTCATGAATAAAACTGAATAAAAGTTCAAATTTATTTATGTAAATGTTAAAGTTGTAATCCATAAGGTTACTGTATATAAACCCAATGCCCACGTTATCGTTTTTGTCACACCACAAACCTACTGCCCTCCGGCAGATTGTTTAACAACTAGAGTTAATAAAAAAGTATATAAATCTAAAAGATTCATTAACTATTTAGCAATATGTAAAACAGTTATAATCAAATTTTACTACATTTTTTTTAATGGGGACTTTTTGATTCTATTATTCGCATTCACACACAAATTGTTTTCCAAGCAGTGCCGGCTCATGAGGGAGGCCGTTGGGGTGCAGCCCCTCCAGCCTTTATCACAGTAAACAATTTTTCAACCATATTTCAAAACACCTTATTTTATTTCCGTTCAGTTTCTTTCCTTTATCTCATTTTTCTGGTTCGCCTCCTGTGTAGGGTCTCAATAGCACAAAAAGTAAAAAAGGAGGAAGGGGAAAGCAAAATAATTTTTTTGGCAGCACTATTTTTTTCTACGACCTCCCACTTTAGAAACCCACTAGCCGCCACTGTTCCCAAGTACTATACTTCTGTGAAATAGATAACACTTTGGTTTTGCGATGCAATGCCATCTAACGTCAAAACCTTTTGTATAAACCCAATAGTTTACTAGGTGATTATTTATTAACCGGGACGTAACCATAGCAGGAAATCTTTTGAACTAGTCAGAACTCTTTTTAAATGTTGTGTAGTTCCATAATAAATTTTCATTTCTGAACGTAGATTCTGATTATTTTTAAAACACATATGTGGCCCAATATTTGTTTATGCTAAAATAGCATGAAATCAATTAAAGTACAGCTGCTAAAATAGACAAAATGATCTGTTTACGTTATAATACATATAATGAAGCATGGACACATTAATTAAATATTTATAACAAATTGGTAATATTCAAAAACATAAAAAGTGTTTAGAAGACACCAGGCTTGTCAATTCTTCCATTGAAATCTTGGGTGCGAAACATTAAACTCGAAGAGATTTACCACTAAACACCAAATCACTTTATTTAAGTTCTCGACCTGAGTTTCACTGATCAGGTTAGTATCATCAGGAGATTATTTAATGAAGATCTCGATGTGCGTCGGGACATTAAATGAAATAATTTGGTGTTTAATGGTAAATATCTTCGAGTTTACAACACATTATTGAATAAAATTACAGCGCTTTGGTGTTAAATAAAATGTGTACGGGATTTTCTCACACACTGAAACTCATTAAAATTACTCGACGCATATTTCGCTAACCAAGTTAACATAATCAGTAGAGTAATTTTCAACTGGTAAAAACAGATTTAATCATCCCTGATTAATTTATATCGACTAATTTCAATGCGCGTTGGTTTATGTAGAATACCCGAAAAATTTTTCTTTATTAAAGAATATAGGAATGTTTTGCTGCTACATTTCGAGCGGATTGTTATTTAAGTTGTATCCGGAATAATAAATAAAAACAAATATTGATCATTGAAAATGGTTTTATTCTTTTTCAAGATATTCTCCGCGATTATCGATATACTTTTGCATACGTTTGGACCAATTTGCATAGAACTTTATCCATTCCGATTGAGATATCTCCAAAACATGCATTTTGAACGTTGTTGTTGTTGAATCGTTGACCACGTAGTTTATTCTTCACGGACGGGAACAAAAAGAAATCAATGGGTGCCAAATCAGGACTATATCAGGATCAAATATTGAGTTGTTCGGTCCGATATGTGAGAGCTCGTGTTGGCATGGTGAAGAATGATCCTGCGTCGCGATTTTATTTTCTTATTTCTTCAAAGAATTCTGACAAGCAAATGGTTGTGTACCATTGTGTACTATTGCATGTACCATTGTACGACGGCCACGATTGAATTCACTAAACCAGTGATATACATTGGTTTTAGATGGTGCTTCATCGCCAAAAGCCGAAGTGAGTTGATCGATACACTGTTGCTGAGATAATCCACGTCGAAAGTCGTAGTAAATCATCGTAGTGAATTCCATTTTTTGATGAAATTTTCAAGTCACTAAACACAAAAACGCGCCCGTATGACAAAACGTTCTAAGAACTTAAACAGTCAACAATGTCAAACTTTACAATGCATATCTCAGATGGCGCCTAGCAATTGTCAATTCCGGATAGATAAATAGCAACCCTCGTACTTCTATATTTAAGTTGCTTATCTGATCATATTTAATATATTGTTAAATAAATTCTGCATGCTGCTTTTAATTTCATGTGTTTTAACGGTGCTAATTAGAAAGTTAGATAATTAATTTAAACTAAACTAGTTAAAGCGTTTAGTCAATTAAGAAAATGAAAAGTACCTTTAAGTACCTCCTTTAATGAAAAGGTACTTTTCATTAAAAGGGCTCCTGTTACGTGTTCTTACGTTATATATTATTATTTTTTGTCTAAAATATTGGTACCCTTAACATTTAAGTTAAAGTCGATATTCTTCAAAACTATTTAAAGTATCTTAATTAAATTAAAGTTATTCTTAGATATTTATAACCGATATATTGCATATTTCGTTAATATCTATTATAAACAAAGGGTAACAAAAAAGTTAATTTTTTGAAGGTAGGCTTTTGCAAACCCCTGAAATGATACGTTTGACCATGAGGATCAAAGTTATTGATTAGAAGCATATATTAAACATATATTATCGCCAGCTAGTTGAAATATATGATGAACAATAATATTAAACGGTGGTGGATAATTATATGTCGCACAATCTACTACAATATGCGATGAAAATTTTAACAATAAAAAGTTGAAACTTGCAGGCGAATATCATTGCTGACATTTGATTTTGAAAAGAAACACAGAAATACTACTTAGATTAGAATTCATGGAACAGTGTACTTTGCATCATCTTTACTAATAACTTGAACATTACTTCCATTATAAATTCGATATTTATTTACTTGTTTCTGGCTAATAAATTGCTTTGATTTACCATGGATCTTTGTTGATAATATTGTTATTAATAAATTTGTAAATTATAAAGGTTGGCATTGAAGACATTTTACTATATTCAACATAGCATTACAGCTTGAAATACGGCTCATACCCTGGAAACGGGAAGACCAGCCCCAAAACCGAAGCTGCTAAGTATTCCCGAGTAAAAACAGGCGGCCGTAGCACTTTGGACAATGCAACCTTAAATATTCGACAATGAAAACGGTCTCCCGACTGAACTATAGATCGAACTTGACATCATACATTGGAATATTATAGGACTATGTGAAACACGAAGAAGCGGCGAAGAGCTAATTAAACTACAGTCATCGGCAAAAGTATTGCACCCCCCCTTTTTATTTTTGTGTTGATACGAAAATATTTTGGGTTTATTTTTCAAACGAAAGCTTAAAGGATTAGTGGGTGCGTACAAGAGAAAATATTGAGTAATTTTGTTTTTGTTCTAGGCTTTTATAAATATAAAAAAATGTGTATGTATCTAAAAATAAAATAAAATACTTTTTCAAAAAAAGCTAAATTAATGTAAATATTGTTCAACTAATAGGGAGTATTAGCTCCCCTACTTCTTATTAATCCGTAAACTCTTCGATGCATATCAATAGTTAGGTTATCAATAGTGTATTGTGATAAACTGGTCCATTCCTCTTGAGCGGCTAAAACTAGCTCCTCACGATTTCTTGGCGGATTGGTCCTACGATTAATAGCTCTAGAAAAGTAGTCCCAAATATGTTCCATTGGATTTATATCCGGCGATAATGGCGGCCAAACTAATCTGTTAATTCCAGCCTCATTTAGAGCCACCTGGACGCTCCTAGCCCTATGCGTGAACGCTGCGATGGACGATCCTATCCATAAGATAAATTTGTTACCAATTTCTTGCTGTAATGAATAAATAACAGGTCTGATTATATGGTCCAAATAGAAATGTGCATTCGTTATTTGTAGCACGTGAAAGAGCTCTGTTCTTCCATTGTAAAATATTCATTCCCAAAACATTTCGCTACTGCCCTGATATGCAGCTACTTCAATAGCGGTATTTATTAAGGTGATGCTGCCTTGCTACTACCCTCCAGACCCTCTGAAGATAACCATCGCTGTTTAAACCAATACTTGTTTAATCGGTAAAAACGACGTTTCTCTATTGAGGCAATAACCAGGCTTGATGCTCTCTGGCCCATTGGAAACGCCTTTGCTGGGAACTTAACAGGGAAACTCTAATTGGGCGTCTAAAAAACTTCTGGAAAGCGTACGACTTATGTTCGTTGAAACTGAAATTGTATCGGTCTAATCGGCACTGAGCGGTTTCTTCGTGCATATTGAGCAAGATAACGAGTTTGTCTTTCATTTGTAAAGTGGCCTTCTTCGGCCATTTCTGGGTAGTGAGGCAACATCCCCAGTTTCTTCGGTTTCAACAATATTTAAATGAGTAGCAATTTGATATCGCCAGAAAACTTCTTGGTACAAGGCAATAATTCGGGCCCTATTAAACGCAGAAATTTCAGCCCCAGGCATTTTTATTGCTATACTGTAGGATTAACACAAATAAACTGATGTAGTAAAATATCGTATAAATACATTGCTAGTAAATGTTAATAAAAATCCAAAGATATTTTGGGCACGTTTATGTTTTTGAATTTTTCTGATAAATAAATTCCTTAGCTCTTATTTGGCATATTGAGGTTTACTTATTTTTGAGATAAATACGGGGGGTGCAAGACTTTTGCTGATGAGTTTAGATGCAACTGGTCACATTCTCGGGGTACGGAGAATCAACGATGTGGTGGAATTGGATTCCTCATCAACCAAAAGCTCAAGGACACTGTCGTAAAATTTGAAGGTATATCTGAATGACTAGTTCAAAGCGTCATTTAGTTGACATATTTCTTGTATTTATTCATTGTATTGAATTCATCATACATTATTTGTATGGTAATCATTTAATTGAAAGCTTCAAATCGTCAAAGCAGCTGTAGCGATGAGAAAATTGACGAATTTTAAGATGATGTGGCCCATTTTTTAGACATGAAGACGTGTAGATCTAAAATGCTGATGGTTAGCGAAGAAATGGTTAGCGAGATAATGGAAGGGGGGGGGGGTGTCAGATTAGCTGTCTTTGCTGAAGGACAAGAATTTTATATTATGAATTTGTTTTATAAGAAAAAAATCAGCAGAAAATAGGCTAGAAGAGTCCATTTGGACTTACAAATGAAATTGATTATATCATATCCAATGATAAAATAAAATATTGTTATTGTACTGCCATTAACCACTTTAATGTTGGAAGTGACCATAAAATGGTACGAGCAAAGGTTATAATAAACTGTCAAAGAGAACGTAAAAGAATGGTAACATCAAGAAAAGGCCCTGCGAATTCTGGGAAGCTGCTGGAGAGGAGCAGGGATTTTGAAATAGCTTTTCCGAACCGCTTTGCTGCATTGCAAGCCCCAAAAGAGAGAAATAACACATCGATTTGAAAAATCATCAACAATCTGTGTGTAACGGCTGCTTAAATATCACCAACAGAAAAATATTTCAAACAGCCGAAAATCTCCAATAAGACCATTAAGTTAATCCAAAAAGGCGGCCGATGAGGAATGCAGGGAGTCTTTTTGACAGGATCGAGTACGTTGAGCATAGAAGACTGAGAAAACGTATTCGAGAGGAACCGGTTCAACCTGCAGCTAGTTCAGAAAACACCGTAAGAAATATCATAGTTAAACATAAGCTGAGAAATATAAGAACGGAAATGTTTGGCTTAATGCGTGAGGTTGGGAGAATGTACAGGGGGCGTAAAGAAATATTGGAGATTGTCAGAAGATTTTATTTAAAGTTATATGAAGATCAAAATCAGTTAAAAACCTTAATGTCCACTTAAGAGCAAATGTCAGATATCCTAGCAGATGAAGTGACAAAGGCTATAGAAGCAATAAAAAATTACAAGGCTCCAGAAAAGGGCACTATAGCTGTTGAAATGTATTAGTGTTGGTAGTCAAACTTTACATAAAACGATTGAAAAATATGCTAAATTCCTCAAAACAAGAACACATTTCAGCAAGACAATACCTGCAAGAAAAAAATTAAGAAAACTAAAAGAGCAAGCAGGATTCAGAAGAGGATTCAATACAATGAATAACTTTCGGGTTGTTTAGCAGGTCATAGAAAGGTACAGCCTACCATGCCACTGTGCTTTGCATTTATAGATTATGAAAAAGCATTTGACTCAATTGTCGGATGCATATGATTGTACGTAGGCTGTAATCAAATGCAGCTCACTGAATTCGGTGGGAAACATCCGTAACAGTCAGACTGCGCGAAATAGTCTGTAACCTGCCCCGGGTCTATACAGGTAGCAGATATGCATGAAAAATTACTTTTCACCAATATCTTAGGCCAACCAACGTAAAACAAAAAATTCAAATTATATTACTTCTCGAAATTTATTTAAAAAATTACAAAAATAACTATTAAGAGCACCTCTTTTTTGCTTCTTTGCAAATTAGCAAGACGTGTCCTTGAATTTTCTTCCCGTAGTCCTTAATAATGTTGCCACATTCTTTTAAATTACTTTCGAGGAATATCTTGCTACCTTTGTACACTTTTTCTAACGTTTTATCTTTCTTATTGACAATCTCACACGCGTATTCATAACATTTCTTTATCTGCTTCTTGCTTTCAGTTGCCATGTCATTGAGAACCGTTCGGCCGTCTACTTCCGCTAAATAAATATTCTTCGCCGCATCCTTATAAAGTATCTCGATCTGGTTAATGTAAGATTTGTCCGGTTGGAATTGCAACAATTCTGACAAGTCGTGTTTCAAAATATCCAGAATAATTTCCATGCGATTTTTCGTTTCGTTCTCTATTTTATGCGAGAAGGCAGTTGCTTCATTTCGAATGCGTTCAAATTCTTTTATCGTCTCTGATTTTAACTCCTCTGTTATTATTTCTACTTGAGGTTGGTGCATTATGAGATGCTATGATTTTATTACAAAAATTTTCAACTCCTGCGCGTAGTAAATGATTTGGAGGGGAAACGTGACATATTTATACATTATCAAAAAATATGTCACTATGTGTCAAATATGTCACTATGCGTCATATATGTCACACCAGTGAAGTAAATTGGTATTTTCAGCAAGACAACGACCCTAAACACAAATCCAAACACATCAGTGATTCTTAGATTTTAAATGATACACTTGTAGTTTTTTAATGTTTCAAACGTTATTATAGATTTTGCTCTACAAATATTTCGCCTTGTTAGGGTTTCCTCAAGAGTAGCTTGAATTAACACTAATGGTCAAACATAATGTTTCTAAGTATTTAGGTAAATTTATTTCTTGTTTTTTTTTTTAACGTCTAGTTTAATTATCCTAAATATCGGCTGGTAAAAACCGGGCTATTACAATATGATCTTATCTATTACCGGGGTGTTTTGGAAATTTAGCTGGTCATTCGTGGTTATTATATGACTTTTTTTTTAATTTTCGATATTATTAGAAGGTCTAATTTTTTACTTTTCTTTTCTGAGTATAATAATTTAACATTATTAATATCTATAAAATGATTATTTTCAATACAATGTGTAGACATTCCGGTGCTTTTTTTATAATTTAAGAAATCTTTTTGTGATCATTTATTCTACAACCTATACTTTTATCACTTTGACCGATATATACGACTTCACAATCTTTACAATTTATTTTATATACATCCGATTTATCTAAAGTATCCGTTTTATTATCATAAAGTATCATTTATTATTAAGTAACATTCTACCTACATTAATTTTATTTACACAGATAGTTAAGTTACGCAAATAACTAGATTGTAACTATTATATTTTATCTTTTACACACTGGATTACTAAGTTTAGAAGTGTAATTAATAAATTTAAACGATTTGTCTTTTTGCTTTTTAATGTTATAGAATTCTTATAAATTCAACTTTCTTTGTTTATTTTTTAACAATTTGTCGTGAATTTCGTGAGCGGTATCGATGAAAATGTTGCAGAAGGCTTACGGTGAATCGACTTTATCAAAAACACCTACATATGAATGGTGCAGTGCATTCAAAAGCGGTGGAGATGTGGTGAAATCTCGCTCTGATCGGCCATCAACGTCTTCAACTGAAGTTAACATCGCTAAAGTGAAGGAAATGGTAATTAAAAATCGTCATTTAAGATTGAGAGAGATAACCACTGATCTCTCTGAGTCTCACAAATCAATTCGAACCATTTTAAGCGATTCTTTGAATTCAAAAGACCTGAATTTTCTTCGGACACTAAATCGCGTAAAGGTCGCTGAAGACACGCCAGAACGACTCAATTACGACCCCACATTCATAAAACGCATTGTAACTGGTGATGAGATATGGGTATACGAGTTTGGCATGCAAACCAGTCATAAAGATTTGGAATAGCACCTTCTAACCGAGCCAAAACTGAAACCTAGTTGATCAAAAGTTAAGGTGATGTTGACTGTTTTCTTTGATTATCGTGGTGTTGTACACTCGGAATTCTGGCCAGAAGGTCAGACATATCAGATATTCAGACAGACCCAGGATATTATCTGAGCATTATGCGGCGTTTCAAAGAGCAAATTCGACGAAAAAGGCTAGATTTGCGGAAAGAAAACTCTTGGATTTTGCATCACGACAACGCATCATCTCACAAGGCTAACATTGTGAACAAATTTCTGACCAAAAACTCAACAAACACCATCCAACAATCACCGTATTCACCTGATATGGCTCCGGCCGACTTCGTTTTCTTTCCAAAACTCAAATTAGCACTTCGAGGCATCCGTTTTCAGTCGATAGAAGACATAAAAGAGAATTCGCGGCGAGAACTGAAGTCGATTCCGAAAAATGCGTTTAAAAGATGTTTTAACAATTGGATTATTCATTGGCATAAGTGTGATATTTCGAAAGGGGCTTACTTTGAAGGCAATATAATAAATTTGGATAAATCATAAACATTTTGTGTTTTATTGACCAATTCTCGGTACACTTTTTTGACTGAATGTATAAACAACGTTAAATTATTACACTCAGAAACAAAGTAAAAAATTAGACTTACTAGAAATATTGGAAATAAAAAAATTCTTAAGAAGATAAGATCATATTGTAATTGAATAGCCAGGTTTTTATAAGCCGATATTTAGGATAATTAGACTAGACGTTATTTTCCGTATATTTGGAAACACTGTGTTTGGCCCTTACTATTAGTTCAAGCTACTCTTAAGAAAACCCTAACAAGGCGAAACATATGTAGAGCAAAATCTATAATAAACGTCTGAGACATAAAAAGTGTATCATTTAAAATCCTAGTATTTTCAAAATATTTCAAAAGGAACCAACTGCAGAATCCATAAACATTAGTGATATCCTGCAATGTAAAAAAATGAAGGTTCTGGAGTGGCCAAGTCAAAATCTAGATTTATACCCCATAGAGCATCTGTGGGAGGAATTAGATCGCAGAGTAAGATGACAAAATTATTCAAATAAGGAGAAATTATACGAAGCTCTTAAAAATGAATGAGACCGAATTCCTTTAGATCGAATACAAAAGTTAGTTGATTCAATGCCGGCGTGTTGTGACGCTGTCATAAAGTTCAAAATATATAAAGAATATACCACAAAATATTGATTAACTCATTACTACAGTTAATAATTATTTAAAATTTTATTATAATGTCAAAATACTTTTAATTTATCATTTTTCTGAGTTATTTGTTATTGTAAAAGTTATTTGCTATCAAACGCTAGTTTAACCCAGTTGAAGCTAGCCTCTAAATATCCATACGCGTTTTCAAGTTAATTTAGTTAGGTGTACGAACAAAAAGGTGGCGTTAGTATATATTGTTCCGGTTAAAATTTCGATAACAACAATATTTTCTTTATGCTGTCAAAAACTGGTCGTGTTTTATTCGCAAAGATGGCGTGAAGCAAAATACCTTTTCAAAATGGAACATGACGTAAAAATAATTAAATATTATTATTTTATTTAGTATGATAGTTAAATATATTATAATGAACTTGATCAATAACATCTAATATCCAAAATATTTACATAATTTAAGAGTTATGTTTTATAAGGTAGCAAAGTCGACCGTATGGAAATTCATACGTTAGGCTTCGACGAAAATAAAAATATAAGTGTAGTGGAGGCCTAAAATAATGCTGGAAAAATATTATTTTTTAATATTTATAGGAGACCTAAATAATTACTTTGAAGCTAGTCATGGCATATTATAGAAAACGAAACAACCCCCTTTGGATAACGTTTATAGATTTCAGGAAAGCATACGACTCCATCCACAGACTATCATTATTAAAAATTTTAAGACATTTTGGACTTCACCCAAAACTGATCAAATTGATAGAACTTACTCTAACTAATACAATTTCTAAAATTAAGTTCAGGGGAGAACTTTCTGAACCATTCTTGGTAAAAACTGGTTTGAGACAGGGTGACGGATTATCACCTCTTCTTTTTAACTGTGCACTGGAGTATATAATGAGAGAATGGTACAAGAACAACCCAAAAAATATAAAAATTGGAACCAAAAAGGACAACATACATTTGAATTGTCTAGGGTTTGCTGATGACCTAGCTCTTCTGGCCAATAACATTCAGGAAACAAAACAACAAATAAAATCTTTACAGGAAATAGCTCAGAATATTGGTTTGAAGATTTCATTTGAAAAAACAGAAATCATGTCAACTCAACTTCCATTAGTAAACACAATTGAACTGGGTAGCCAAGAGATAAAAATTGTGGAAAGATTTAAATATTTAGGTGAAATAATCACATACAATTTGAATGAAAAACCAGCATGGCAAAGTAGAATAGATAGACTGGTTAGAGCACAGCATGTGACCAAGAACACATACAACAAAGGATGTCTCTCAATAGCAACCAAATTAAAACACTACAAAACGGTCACTCAACCTCAAATTACATATGCATGTGAAACAATATTCAAAACAACAAACACCGTTGCAATAGATGGAATACTAAAGACAGAGAGGAGAATAGTGAGAACTTGTTTGAATAAAAATTATCAAGTAAATGGAGTCTGGAGACTGGCTTCCAATGAAACCGTCTATAAGGAAATAGAACCAGTGACGAGCACTATGAGAAAGAAGCGAATATCTTTCTTGGGACATCTAGTAAGGACACCGGAAAGTAGAATCAGTAGGAGAATAATAGAGAAATTTTGGAATAGTAAGAGCAATATTAGATGGATCACAGAACTTAAGGAAGACATGAGAGAGTTGCACATCACAATGGAAGATTTAAGGTGCAAGTCAGATGCACTTAAGATATTGCAGGACAAACACACAGCACTACAGGCAAGGATCAACAGACAGAGGACAGGAAGAGTGATTCCGGAGGAGGAAAGGAAGTTACGATCAGAGTGGATGAAGAAGTATTGGGCTGAGAAGAGAAAAAAGGACCTGAACCATAACTTGACTAGAGTGGTCCTATGCAGACCATAAAGTTAAAATGAAATGAAATGAAAATAGGAGACCTCTTACAACAGAAGAATTGTTAGCTGGTTTGGAAGAACCTGATATGGACGAGGAAGTCGCTGGTACAGAATCTATCGATATCACCTTATTTCCACCTGAAGGGGGCGGAGATAATGACGTCGACCGACGAGCTCGCCGAAGATGAAAATATAGTAAATGTTGACAGTGTGAATTTGTGGGATCCTGGCCTCCTAGCTGTGTGTTCGTCGAACTAGTTTCGCGTAATAATGAAACAAAATAAGTTTTATTCCCAAAATCCAATAAAAGGCCAAATTTCAATCAAAATAACAAAGAAACAAAAAGCCAAGGATTGAGAAAAAACGTCTTTCGGAACCTATTCAATTTGAAGTAAAGCAAGAAGATAATTTTGATTTGAAAGGTAAAAGTAAGTTGGTGACCGGCCGCACATCATTGAAGAAATTAGGAGTATATCTTATTGACTTTTTCAAGTTGTTTTGGCCATTTAGAATTTGTAAAGAAGATATACAATGAGTCAATAAAATACTCGAAGTATAAAGATGGAAATGGATCTTGGATCTTGCTTTTGTCTGGATATGTAAAACTGCCAAATAGAAAAATGTATTGGGAAAAATCATCGCATACAATAATTATGTTTCTAATGTCATGTCTCGAGATAGATTCCTACAAAATTTTCAATCTTCATTTTAGTGATAACAACACCACTTATCCAGAGGATAAATACAAAAAATTAAAACCTGAATCACATGTCCTTAAAATTTGAACAATATGCTAACCCATTGCCTCAAATATGGTTCTTGGATATAACTATCGAACCATATTGTGGTCGTCATAATTTCAAGCAGTTCAGTAGGGGAAAACCGATACGTTTCGGATTTAAGTTTATTTTTGTTTGATTAATCCAAATAGTTTCTGCGTGAAATTTGAGCTTTACGAAGAAAAAAGCCAAAAATATTCAAATATACCCTTGGAAAGTTCAGTTACAAAGATAATGGCATTGGGATCTTTCCCTAAGAGAAGTAAACTTTTTTTGGATAACTATTTTAATTCTTTACTCTTACATGAAGAACTGAAAGCCCATAATGTTATGGAAAAAATTACAGAAACAATTCGAGCTGATCGCATAGAAAACGCCCCTTTAAAGGATTTAAAAAAAATAGTCCCAAGGATCCAGATATCACCTTCTAGATAAAACCACCAATGTTATTTTGTAAGTAAAGTAAAGTAAAGTGGTTAGAGGCGCATCAGCAACTAGGCTATTTAGCGACTGGACCTACATCTTAACGTGGGTTCCGAACCACGGTCATCAGCTTCCGACAAACCCAGGCCAGCACCCCCCTCGGGCTATAAACCCTTGGTTATGTGCCTACCCATAAGTCTGTCAGGAAACCTACCAACTGGCGAGTGACCAACGTAGAACACTTCTCAGAAGGCATCCGGCCTTACCCAGGCTTTAACTGGCGTGACTGAGGGGTAATTCGTAGTCGGATTTTACACTCTTGCCTAGAAACAATCACAAACATTTAGGAAAGATAAACGGACAGAAGAAAGAAAAATAACCATCCGAGCGCTGGAATCGAACCAGCTACCGCTCCAGCGCGGATTCGGCAAAGCAGACGCTCTTACCGCCGCACCAACGCGACCGGCAATGTTATTTTGACCTTCTGGTATGATAATAGTTAGTTTAGTAGTAACTTAGTAATAGTAGTTCCTTAGTTCATTAATATAGCCACAGCATCGGGGGTATCGATTTATTCGATCAATGGCGTGTTCGCCATAAACTAAATATAAAAGTCGAAAATAGTATTGGCCCATTGTTTGCTTCTGCCTAAACGCATCCATCGTTAATTGGTGGATTTTGTTCCGAAATATAGAACCTTGTATAAAACAAATTGATTTTGTTAGGCACATTATACTATCAATACTTTCAACTCCAACGGGTTCTTATGCCACAGAGAAGCTCAAATGTTCTTGAAAAAGTGAGGTACGATCACCTGGATAATTAGCCGATAAAAAATCCCACTCAACGGCGAAGTGCTAAGTGTGTGACTCTAACATTGCACATAATCAAAAATATGTTTCAAAAAATATAAAGAGTTTCAGGTTCTGAGGGGTTAATAAAAAAATTGATTAGTTTTTGTATTTCAGTTACATTTTTAATCAAGCCAATTCTTATCTCTGTCAAAATACTTTTGAGCGCTAGTGTATGTATGTATATAAAAAATAAAATACATATTTTTGTATGTGATAAACATGTTCTAACCTATGAAAAGCTACCCTATTCCGCCTACCGACTCTCCAGGAGTAGTTTTTGTTTTCGAATTTTTGTAATCTCCAGTGAAAGAAAATCATTTAAAAAACACCATCGACATAAAAATTCACTCCGAGCTTATTTCGAATAAATAAAAATATTTATAAATATGACAGTGTCCAGAAAGTTCATAGGGATTTTTCACTTGTTTCTCCTTTTTCGTTTGTAAACAAAAATATGTGTTGAATTAGTAATGTTTACTTACATACTATTAATTTTCGTGGTATTTAAAGTGTTTACGTTCAGATTCGCTTTGTGTTGCCTTCAGTTAGTCAAGTTGATTTAAACTGAAAATATCAGTCGATAACTTCCATCCATGCCATGTTATGTTTTTTTATTTTAAAAAAGGGCTAGAACGCTATCTAAACAAAAATGTATATTTGTGTCTATTACGAAGAGAATTAATGAGCTTAAATTGGGATATTTTGCCCCATTCACCTTATCCACCGGATATCGCACCCTCGGACTACCATCTATTCCGCTCCCTCCAAAATTGTTTTAAATGTGAAATAATTATTTAAAACGGCGAAAACTAACCTGCTAGCATTTTTTGGCATAAAGATGCTAATATTTGTGCAAAATGCATTATCGTAATTACATAATAGACTAAATAAACATTTACATAAACGATTTGCGTTTGTCTTTCTCTTAAAAAATCCTTCCGAACTTTCCGGATGACCCGAGAGATCTGTTAAATAATTAAATTTAACTGAAATTCATTTTAAATAAAGCAGCAAAGATTAATAGTCTAAAAATTTTCAGTATATTTAACGCAATATAACGCAAAAGAAGAAATTGAAAAACCTCCTATCCAAGAAAGAAACCAATAAAATTAAACCTATTAAAAATTACACCGAACACCAATTTTCTAAGAGATTTGTCAGCCTTACAAATTGCAATTTCACTAGTGAAGAATCTAAATTACTTCATAGAGGTTTTCAATATAACATAAAGCTAAAAGATAATGAACGTAATAGACAACACCTTGAAGTGGAATGCGAACTCGTTCTATCAAATTCAGATACATCACAAAAACACCTATTGGCTCAAATAATCAAAACTGTTAGGTTTAATTTTTTTTTTTAAATCACATCTATGAATACCATACAGCGAAAAGGATTAATAAGAAAATCAAAGAAAATAACATCATAATGATAAGAGCAGATAAGGGTAAGTCCATTGTTGCGATGTCTAACGACGAAAATTATTTATCAAAAACTAATAAGTCAGGAAAATTTAACAAAATTAATTATAATCCTACGAATACCTTTCAAAAAAGAATAAAACAAATAATAAAAGATTCGTCTATTTTTAACGATTACGAGAAACAACAGTTAATAATGATGAATCCTCAGGCACCAAAATTATACTCACTTATAAAATTACACAAAGATAATTACCCAATTAGACCAGTAGTTTCATTTGTTACAGCTCCTTCAATCAAATTATCAAATAAGCTTATTAAATTCATTTTATAATATACGAATTTTAAACCGAAATATTTCATTCTAAATACCTATGACCTTATCAATAAAATAAAAGATATTAATCTACCCAAAAAATCCAAACTAATTTATTTCGATGTACAAAATTTATTCCCGAGTATACCACAAACGAAGTAATAGAATTAGTTGACAAATTAGTTCTCAAAAATAAAACTAATTCAATAATAAAACAAGAAATTTTAGAGTTACTGTCAATTACGTTGGATCAGAATTACTTTGAATTTGATAATGCATGTTTTTAATCACGATTTGATAATGGGGAACCCTTTAGACTTTACTGGTGGAAATTTTTATAGACAACTTAGAAAATAAGATAAATTATCAGTTGTTCAAATCATCGCTTTACTGGTACAGATATGTGGATGCCATTCTAATTTGTTTTACAGGTTCTGATAGGCAATTAAATCAATTTTTAACTCATATAAATTCTTTACATAAAAACACTAAATTCACAATCGAAGAAGAGCAACATAATAGTATTAACTTTTTAGACTTAACTATTACTAGAAAAGACATCAAACATGATTTTTGTAATTTTTCATAAATCTTCACATACAGATTTAGTTATACACAATAAATCTTGTCATTCTTTTTCACAAAAGATGGCAGCATTTAACTTTTTTATACATAGATTATTAATTATCCCCATGTCAATAGATAATTATAATAAAAAATTGAATGTCATCAAAGAGATCACAGTAAATAACGGATACGATCCAAACATTATAAATAAAATAATTATTAAAAAAAGTTATCATAAAGACATTAATTTAATATATCCGATCAATGTCAAAAATGCAGCGTTCAAAATAATTACATATACGGGAAAAATTACCAAATTAGTGTCGAGATATTTAGCCAAAACAAACAATATAAATATTGCTTTTAATATAAACAATAGTCTAGGGCGCCTCATTAGAAACAATAAAAATCAAACAAATAAACTGTATAAATCAGGTGTTTATTTAATTGAGTGCGGGTAGTATCCAAAAGTCTATGTTGGTCAAACTGGAAGATTATTAGACTAGACGTTGACAAAAAAATTGATTTTCCCACTATCATGTTTTATGGTATTATTAGGTCGATGGACACTTTAGGTTGTAATTAATTTTCTCACTGTTAGTTTAGTATAGTTTTCATGTGAAAAAGGCACTGTGTGACGACACAATTGTCATACATACAATTTTAAATATAGTGGAAATTTTTAGATATTAACCTTTGCTTATTTATGATAAATAATTTTTTGTTTCCGCAAAAATTCGGTTTCATACCGTAAGTGTGTTAAGACAAAAAAGATAAACTAACGTTTTATAAAAAAAAAACTATTCTACGTTTCATATCGAAAAGTTCATTATTTCAAAAGTTTCTATTTCGACTGTTCCATAAATCTGTCTGATGCACTCATTTATTCGGACTACGTTACATAAAATAACCTGAAACGGAAATCAGATCATATACAAAACAATGTTAGATTATTTATTCAAAAGCGCAGATTCCTAAAATGAATTTTTCCCGAACGGATTGAGGAAAAGCGATAGAAACTCTAAAATAATTTTATATATTTTCGAAATAAAACTGGCTCTTGAACTAACCCTTGGATTGTTTAAACAGGTTTCAGCAACATCTTAAGATGGCTCATTTCATGTTTATTTCAGAGCGGATACGCTGGAGTGCCCTTCCAGCAATGTAATAACTACACGCTACAAATGCAAATTTAGTGGAAAATGGGTCGATTGCACTAGGAAACACTGCTGTAAAGACTACACATTTATAGGCGGAAGGTGAGTAATAAGAGTTTTCTATTTTCGATGCAGAATTTTAAGTAATATATACAGTTTTACTTATTTTTGTATGTTTTCAAATATCCAAAAAGTTCTCACCGTATTTCAGTTTAATAAAATGAC
The DNA here is from genome assembly GCA_031761425.1 of Cosmopolites sordidus. Classification (NCBI taxonomy): domain Eukaryota; kingdom Metazoa; phylum Arthropoda; class Insecta; order Coleoptera; family Curculionidae; genus Cosmopolites; species Cosmopolites sordidus. Next base: position 429,159 of record JARFXV010000857.1, on the reverse strand, counting down.
ATTAATAATAGAACGAAATGGACTGACTATTTTCAATTTGAATATTACAAATTTAAAAAAAAACAAGATGAACTATCAGCTTAGTTTGTTTCTCAGAATATAACAATCCATATTCTGTTATTGAGCAAGACCTGGAATTCAGAATTCAACATATCATTTGAAATACCAGATTAATTAAATAATATTTAGAAAAAATGTAGTAATAAAGCTGAGGGTATTTCCATATATATAAATGCCAAGTGTGACCTTGACGAAACGTCTGCACGTTCCCAACAAACGGGACACAAACGATCGGATGTACTCCCGGACTAATAGTCTAATATATATATATATATATATATATATATATATATATATATATATATATATATATATATATATATATATATATATATATATATATATATATATATATATATATACTGAATAGCCTCTTTGTAAATCAGACCTTGGCATGGTAAAGCGGCTTCAGTAAGTCAATGAAGCTTTGTGCTATGTCGTCTGGAGCGTATGCTCCTGGAAGGGTAACCCATGGCGGACAGGTCGAGGCAGGGACCTCAGACAAACATGATCCAAAATCTGCCAACCCGCATTGGACCAGCGTGGCAGATTACGCTAGAACCCCCCAACATGGCTTTACAATTTCAAACAGGGCCCTCATTCCCCGGAGGCCAATTGGCAACTACCTACGACAGCGGGAAGACCTGTCCCAAGGCAGAGGGTGCTAAGTATCACCGAGTTAGGTCAGGCTGCTAGTGGACTTTGGACATTGCAACACTTAAAATTCGGACAATGAAAACGGATGAACGACTGCAAGAACCGTTAATCGAGCTCAACAACATACAATGGGACATCATAGGGCTATGTGAAACACGAAGAAAGGGCGAAGAGCTAATCAAAGTGGAGAAATTGGATTTCTCATTCACTGAAACTTGGAGAGTGTCGTAAAATTTGAAAGTATATCTAACCGACTAGCCCAATGCGTCAATCAATTGAATAAAAAGTTTAAGCTTCAAATCGTCCAAGCTTATGCACCAACACTAAGCTATAGTGATGAGGATATTGAGATATTTTATAACGATGTTGCCCAGCTTCTAGACAACGAGAAGTGCAGGTACAAAATTCTAATGAGTGACTTTAATGCTAGAATTGGAAAAACAAGAACAGGTGAAAATACAACTGGCCCATCTGGAAGTGGTGAGCGGGACAATCGAGTTGACAAATTGGTTGACTTTGCGGAAGGACAAGATCTGTATATTATGAACTCGTTTTATAAGAAAAAATCAGCAGAAACTGAACATGGAAAAGTCCAACAAGTGAAATTGACTACATCATGTCAAACGATAAAACAATAGTTTGCAATTGTACTGCCCTTAACTGTTTTAATGTCGGAAGTGACCATAGAATAGTACGAGCAAAGGTTAGGATAAACTGTCGAAGAGAACATACAAGAATGGTAAGATCGAAGAAAGGCAAAGTAGATTCTGGGAAGCTGCTTCAGAGGGGCAGCGATTTTGAGATTGCTTTATCGAACCGCTTTGATGTATTGCAAGACCCAGAGGAGAATGAAATAACAGAGAAGTATGAAAAAAGAATCGACAATGTGCTTGAAACAGCTGCTGCAATAGCACCAGCAGAAAAAAGTTTCAAACAGTCGAAAATCTCCAATGAGACAATTAATTTGGTAAACAAACGGCGTACAATGAGGAAGGCAGAAAGTCCTTTTGGCAGAGTCGAGTGCGCTGAACTTTGCAAGGTTATCAGAAGTTTTTATTCCAAGTTATATGAAGATCAGAACCAGTTAAAGAGAGCAAAACCCAAGGAAGAGCAAATGCCAGATATTCTGTTGGATGAAGTGACAAATGCCATAAAAGCGATGAAGAATGGAAAGGCTCCAGGAAAAGACGGTGTAACAATTAAGATGTTGAAAGCCGGTGGTCCAACTTTACATAACATACTAGCAAAATTGTACTCAAAATGCTTCAGGGAACAAAAAATACCCAACCTGAAATGATTCTTCTTAATAAAAAAATAACACAGGAGGATTTGAAAAACTACCGCCCAATAACAGTAATGGGTCATATCCAGGTTGTCCAACAGGCCATAGAAAGGCACAATGAATATTGCTTTATTGCAATATTTATTAAGGTTGGTTAAGCAATGATTTATTGCTTAACCAAGGCATAGACAGAGCCCATGTAAACCTACTGAGATCCATGTATGATAAAGCTACAGCAACAGATCACATGAATGATCTTAAAGTTAAAATCAATATAAAACGGGGTGTACGGCAGGGTGACTCAATATCCCCTATTCTTTTCTCTGCCTGCCTTGAAGAGGTATTCCGTAATCTGGATTGGGAACAGAATGGAATACAAATAAATGGTGCATACTTAAGTCACCTTGGATTTGCAGATGATATCGTTCTCTTGTTACAAAACCCAGATGAACTACAAAAACACATACAAGAGCTGCAGAAGGAGGGAGACCATTTGGCTTGAAAATAAACCTGAAAATAAGTTAGGTTATGTTCAACAAATTTACTGAAAACAGAATAATATCTATTTTAGAAAGCGACTTAGAGGTGGTGGACCACTACATATATCTTGGGCAAAGAATTTCAATGGAGGGTGATACCGCCCAGAAAGTGGAACGGCGCGTTAAGTGTGGCTGGCAGGTATTTGGCAAGCTCAACATGGTGTTTAAGAAGAAATTCCCACTTTGTCTGAAGAGAAAAGTTTTTGATCAGTGCGTACTGCCTGCTCTGACATACGGAAGTGAAACTTGGACACTCACTTCACAATCAATTCAAAGACTTCGGGTAGTACAGACGGGAATGGAAAGGTGTATGCTTGGCATTACAAAGCGGGACAGAAAGACCTGCACAAGGATCAGAGAACAAACGAAAGTATGTTCATCATATAGCGAGGCGATGTGACGACAGATGAACCAAAGCAATCCTGGGATGGATACCGCTTGATCATAAGCATTCACGAAGAAGACCTAAGACACGATGGATCGATGACATCATCAAGTGTATTGGACTCGAATGGCAAAGGAAAGCTCAGGACTGCGCGAGTTGGAAGTATGCTGAGGAGGCCTTCATCCCTCAGTGGATCGAAAATGGCTGAGTGATGATGATGATGATGATGATATACTGAATAGCACTGATGTGACTGATGTTCAAATTGATATTGTGGATCGGTATAATTCTCTAATCTTGATATTCACTGTGAATAAATTAAATTTTGCACCTACTGGTATTTACAGATCTTTTGACAAAAAGACATCTGCATTTAGAGAGAATCTATTAAATCACTTGGATAAATATTCTGCATTAAAATATCACTTGTGGCGAGGTAATTTAAATATTGTTATTACTGACTTAAGTAACAGATGCACTAATGAATATTTTTATGCACTTTCCCAATTTGGTTTTTATCTAATCATACATTCTCCTACTAGGGTTAGTACGAGTTCATGTTCTTGTATTGATCATATTTTTCGGAAAGGTATATCCAACTTTGGTTATCAAGGTTATGTGATTTCATATAACATTACTGATCATTTTCCTTCATTGGCTTCAATTTCATATCTGACAAACCAAAAAGAGAATAATATTAAGAAAAAGGATAATGTTGTGAAAAGATGAAATGATACTAATAATAAAAGTCTTCACTTGAACTTAAGTAAAGAAACTTGGGTCTCTGTGTTTAATGAGCGTGAAGTTGATATTGCTTTGGACAACTTCTAAAACAGTAAATTCAAAAAACTTAAATAATTTATCGCTCGATGAATTATAGTTTCTATTAGAAATCGACAAACTTTGTTTAATAGAGCAAATAAAAATCCTGATAATGTTGCCCTTCGGCTGCAATATAGTAAATATAGAAATATATTTAATTCTGTAATTAAGCTTGCTAAAACAATTCATATTAAAAATGAGATAAATGACTGCCAATCTAATCCTAAGAAAATTTGGACTGTAATTAATAAAACTTCTAATAAGAGTCATGTTAATAATAACATATATTGTATTGCCGATGAAAATGGTGATGATATTTTTGATAAGAATGATATTGCAAATAAATTTAATTCTCGTATCTCTAATGTTGGTAATGTTACCAACAACAACAACTCAAAAAAAAATTTAATTAATAAAAGTAAGAAAGGGGATTGTAGGAAAGAGTTTCTAATTACTAAAGGATTGACAGTGTATGAATATATATTTTTAACGATAGTTAATAATAAGGAAATTATGTCCTTGGTGAATAAAATAGTCCAATAGTTTTGTTTAGCATGAACTTACTAATGAAATTTTAATCGAAATAAAAGATTACACTGATAAGCCAATATCGCACATTTTTAATCTCTGTTTCAACCAAGGCAAATTTCCACCGGTTTTTAAGAAAGCTATAATTATTCCTCTTCATAAGGGTGGTGATAGAAGGGTATTCGAAAACTACAGACCATTTTCTCTAACCCCAACGCTAACAAAAATGCTTAACAGTTATATTAAGGAGCGATTGGTTTCCTTCCTGGACAAACGTAAAATATTGTCTAGAAGACAGTATGGTATCCAAAAGAGTATATCCATATCTCATGCACTTTTTGTTGCCGCAAAATATATTTGTGAGAATCTTGACCGGAGTATATATGTAATTGGATTGTTTTTGTCGTTCAGAAACCATTTGTTTCCATAAGTCATAAATTATTGTGTACTAAACTTGAGAACTATGGAATAAGAGGTACAATTATTGGTTTAATTTCGTCATATATCTATCATAATATTTATAGTGAGTCAGTAAATGTAAATTGCGGAGTCCCTCAAAGTCCTGTATTAGGCCCTTTACTTTTTGTTTTACATATTAATAACCTATTTTCTTTAAAGACCGATTGAATACCCTTCTTTTTTGCTGATGATACTGTGTTTTTATTTACCGGAAAATGCTTTGATAATCTAATTAACACCGTATCCAAATATTTTTTATCTAATAAAAGAGTAACCTGAAAATTATTTTCTTGCAATGAATTTATCTAAATGTTTATTATTATCATTCTCTAATCGAAATAGAAGGTCTTTTGAAACGAATAAGAAATGTATCATTCTTCACGCTACTAATCCATGTATAATCCAATCCAAGTATACAGATTTGTATATATATATATATATATATATATATATATATATATATATATATATATATATATATGTATGTATATATATATATATATATATATATATATATATATATATATATATATATATATATATATATATATATATATACAAATCTGTATACTTGGATTGGATTATACATGGATTAGTAGCGTGAAGAATGATACATTTCTTATTCGTTTCAAAAGACCTTCTATTATATTATATATATATATATATATGGTCCCTTTAAATACCACCTAATGTAAAGGACCGCCGGTCGCGTTGGTGCGGCGGTAAGAGCGTCTGTTTTGCCGAATCCGCGCTGGAGCGGTAGCTGGTTCGATTCCAGCGCTCGGATGATTATTTTTCTTTCTTCTGTCCGTTTATCTTTCCTAAATGTTTATGATTGTTTCTAGGCAAGAGTGTAAAATCCGACTACGAATTACCCCTCAGTCACGTCAGTTAAAGGCTGGGTAAGGCCGGATGCCTTCTGAGAAGTGTTCTACGTTGGTCACTCGCCAGTCGGTAGGTTTCCTGATAGACTTATGGGTAGGCACATAACCAAGGGTTTATAGCCCGAGGGGGGTGCTGGCCTGGGTTTGTCGGAAGCTGATGACCGTGGTTCGGAACCCACGTTAAGCTGTAGGTCCAGTCGTTAAATAGCCTAGTTGCTGATGCGCCTCTAACCCAAACACTTTACTTTACTTTACTTTTAATGTAAAGCATAACTTTCTTCGGATGAAGGTCAACCCCCATAGTTTATTCCACTGCACGATAGAGTTTTCATGACAAGTTAACATCCGATTTTGAAATGGAGCCTTCAAAATTTTTTTAGCAAAAGATCAACTTACTGAACTTATGAAATGGGCTGGACCAAATCTCTTCGTGCGATCTTTTGCTGAAAACAAATCTTGGGTTCCATTTCTGAAGCAGATCAAGTGATAATTAACTATTCACAAGTAGATCTGTTGAAGAATATCAGTCAGTTAAAGAATATCAGCCAGAATTAATAAACAGGAAAGGCGTCGCGTTTCATCATGACAATACACGACGACACGTTTCAATCAGCGCATTCAACACGTTCAACCCTGTAAAAATTGTTGAGCTTCGATAGGGACGTTTTTGCTTCATCTACCTTACTCACCGAACATTACACAGTCGGACTACCATCTATTCCTCGAAAATTGTTTAAACAGAAATTTTTATAAAGCAAAAGAAAAGATGAAAAACAACCTGTTTACATTTCTTTGCAATATAGATGCTAATTTTTGGAAAAAGGGCATTATGGACCTACCACTACGTTTACGAAAAGTTATAAACAATAATGGTAATTACATAATAAACTAAATAAATATTTACGTAAACTATTTAAGTTTCTTTTTCTCTTAAAAAATCCTTATGAACATTCCGTACAGTCTGATAGTTCATGAGAAATGTACAGTAAGTGTTATATCAGTGTTTGCCACCACTTGTATACCGGGACTAGTAATCAAATATATGTGAATACTGTTTTTAAGCTGGTCCTTAGACCCCAACAATAAAATAATTAAGCCACGCTAATAGCGCTATATATCTGCCAGACTAGAAATTATTTTATCAGACTACATTTTATTTAAGGAATAATTATTTTAATATTTTACAGATGTATCTCAAAACAAGAAGACCCATGTAAGATGGGACTGTGTGAACAGCATTGTACAATTTACTTACAGCGAGTGATTTGTACTTGCTTTGCCGGATACAAATTTAGTCCTGAAAATCAAAAGAAAGGAATAAAACCCGTATGTGTAGGTGAGTCCATAAAAATCATAAATTAATATTATAAATAAAACGCACCAAGGAAAATGCTAAGAAAATGCAAGGTAATTAGTTTTATGCAGTGAGCTATATACAACTTCAGGTATACCAGGCGTCCAGAAATATCGTTCATATTTAATGACTTGTTTGCTCCTAGGTGGTGCAAAACTCGCTGGTCGGAAAACAATATGCTTTCTGCGTTCGCGCGTATTATCAAAAACAACAATTCGCTTATTACGGCTCATCGTCTTTATAGGGCCGAGTATAATTTTCACGACATAAACGACGCACCATGTGTTAATTAAATAAAGAGGGGATAAAAAAGTTTGAAACTACAGGATCAACTTGAAATTTACCGTCTACGGGTCGTCCAAGGTCAACAAACAACATTGAATGTGTGCGTGAGTCGGTTAGAGAAAATTCATCCCAGTCCGTATGGAAGCGAAGTAGCTAGGTACACATTAAGAAATCTTTACTACATGTCATTTTAAAACAAGATCCTCGCCTTCACCCTATAAAATTCAAATTTTGTAAGAAATGAAAGAAACTACAGGAATTATTCCTAGGAAAAATGATATCCAGTAGAGGTGACATAAATTGGCCCCCAAAAAGTCCAGATTTAACTCCACTTAATTTTTTCTCATGGGGTTATGTCAAAAGCAAAGTTTATGAAAATAAATCACGTGCCATACTGTAACCAAAGGATATTGTTAATGAGTTCCACTCGATATCCAAACATATGTGCGGCAGGGCGATAGCACATTTTCGATCATGCCTTCAAGAATGCCAGCGTCGCGAAGGCCGCCATCACAACAGTATTATTTTTGCTAAATAAATTTCCAAACACTGTGCTATAATGTAAAGTAAAGTAAAGTGTTTGGGTTAGAGGCGCATCAGCAACTAGGCTATTTAGCGACTGGACCTACAGCTTAACGTGGGTTCCGAACCACGGTCATCAGCTTCCGACAAACCCAGGCCAGCACCCCCCTCGGGCTATAAACCCTTGGTTATGTGCCTACCCATAAGTCTATCAGGAAACCTACCGACTGGCGAGTGACCAACGTAGAACACTTCTCAGAAGGCATCCGGCCTTACCCAGCCTTTAACTGGCGTGACTGAGGGGTAATTCGTAGTCGGATTTTACACTCTTGCCTAGAAACAATCACAAACATTTAATAAAGATAAACGGACAGAAGAAAGAAAAATAACCATCCGAGCGCTGGAATCGAACCAGCTACCGCTCCAGCGCGGATTCGGCAAAGCAGACGCTCACACCGCCGCACCAACGCGACCGGCGCTTAATGTTATAATAATAAAATTAGTATACCTTAAAGCGACTTCTATTAATTATACCTACAAAAATTAACAACAATATTGGACGTCTTGTATAAAGAGTGTCTCAATCGGTACTTCTGGATATAAATTTGGTGCCGTTTTTCAATGACTTAACTTATATCTCTCATGTGGTATCTAGAGAATCAACAATTTAATTATTAATCGTTTTACGGCGGAGAAACGTTAACAGATTTTTTCTCTAATAAAATTAGAAATAATGCAGAATTTTACAATAAAATTAAGTTTTCCGACGAAACTAATTTCCATATCACAGGTTACGTAAACACGAAAAATGATAAGATTTGGGAAAGTAAAAATGCTCCAGTGATTGCAGAAGAACCTTTATATCCTCTTCGAGTAACAGTTATGGGCTGGAAGGGTTATAGGGCCATTTTTTCATATAAATGGCAATGGTCAAACGTTAAGTGTTGGCGAATGCTACCGCAATATGTTAAAAAACTTTTTATGTCCCAAATTAGATAATATGAAACTTAACAGTATATTCTTTCAACAAGATAGCACCACGCGTCATACAGCGAAGAAAACTTGGATGGATTTCTTACACTATATCATTACGGCATACAGCCGTCATTTCTCGAAATGGTGATATTCAGCGGCTTACATTATCATGCCATCTAACCGCATTTCCGCCTAATCCGCAGACGATTAATGACCTAAAGCTAAAAATGCTAAAAAAGCTAAAAACTTATTGGTGAAATTAAACTACAATTGTATTAAATTGATATTGGCAACAAGAAACAGGGGTGGGAGATATTTGAAGAATATTATCTTTAAAACATAACTGCCATGCCTCTAATGTTTGATAATATTTTTCAAAAATTGTTGGTTTAATTTAAAAAGAAAATCCCGAAGTACCTATTAGGACACCGTCTATTTCATATTTGCTCATATACTAGCTGTTACCTGCCCGCTTCGTTGGGCGTAAATTAACTTTAATAATAATGATTTTTTTGATTAAATTTATTTTTAAAATTCTATAGCTGTTTCCTGTAAATGTTATGAAGACAAAACTGCGAGGGATTCACAACAACACAATCCAAAATTTCAAATTTCGGAGTATATTTATCTTTTACGTCCTCACAACTCCTCTTAGAAGTTGATTTTTATGAACCCTCACCCTTAGTGGATATCCACGAGGCATGAAGAACATTACTGCCAAATTTCAAGTCTGTAGGTCATACATTTTAAAAATGGGCGTATATTTATCTATTACGCCCCCGTAATCCCCCATGGGAGTTGATTTTTATGAACCCTCCTCATTAGCGGACTTCTACGACACATGAGGAATAGTCCTAACAAATTTGAAATTTCTAAGTCTTATAATTTCGAAAAATTCGAGAAAGGTGAGTGGTACAACATATATATATATATATATATATATATATATATATATATATATATATATATATATATATATATATATATACATATATATCCCACTTTGTGGATCAGACCTTGGCGTGGTAAAGAGGATTCCGTAAGTCAATGAAGCTTTGAGGAGCTATGAAGAGCTATATATGTTGTACACAATTCACTATATATATATATATATATATATATATAGTGAAAAAGGGAAAGAGAAAGAATTGAAATATAAACAATTGTTGAATACGGTGACAGAAAACGCACTTATGCTGAAGTTGAGTCTTTAATGAAGTACATCAGAATAAAAACATCACTAAATCAACAGTTTCAAAAACGGTGAAAATATTTTCTTTTAGTTAACTACATATTTATTACATAAAAAAACATTAAAATAAATTTGAGATTCACAAATTAACGTTAACAATTGTCAAGTGTAATCAAATACTTCATCTGTCATCCATCGTTTCATAGCCTACTAAATGAAAAATATATTTGTCCTAAAACCGAGCGAAACACTTTTTAGCAATTTTTTATAATCTATTTCGAAAAAACATACAACATTTACCTCGTGGAATTCAGAAAACATGTCCTATTCAACAATGCCAAATTCAAGTACTGTTGTAAGATTTCAAATATGCGACAAAAAAAAATGTAAAAATATACCCACAAAGTGGCAAATTTCCTTATATTTGTAAATAATTTCCTTATATTTGTGTACCAAATTTTATTAAGAAATTTCAAAGTGTTCTCGAGATATTTGACGTGTATGTATATACACGGCCCTGTGTGAAAAGGCTGGCAATTATTAAAGCAACATTAACTAACACAAGGTCAAAAGTTAAATTCATGAGTGACATCTCAGAGCCCTTCGAAATTTAAACTACAGTGAGACAAGGGGATGGACTCTCGCCACTCTTATTTCACTGTGTTCTACAAAAAGTGATACACGAGTGGCGTGAAAAAAAATCGGCCCTGAATATTGACCAGCCCATTAAACTGGGGAGAACCAACATCAAAACAGATTGACTGGCGTTTGCTGATGATCTAGCAATTTTGGCTCAAGATATATTAACGGCACAAAAACAGATTGAGATCCTAAAAGAAACAGCAGAAAAGGTAGGGCCCCAAATTTCCTTTGAAAAGACACAATACATGACCTGCAACAGACTAAGAACACCATTTCTAAAAACAAAATATGGTAACATCAGACGAGTATCTTAATTCAAATATTTGGGTGAAATAATCATGGAAAATGGGTTCGAAAAAGCGGCTAGTAAGGAATTACTAGTTAAAGGTTTCCAAAAAATGGAAACGACATTGAGACTTACACAAAAAATACATATCTAAAAACACAAAACTGAGACATTACAACACAGTTATTAAGCCAGAATGTCTATATGGGACAGAAACGCTCATTTTGAATAGAAAGAAATACATCGAGGACATCGAAAAGAAGAAAAGAAAAATCATAAGAAAAATCTTAGGCGCCAAACAAATAAATAGCACAACATATCGACTTCGAGAAAACCAAGAAATCAAACAATATACAGATATACATAGCGATATGAGAAAAAGAAGACTTAAGTTTTACGCACACATAAAACGGATGAATCCGAGTAGGCTAGAAACGGATGAATCCGACTAGACAAATAGTCGAATTTTATGAAAATAGGAGTAGAGCTAAAGTAGAAATGATTAAATGGATTGCTACAATTAAAGAGGACCTAAGATCAGCAAATGTTACACAAAATGAAATTCAGGATAGAGTCTGTTTCACACAAGGTTAACGTTTGGATGGTTGGCCAGAGAGAAAAATGTAGGAAGACTGGAACAATCTTGACTTGGTTTGACGAAAGGAAAAAAGCTCATAGCGAAAGAATGAAATTAGTATGGGCGCAAAGGAAGGCTAACAACAAACGCCTCTAATTGTACTTCGCGTAGTCCATCAGGGCCCATACGTGAATAATAATAATAATAATTATAATTATAATTATAATATATATATATATATATATATATATATATATATATATATATATATATATATATATATATATATATATATATATATGAACGTTTTTTTTAATTTTTTTCAGCTATAATTTTATAACATATATTATTCCTATACACAGAATAAATTAATATTTTATAATTTAATTGTCATATGTACTACTTAAATTATCAGTATCAGTTCTGAAATTAATTACTGTTAGCTTAAAAAAAATCTAAAGGTAAAAAACTTTTAAAAAATGTCAAGTCGAAAAATATGTCCTATACATACGTACATACGTACATGGGGGTTCTGCATAACAGCAGACCATTTATAAAATACATTTAACAAACCAAAATTGCAACTAAAAGATACCAACTTACCAGATTTAGTAAGCAAGTAAGAAATCTCTACAATTAAACGTCACAAAATATATGTAATTGTATATATATATTTTTTTTTGGGTGTGCAGCTCTTTTATACTAGTCCCCACTGCATACGTATCGATGTAAACCCTCGCCGGAACCTCAAAGCGTTATAAAAAGTATCCTACGTTTTATTCCACGACATAATCGATTTTTTCAGCAAATTTCATTAAAATCCTTCCATCCGTTCGAGCGTGATTGAAGAACAAACATTAAAACATACTTTCACACTTATAATATTAGTAAGATATGTATTAGGTCAGGGGATATCAGTTAATTAATCTTAATATTTCCAAAAATCAAAGTTCTACTCACATAACTCCCGTAGATCATATTCAAATGCCCCAACTACTGGTTATCACTACCACTATCACCGATCAGGCACTATTCTAAAAAGATTTGATGTACACCGATAAAAATCCAATTTTAAACTGATATATTTTAAATAAAGAAATATTATTCATACTACATATAGAAAAAAGTCCTTTTTTTGTTGCAAGAACCGACGAACGCATTCCAACGAACGAATTCTAAAATAAAAATCGATATTTTTACCGTCCGAAATAGAGATGTACAGAGGGTTAAAAATATCCGATTTTTAAATTTATTATTTAATTATTTATAATATAAACATAGTATTAAATATGAATAATTATAACTGGTATGTCCATAACATATACAAGGACAGAGCAAAAAATCAGATACTCTTCGATAGCAGTGAAGCCACGAAGATGACTCGGGAGTTCACCTCTTCATCCTCACAAGGTGGTGATATTCTGTTTGGCGATGTTTTTAGACTGAAAGGGTAATAGGGCCTAATTTTTGAATGTAAAAGCTATAGGAATATATCTTATAAATAAAAATCAAATGCTGTACGTTAATAAGCGCATCACTTGAGAACGGCTGGACCGACTTAGGTAATTTTTTTTGATGTTCGAAAATTCTGAATAAGGTTTTTATGGGAAGAATAATTGGAAAAGTTACCGGGAAAATTGAATAATTATGGAAAAACATAGTGCTTTTTTCTATAGGATTTTTGTATGAACTCAAGACCTCACGATTCGACCGATGGACATGGGTAATTCTTTTTTGTTTTGCGCGTTATGATCTTGGGAAAGTTTTCAGGGAAAAAAAAAGCGAGGCAATTACAAAGGAAAGTCGGAAAATTCTGACAAACTGCAAAATCATCATTTTTGTATGCACTGTCGATCATAACTGACAATAGAAACAACATAATTGATTGGTTCTTTTTGGTTTTTTTGAATGTTTCCAATTGAAAACAAAATCTGGAAAAAAAATTGGAAAAACCATTCCCTAAAATGAAATTAAATTACATTAGTTTTTACTTTTGTGTTGTTTTGCGATATGTCCAACAAAAGTTGTTGTATTTCTATTCATATTTATTTTGCTACGTCCGCAAATGTCATTTCACAGGTGATTGTCAAATTGTGAATCAAACCAATCGGTTACATAGTGACAAAAAATTGATACAGTTGTTTATTTTTAGCTGAATTGTGATTCCGATTTAAGTTAATTGTAATCGTTTCATGAAATGAATTAAATTTCGTCGTTTTATCTCTAATAAATTTACATATTTACCTACGAAATATGGTAAGTTTTGAAGTGACAAACGGTTATACAGTAACAACAAAGTGAATCAATTGACCATTTTCAGTTGAACTGTGATTTTTCGCATCGCACATTGAATCGTAATCGACACAATTGGATCGAATTGACACAATTTAATCGCATTATAATGCCGCCAATTTAGGTCGGGCAATTTTGGTCGTAATGCTACAAACCAAACGAATTTTCGATCTAATCGAACTGCACAGCAACCCGAAAAGCGAAATAAAATTGAACGAAATCGATTATCACAAAGACGTTCAGCAAGAAAACAAGAAGAAAGAGAAAGTTCAAACGAAGATGATATGCATTGAATAAGACATCATCAGTCAGTAGAAACCAATCGCACGACAATGAATTTGAATAATCATGCAAGAAGACAAACAAATATTGCGTTGAACACTCATTAAGCTGCATTCCGTTACAACATGACAATTGATTACAATGCAGACCAATCCGTTGCTATGGGATCTCCTCAAATTGAATATCCATGGCCACAATCGTTAATAGATATAATGATCACACAGAAATACGAGTTATTCACATTTTTCGTTTGTTTACACATTCCAATAGCTTTTTACAAATTCACAAAACGATCATAAATAAGTTTATTGAAATTTGGACAGGACAACGTCTGTCGGGTCAGCTAATAGAGTATATTTGGGCGAAATTGATAAATCTGGATACAAACAATGTTTTCTTTTGGCTTGTCACATATCCCATGTGAATGTTAATTGACCACCAAGATCATGCGATCTCACGCCCTTGGATTATTTTCTTGTTACGTTATATTAATTCTCTGAATTACAGAAATAAACCCCGAACAATTGTTGACCTTAAACGAAACATTCAGGCTACCATGAAAAATATACCATATGTGTGAAAGAGTAATTGAAAATTGGGTCTCCAGAATATATTCCACCAAACGAAACCAAGGGGAACATTTGAATGACATTATTTTCAAAACATAATATCATTATTTTGTTATAATATTTGTTCATAATCATCACTTAGCCATTCACCATCCACTGCAGGATGTATGTCCCTTCGGCAACTTTCAACTCACGCGGTCCTGAGCTCTCATCTGTTCGTTCGGGTTCAATATAATTAACGATGTCATCCGCCGATCGTGCTTTTGGTCTTCTTCTTGGACGTTTGCGATCAAGCGTTATCCACTCCGAGATTACCTTGATCCATTTGTCGTCCTATCGCCTCGCTATATGGCATGCCCACCTTCATTTTATTTATTTTTCTCTTCCAGGCATATCAAATACTTTCGTTTATTCTCTGTTGTTAAATTTACGACCAGTTGAAACATCATTTTTTATCCTTCCAATACAATTCTTGTAGGTTTTCAGAATTCATTGCATTTACAACACCTTGTTTACAAGGGTCTTAAATAACATAATGAGACTGGTGGTGTAGCTTTAAATCTAGCAACAGTATTGGCTTTCATTTTGGAGAAGAGACAGATCGATATTTGATGCGTCTTCAATACAAGTTTAAACTCCTTAGAGTCAGTTGATGAGCCGTATCAATTTCTACCGTGAACAGGATTTTTTTCAGTGCGTTCTAAAAATGAGTGACAATTTCGAGCAACGGTGCTCTAAGTATCGTTGCAAACGTAAGAACAGTGCGACAGAAACGTTTACAAAACTTGAACAGGCCTATGTAAATGGTGTTTCCATAGGTTTGCTAATCTAGAACGGAAGGTTAAGACTTGAAGATAAACTTCGCAGCGAAAGGTCTTCAACTGCAAAAATTAATAAAAATGTCTAGAGATTCCCTGATCTTGTGCGTTCTGATCGTCGGCTGACGGTCAGATTATGACTAATTAATTGGAGATGAAGAAAATCTGGGCGCTGGATCAAACGAACAACTGGACGGAAATATTTCTTGACTTTTTGGGCGTATCCAAACAACAAACAAACGTTGTCTGAAACAAAACTTGAAAATATACCGTTGCTAGAAATTGTTATAATTCATTTTTAAAACGCACTAGAAAAATTCGGTTCATTAAAATAATTGCTGCGAACCACCAAGTGATTCTAGTCAATTCAAACGAGTAGTAAAGACGCATTAGATGTTCCCTATCTCCCCTCCAGGGACGAAATGAACACTGTTGTCAAATCGAACTCTACGTCACCAGTTTCACTACTTTATTTATACACCTCGTAAATGTATTATAAACTTGTAGTGGCTCTTAAAATCAAGATATTTTCGCGAATCGGTGAAGCTTACGTTGGCGCGGTAGTTAGTTCGATTACATCGCTCAGATGGATGTTTTTCTTTAATTCATCTATTCGTCTTACTTCCTACCCCCCACAAACACATATATACACTAACATAAATACACACACACGCACACCCACACACACACATATCCACAGCTAAATGTCTGTGATTGTTTCTAGGCAAGAGTGTAAAATCCGACAACGAATTACCCCTCATTCACGCCAGTTAAAGGCTGCGTAAGGCCAGATGCCTTCTGAGAAGTGTTCTAGGTTGGGCATTCGCCAGTCGGTAGGCTTCCTGATACACTTAACCAAGCACATAACCAAGGGTTGATAGCCTGAGAGTGGTGACTGGTGGGGGTGGTGGCCTGGCTTTGTCGGTGGGTGATGACCGTGGTTCGGAACCCACGTTAAGCTAGAGACCCAGTTGTAGTTGTTGTACTTGTAGTTGCTTATGCGTCTCTAACCCAATCCTTAAACTTACGGTGAACAGAACATATCTAGATGTGCGGATGAGATTTCTCAAATAAGACTTCAGAATGCGTGTTTATTACAAATTAGATATTCCTTAAACAAAATAATTTTTCTTCCGTTTAAAAACCAAAAAGAAACGAGACAAGCTTCATTTATTAGATTGATTAGAAGCGCGTTTCGTTAACCATCATCCTGATGATGTAACATGATTAGCGAAACGTGCGTCGAGACAATTATAACAAGTGATTTGATATTAGGGTTTCTGGTCGAGATTTTTCGAAGCAAGAAAAGTGACGAGAAATCGCGTCTTGATTGTGCCCCCCCCGCCCCGCGCGAACCGCGCCCGTTCGTTCGTTCCGACAATTTTAGTCGACAGTTTTTTTAACAGTTCTATAATTGAGAGATCGAAAATGTGGAAATATTTATCAAAGACGAAGTTTCCGCGCAATGCTTTAAATCTGCTAAAAAGATATCCATAAAAAACTCAAATACAAGCGGGTTAGTAAGGCATCTTGAACGTATCCATAAGATTTCAATAAAACTACAAAGTGAAACAGAAACATCCACTTCAACCGGCTGTGGCATTGCTGTGCTGTGGCATTGGCATTGAAGATGAGTAACCGTCGAAACCAAAAAAATCCAAATCATCAATTCAAAAGACTCAGACTTACATTTGCTCTTACATTTGCAGCTGCTTTAGCTAAGAGGATTTAAATTACTCAAGAATGAGTTGGATGTAATGAAGCTCATACTTCAATTTTATGAAGAAATAAAGAAGAAAACGATAATTTTTTTACGTCAGTTACGACAAACCTGAATCGGCTCGATTCACCCTAAGCATCGATGAATGGGCAAGTTTAAGAAATCGGAGGTATTTCAACATTTGCATCCTCCACACAGATGCCGCGGTGTATAATTTGGGGCATGTTTATATCCCGGGTCAATGCAGAGCACAGCAGAAGAATTTGGTTTGAGTTTTGAACAAGACGTCGTAGCTGTGACTAGTGATGGTCCCAATGTCATGGTTAAAATCGGACGCGATATCCCCACTAAGACGATCCTATGCCTATATCACGCTATACATTTATCTGTGTTGGCCACTTTTTGCAATAAAAATGAAACCAACGAAGATGATGTGATCAAAACTAGTATATCAACGAATCGAGCTTCAGAACCAAGCATTTCCGGAACCAATGCGCAATACACTCAAAGTATTGACAAAGTTTTACAAGACACACGGGCCTTGGTCAAACTATTTCGAAAGAGTCCTTCAAAAACTATCACGCAAAAACATGTAAAATAAGAGTCCGCCTTTGAGTTGAATGTGTTGTTAGATGTGCGTACAAGATGGAACTCGATGATATAAATGGTTGAACGATTCCTAAAACGCGATCAAAAACTTATTGATTGGAATATGTCCCCAATATGGACATCTTAGATCCAGTAAAGTAGTCTGTTGAAGCTTTATCGATAAAAGATGTTACGATCCTGACGTCAGAGGCAATTCGATTTTTGGGACATCTTAAGAAGAAGGTTAATAAGAGGCGTAATGATAATCTGATTTCATACTTACGTACCTTCACAACCCAACGGCATTTCAGAATGATAATTGTATGCAATTGCAGCAAAATGCAGCAGCTTAAATTCAGCCGAAGATTTGACCTCCAAATCCAAACACAAAATAATGAACACGGTCCTAATACCACAACTTTCGTTGAGTGCCAACTGAAACGAGCTATAGAGACAGTAGCAACTGCTAGTAATGCCGAAGGTCACATATCCAGAAGCTTAATAAAATAGAATTTCATCTCTTTGAGTCAACTGGTAAAAAACGCCAAACCTTGAAAATTTATATAATGCTTTAAGCTTTAATGACAGTAAAGCCAAAATTGATGGAAAATGAATGGGTTTTCTCGTTATCTGGAGACTTTGGAACTAAGATAAGAAACCGATTATCAGATCATGCTATTAACACCCTTGAAAATTTAAAAGCATATACAGGGTGTGGTTATTAAATAACGAGACCTGACGCTGCTACAGAAGAACTACGCATGCGCCAACCGCCAGTGACCAACAGCTGTTTAGCGTGAAGCCTTCTCTTTCCAATACAGTACCTCTCGCATCTGTAAACAAATCCGTATAACCGTAGCCTTTGTATGCATTAAGCTGGGTCCACATCAATACAAATTTGCGTTGTGCATATGTGCTGTATGTGGTGTGCCTGCGCGACAATGTAGACGCTCAGTCACACAAAGTCACACACAAATATTGTCGCCGCACAGCACGCACACGAACCAGATAATGTTCTGTTGTCCACCAAATAATTCAAAAAAACTATTCCAGTGAAACGTCAAATTTTAATAGTGTGGACCCAGCTTTAGAGTTGCTTTTTTGTTTCGCCGGAAAAATGATAAGGGTAACAATAGAGCAACGAATTGTTGTGTAATTTCATTTGAAACTTGGAAAAACCACTACGTTCTTGCTGAACTCCGTGAAAGAATAAGGAAAAAACGACCCGAATTGTAGAAGGACAAGTAATGGGTTCTTCACCAAGACAATGCGCCAATTCATTCCGCATTGTCTGTCAAAAGGTTTCTAGCTAAGATGAAATCTGCATAAAAGAGACAAGCTTTGAGTCCGTTCTGTGAAAAGACTATGAAAGAGAAAACGGCACGCGTTCTGATGGAGCTGATAGAAGAAAACTTCCAGCACTGTTTCGAACAATGGAAGATTCGCATGAAGCGATGTACGGATAGAAGAGAGGTATAGAATTGAAGGTGATAATAAGTAAATATGTATGAAATCAAAATAAAATGTTTTACAGCGTCAGTCTCGTTATTTAATAGTCACACCTCGCATCATTAAAAATAGAGACCGATATGTTAGCGGTTGAATCAGTTTCCCGTTTAGATCTCGATTTATTTATCTTATCCTATATTTTTAACGTTAAAAAGCTGGTCTACTTTGAAGATTCTCATGGTTTTTTATGTTCCTAATTCAGACTGTGTAATCAAAAGTTTGGTCAAAAATTGGCAGATACTCAAAGTAGATTATTTAGTTGATTGTAAAAGTAGTTCCTGTTCCTTCGGTTTGTTGTATTATTAAAATTTTATTTTTTTATTTAATTAAAATACTGTGATTAAAAGTTCTACTTATTTATAGAAAGAAAAATACTGTATGTACCTTTAATTGTTTGAAGATTGTTTTTATGAAGATATTTCAGGTACTGGCTATTAGTTTAATTTAGTTAATTTTGTTAGAAAAATTAAAATTTTAATTGAAATAAGACTGGATAAATAATAAATGTTGATGATAAATTTCTCGAAAATTTGAGAATTCCCGGGAATTCCTAGTCAAGAATTCGAGAGTTCCGAGAAAAAAATTAAGTCGAGAAATCAGAAACCCTATTTGATATTTGAAGATTGATCTTTTTTGAGATATTGATTGATCTTAAATATTTTTAAGTTTGGTGCTTCACACCAAAGATTATTATAGAAGCATTGATACAAGTACCATGTAGAATTGCTGAAACATCAATACAAATTAGTAACAGGACAACAATGTTTTAACAGTAAATTGAAAATTTTGGAAACATTTCCATATATATATGAAGATATAAAAAAGTTATTTTTAATCACGTTTTTAAAAATACATCTCATTATTCTATGTGTTTTTATTAGCTTCCCAGCGTTTTTTTTTTTAGACACAATTTATATAAAATTTACATTTTAATAAAAACGGCAAATGCAAACTGGCTTTAACATAATTCTCGCAGACTGGAGTATTTTCAATTTCAAACCGTTGCACTTACAAACCAAACTGCAAACCTAATTTTAGAGAATTAATTTAATTATATTCTAGAGTCAAGTTTACGCTCTAACGAGAAGGGTGTATAATAAAAAAGTTAAAATTCTGAAAGAAAATGTACGTATAATATATTTCTTAATGTACATTTGTGGATTTTAAAAAAGCATATGATTCTATTGACCGGGAATCTTTATTCCGAATCTTGAAAGAACAAGGACTAGATCTGAAAACGCTGGCAATTATTAAAGCAACGTTAACTAACACAAGGTCAAAAGTTAAATTCATGGGTGAAATCTCAGAGCCCTTCGAAATTAAAACTGCAGTGAGAAAAGGGGATGGACTCTCGCCACTCTTATTTAACTGTGTTCTAGAAAAAGTAATAGAGGAGTGACGTGAAAAAAAGTCGGCCCTGCATATTGACCAGCCCATTAAACTGGGGAGAACCAACATCAAAATTGATTGTCTGGCATTTGCTGATGATCTAGCAATTTTAGCTCAAGATGTATTAACGGCACAGAAACAGATTGAAATCCTAAAAGAAACAGCAAAAAAGGTAGGACTCCAAATTTCTTTTGAAAAGACACAATACATGACCTGCAACAAACTAAGAACATCATTTCTAAAAACAAAATATGGTAACATCAGACGAGTTTCTCAATTCAAATATTTGGGTGAAATAATCATGGAAAATGGGTTGGAAAAAGCGGCCAATAAGGGTAGATGTCAAAAAATGGAAACGGCATTGAGACTTACACAAAATATTTACAACAAAAAATGCCTATCTAAAAACACAAAACTGAGATATTACAATACAGTTATTAAGCCAGAATGTCTATATGCTGCAGAAACGCTCATTTTGAATAAAAAGAGGGACATCGAGGACATTGAAAAGAGGGAAAGAAAAATCTTAGGCCCCAAACAAATAAATAGCACAACATACCGACTTCGAGAAAACCAAGAAATCAAACAATACACAGATATACATAGCGATATGAGAAAAAGAAGACTTAAGTTTTACGGACACATAAAACGGATGAATCCAAGTAGGCTAACTAAACAAATAGTCGAATTTTATGAAAATATGAGTAGAGCTAAAGTAGAAATAATTAAATTGATTGCGGCAATTAAAGAGGACCTAAGATCAGCAAATATTACGCAAAGTGAAATTCAGGATAGAGACTGTTTCAGACACAAGGTTAACGTTTGGAAGGTTGGCCAGAGAGAAAAATGTAGGAAGACTGGAACAACTTAGTCTGACGAAAGGAAAAAAGCTCATAGCGAAAGAATGAAATTAGTATGGGCGCAAAGGAAGGCTAACAACAACAAACGCCTCTAATTGTACTTCGCGTGGTCCACTAGGGCCCATACGTGAATAATAATAATAATATTTCTTAATGACATAATTTTATAAAATGAATTGGATTATCGAGTACGCTGAGCTTACGCGTACGCTGTCCAGATGCGCCGTCTCAATAAGCAACTAGTGCAAAAAATGTTGAACGAAAACAGGGCCGCAAATTTATGCCTTAATGCGTAAGAATGGCACAGTATGCAGGGCGCGTAAGGAAATATTGAAAATTGTCACAATTATTTTTTTACAGTTATATGAAGATCAGAACCAGTTAAAAATAACAATACCCACAGAAGAACAAATAGCAGATATCCTAGAGGGGGAAATAGCAAAGGCTATAGAATCGATGAAAAACGACAAGGATCCAAGAAAGGACAGCGTAACCGTTGAAACGGTAAAAGCTGGTAATAGAACTTCACATAAAAAAGACTTTACATAAAAAAAAACCATCATACAGATGGCGTTACTCGTCTGGTAATATATAAATAGTCTGGTAATATTATTGCGCATGTTTTGAAAGATAACCTTGAATATTATGAATATTAGTGTTTCTGTAAAGATAGGAAAAATCGAATATTGAACCGTCTTTAAATTATTGCATTTGAAAGGCAATAGGTATATGTAATTTAAACCCGAAAGTTAATCGTAAACAATGAAATCTGAAGAAGCAGACTCCGATAATATATTTCAAGTTTTCTTCTGTTTGAGCTATACTTTTTCCACACAAAAAGTATGTCGCGATATAGCGGCCATTTAAATATAAATCTTATCTTACCTTTATAATAACTTTATAGAAGCTAAGTTCCTTGATCCCGGGGGATAAGTTCCGTAAATATGCCGCGAATATGGAATGTTAATTTATACGGGATTATAGGAGATATAGGGGATATGTTCCAAGGTTCCAAATAAAAAGAAAAAACTCATCTTCCTCTTCAATGGAATAGAGATTAGGTATTTCCTCCAAGTCGGTTTCAGTAAAACCTTCAACTTGCGATTCAAGCAATTCTTGAATGTCACTTGATTCTATCTGTTCAAAACCATCTCATCCTATATGCACGGATTTTTCATCATTACCGACAATTAGAGCAGGCCACAGTTTTTTCCAGCATGATCTCAATGTGTATGGCTTCAGTTCTTGCAACGATTCTTTTATGTTAACAATGCACTTTACTGTATCAAAATTTTTCCAACACTGCATAACATTCATATCATCATATTCTACGGTGTCCAGTATGATTTTAAAGGTTTGTGTAATGTGATAGAGTTTAAAGGCCTGGATTATTCCTTAGTCCATAGGTTGAAGTAAGACGGTCGTGTTAGGATACAAAAATATCATCTTTATTTTTGTAAGCATAATTTCAAGCTCACGAGGGTGATATTGAAATGAAATTAAATGAAATCTAAATTATTTCTCTTTCAATAGGTTTGAGCTTCAGGAACAAAATAATCCCTGAACCAGTCACAGAAAATGACCCTTGTAATCCATGCTTTTTTGTTTGAAATCCAAAACACTGGTAGGTTCTTTGTTGTCTCCTGATGCATTAGAACAAAGCAGCAGTGTAACTCTATATTTTGCTGCCTTAAAATCAGAGGCGAATTTTTCATTTTTGTATGGCATTCTTTTCCAAAACCGGGCATTTTCGTCTGCATTAAACACTTATTCAGATTTGTATCCATCATCAATTACCTTTGAAAGTTCTTTTGTATATGTTGCTGTTGCTGAAGTGTCTACAGATACAGCTTCTCCAACAATTTTGATGTTGCAGTGGCAGTAATCGTCGCACCTTAAACGTATTGAATCAACCTTCCCATGCTTGAAATCCTCAATACGTATGTTTATCACAAAGTTCTTGAAAATGTGCGTAAAGACGCTTAGCTTTCTCACGGATTATACCACCACCTAGAGGCACTCTGTTCTGGCTACAGACTTCAATTCATAATGTTAATGCAGCTTCCATTTTTTCAATTGGTAGATCACGAGCAATTTTTGCTGATAGTGAGGTTGAAGCTGTAGAATTCCTTCGTACAATTGATTCATTGACATTTAAAAAAAGGGATATGGATGCAAACGACTCGCCAAGATGTAAACGGTCAAATATTTCTATTTTAACCTTAAGCGGCAACACGATTTTTTTCGGTGTAGGAATTAATTTTCCATTGCTTTTACTGTTCATTATAAATCGCGAACAAAGCAGAAGAGACACGTGCTATTCACTCGAAATTATTGCGACCAATAACAAGTTGAAGCAATAAAACCAAAAGGCACCGATCGTGATAAGGCGACTTTTATCAGAAGCCATAGCGTCACGCGAAAACCGGCGGTGCGTACGGCGGCAGCGACTTATGTTAGAACTTTCGGGCAAGCGGCAATAATACCTGTTTGTTTATAAATACTTTGATATTTATTTGTTTTGAAAGGTAGCTGGTAAATAAATACATGTTATTCTAAAAATACAATGTGTATTATTAGTATGGATCCGCGAATAAAGTAAATTTCAGCCACGAATACCCGAAGTAGTCACAATTTTTTAACCCACGAATACTGAAAACGTGAATAACGAAACCGCGAATAAGTAGCTTTAAACAATTAAAATTAACCGTAGAAAAATTATTTAATTCGATACTTATATCTTATAATAATAAGTAAATATATCATAATCATATCTATATCTCATAATAATGAGATTAGTCACCTTTTAAAATAATTAATAAATAATAAACATTAATGCACTTAGTTTAAGTTGTTCGAAATTTTACATCAAAATATTAATACTAACCAGATTCCAATTTACTGCTAAAATCGAAATTTCGATTGAAAATAATCCCCTGACGTGTTTATGTACAGCATTCACCTCTACCATACTTCCCTGGCTATTGGAGAATATAGGTCAAATACCGATTTGTAATATCCAGGAATCGAAAGTAAACACAATTTCCGAATAAGCTATCTTGTGGGGAAACATCTCGGAATCAAAATAACTCAAAACGAATTTAATCGGCTTTTTAGGAAGCAAAAAATCAACTTTACCCTGAAAATTTGTTAACTGGACGATGTCAATAAAGTGCCAAGCAAAAAAATATATGCCGCCGAAAAACGAACAAAGAAAAAGAAAATGGCAAAGTTCCAAAACCGCATAGTTCAATCGCCGGCGGGGTTTACTTTGGCAGAGGAAATATGCAAACAATATTTCCGATCAACGATATCGGACAATTAGATTCACATTGAAAATTAATACTCTATGTTATATTATACATTTTCTAAAGGGTTGTCAGTATTGCCAAGATTTTAAATGCAACAGATGACTGTGAAATTTGTAAGGATAATTTTATTGTAAACTAAAATGAGCGTATTGCGGGAAACTCTTTCACCATATGTGTGTTAAGATGAAGCATTTTATTTCAAAGGTTGTTGTTGACTGTAAGAATGTTCTTTGTTTCTGTGATGGTTGCATGGGGATTGTGACTTAAAGATGGCTGAAAAAATAGAGAGTTATGACAAGATTAACGGATTTAAAAATCGAAAAAAGTTCTAATAGTGATATAGGGGAGACATATGATCCGACACCTAGTTATGCCGGGTCATTACAGAGTGGAGTAGTGGTGGTGAAGCCGACTACAGCATGTAATAATCAGAAGACAAAGATAATTGTCAGACTACAAGTTGATCCGGCGGAGCTTGGTGTTGAAATCCGTAGAATTAAGGAGACTAAAAGCGGTGCAGTAATAATTTTGTGTAGAAGTGAGCTTGAAGCCAGGAAAAAAAAAGAATTGTAGAATAGAATAAATACTGTAGATATTGAGGAGCAATATAGTGAAGATGAGCTTATTCAGAAGTTAAAAATACAAAATAATGATATTATAACGGCAGAAAGTCGAATAAAAATGATTGTTTAAAAGAAAATGGTCAGGTCTCATTTTGCTATTTAGGAGTGTGATAGTTGTAAATTTAAACGATTAATGAAGAAGAATGAGAATAGATTATTTCTTGGATGCAGATCATACAGATGTTTCGAGCACATAAGCCTTGTCCGATGTTTCAATTGTAACCGATATCATCATACAGCTAAACAGTATAAAAATACAAAGTGCTGTGGGAGATGTGGATGTAATAACCATGATACTAAGAATTGCAACGCGGACAAGATGGAGTGTATAAATTGTAGGCTATGCAAGACAAATTTGAGTTGCATCTTGATACAAATCATGAATCATTTGATATTAAGTGGCCAACATATCTGAAGTATTTAGAGAAAAAGAAGCAAGCAATTAGATATACTGATAGTCCTGAGTAGCAACTACAGAATGAAGGGTTGATTTCTGGAACCTCGGATATGTTGGGACTGGTGATCATCCATTAAAACGTACAATCATTGAAAAATAAGACGTTGGAAATAGAATGCCAATTGAAGAGGTGGAATGTAGACCATAGGTACTCTGCTTTACCGAGCATTGGCTAGAAAAGAACGAAGCTCCATATGTAAATATTGAGGAATACATCGGTTAATTAATGTTCGTGTATATATTAGTTAAGATGTGCTCTGTCGGCGTTCAGAGCACAAAGTAAAGAATAGGCTATGGCATTGCGTAAAGCTCCAAGGATGAACACACATCATTGGTTGCAAGTAATTAGGAGCACTTCAGGAGAGTTGTAGGTACCTCCTGGACTACGGTCCATATTGTGGGGCCCGCCTCTCACCGCTTCACGGTAGAGTCTAGCTCAGTTGGCAAAATGTGAAAGGCTATGAAGTCATAGTTAAGTAGTGTACCTTATTTTATTATATTATACATATTTTTTATATTTGCTATATGTTTGGCAATAAATAAATGCAAGAATGAATTAAACAAGAAGGAAAGATATACCTCGCTGTGTACCAGTTACCAAAAAAACAGGGGCACCATCTATCACCTTCAGGGATAGGTAGTGGAGAGAGTTATGGTGGATTTCCCCTTCTGCTTTCTTCTTTGAGGGATACAAGCTCATTTCTTTATATGTGAGAGAAGAAATGAAACATGGAGCGTCGTGTAAAGAAACTGTTATGTATTTTATAAGTATGATTTGTGTATGTTGGTTATTTTCCTTTATATCGTTGTTTTATAATTTTGAATATGCGTTGAGCTATTATTTATTATTGCTTGTTTTTGTTTCTGTGTTTTATTTTCGCACCTATACGTTGTTATTATTGTATTATTTGTATTTTTGTCTGCATAACGTTAGTGTATATTTATGTACTTTATTTAATTTTAGTACTGCTTGGTTTCTTGGATATGGGTTGAGTATGAGTGGAGCTAGACTTCGCCTAATCCATTAACATTTGTTTGGTTACTAAAGGCATTTTATTAATATTTATTATAATAACTACAAATGTAGTCCAAGGGCATCGCGTCGGACATCTGTTCCCGTTTGGCCAGATCAAACCAAGCCATGGGCCAACTTGACCTGTAGAGCTAAAAATACTACAAGGGCAAAAAATGGTATTACGTTTTAAAAATAATGTCGCCCACTGCTCCCCACTGCTGGTGGAATGCAGTCTGGAGACCGAATTTGCTATAACTTTTTCACTTAGTGAAATATTTTCAATGATGGTCCGAATGTTTCGTTTAAGGTCAAGAATTGTTCAGACTTTATTTTACTTAAGATAAATCTCAACAACCAGTCACGACATCTATTGACGAGCGCCGTCGTTTCAAAGCTTGAACATTCCTGAACCCAACGAAACCTACTTTACCACAATCTGTTGACTGATTTTATGGCGTCTTGTTTACAAGCCAAAAAAGTTTGATGTACAAATAAAGCCATGTAACAAAGAGCTGTTATTAAATTCAACGCAAAACTCGGTAAAACTGCATCGGAAACATTCCGGTTGATGCAGCAAGTATACGGCGATGATTGTTTAAGCAGAACAAACGTTTTTTGTGTGGCATACACGTTTTTTTGGATGGCAGAGTATCGGTAGAGGATGGCAAAAGTGACGGGAGACCAATTTCAGCTCGCATTCCCAAAATGATCGAAAAAGTTCGTGATGCTGTAGCAAATGACAGGAATGCTTCGCTAAAAATGATAGACGAGGCTTTAAATATCGGCAAAGAAACGATTTGACTTAATCTTCACAAGGATTTGAGTAAAACAAAGGTCTGTGCAAAGTTTGTTCCACACACGTTGAAGGAGAAGCAGAAATCACTTCGTGTCAATCATTCTAGAAAGGTCGTTGCAGCCACCACAAATGATCAAAACCTCCTGAAATCAATTGTTATGGAGGGTGAAACATGGTGCTTTCAATACGACCCAAAAACTAAGCGCCAAAGTACAGAATCGGAGTCGAAAATCTCGCCAGAGGCAAAAAAAATCACAAAACATGTTCATTGTTTTCTTCGATAGCAAAGACATTATCCACAAACAGTTCGTTCCAACTGATAAAACTGTCACTGGGCAGTACTATTTAGAAGTCCTAAAACGATTGATGCACAGAATTCGTCGCATTCGACCAGAATATCGCGATCCAGACAGCTGAAGTTTGTTAAACGATAATGCGTCAAGTCACACATCGTTAATTGTGCGTCAATTTTTGGCCGGAAACCAAGTCTGTGTAATCAACCACCCACCATATTTACCAGATTTAACCCCTTGTGACTTCTCCTTGTTCCCAAAGTTGAAATTAAAGTTGAGAGGGTGTTTTTTTGAAGACATTCAGACCATCCAAACGCTTTGACGCACCCTTTATAGGTTATTCCACAAAATGAGCTGAAGCACATCGATATAACAAATGTATCGAAACGAGAATATCGAATAATAATTCATAAAAAGTGCCAGGTTTTTCGTTTAAATCGCATTTTCCCGAACTAGTGTATCAGTACTTGACTATCTTAATGGACGCGCTGTATAATCTATTTTGTTTGTTTAATATACTGCTATAAAAACTAAGTTTTATTTCTAGGATATGCTTATGAAATTTCCTCGAAATTAATGTCGGAAAACCATAAAAACCAGATGCCACACAATAATATTTTAGACATCAGCCAAAGAAAACTTCAAAGGAAATCAATATTAATGTTTTCTATTGTATTACGACGTCGATGGGAATAGGTAAAAAGAATGAATGCGTTTGTACTTTTTCGCCAGGAACGGAATTCCAATTGACAATGTCCTCGAAGACAAAAAGCCCTTTAATGGTATTGAATTTAAAGCTTCGAGTGAAGTTAATGTTCTTGAAATTGCGAATCGTCTAAAAATATTTTAAACGATTGAATGGCTGCGAAAGGAGTTTTCCAGTTATGAACGACGAGTTCGAATATCAGAATTAGAGTTAATTTATCATAAATGATGCCATAAAATCCAATCAATAATTATTCGGATAATATTTTATAATTTTTTTTTTACATGATAATAAAATTCCAAATATTCTCGTACCCTGTGTATGGTAAGGTAATCAATACAAGTTTGAATCTAAAGTCACAAAAATTCGAATACCTTATTCTTATCTGTGACTTGATAGCCCTTCAAGGATCTTAGTCTCTCCTGGGGGCGGCCAGGTTCCCGCTTTTTACATGGAGCGATGACCATTCTTATCCATGACATCCCTAATCTAGTTATAGACGAGTACCACCTATTGTTTCATTATTTTTTGACTCTTCCGTTATCCCTGCCCACTCCTTTTTATCTTCTATTCCCTTTTTAATCTGTTATTCTCATATCTTGCACATACCTCCTTACTCCCTCATCCCACCGGTCTTTATCTTTTCATGCCCCTTCCCAATATTTTCTTGACCGGTCTTTCGCTGTCCATCCTCAAGATTGTTAGCAGTTCTTCGTTTGTTCTAATTTTCCAACCTCTTTTCATTTTTCTCAGTATTTTCCTTTCCCAGTCACTTAACGACAGTTCGTCTTTGTTATAGTGCGCCTTTCTGACTTGTATAATTAGACCTTTTATTATAATAGACCTATTGGTCTAATTATTGTAGAATATATCCTTATTTTTGTATTCGTAAAAATATACACATATATACCTACATATATATATATATATATATATATATATATATATATATATATATATATATATATATATATATATATATAGATGTCGCATTTAAGATGAAGTCACCCCTATATCTCCACTATTGGAAGGAATTCAGATTTGAATTTTTGCACACTCATACAGGTGGATGGGTCTCATTTTTTAAGATACTCAACTGAAAACTGAACTTTAAACTCAGCCTACTACGAATTTACAAACAGGGTCAATCCTGAATATTTTGCTTCGCGTTAGAGATATCGAAACAGGTTGTTAGAAAAAGTTGTTCGGAATATTATTTTAACCCCATATGCCGAGATTCATGATATTTTGGTCTATACACACATATTTCTGAACCGATTTTCATAAACTTTCTTTTGTTGAATAGATCTCGGAAAACGGCATTAAGAAGGTGTATCATGTTTTTTTTGCTAATATCATGGCTAACTGTGTGAACTTTTATGGCTCTCACTTTCGAGAAGTACTATTAAGGTTTTTTAGAGTAAAACTAACAACGGATTCTTGACTAATGCACCAAACCAAAATGCACCAATTTTTATGTTTCTAAATTACTGGGTGCCCTTGATATTATTTTATCATATTTTTACAATAATAATTAATAATCAATATTTTTTCTAATAATTACAGATTATTTTTTAACAAAAAAACTTCTTCTCGATCTAAATTGGCATTAAAAAGCTTAAATACTAATCATTTCTATCATTCCGCCGTTTTCTATCAAGCACCTCTGAATACCTCTTAGGATATTGTTCACTACTTTTCTCAATTGTTGTTTGGTAATGCTACGGTAAGCCTGCCTAATACGATCACAAAGATCGTCTCGAGTGTGGAGCGTCGAAACATAAACCTTATTTTTAATTATCGCCCAGAGAAAAAAATCAAGAAGCGTGAGGTCGGGGGATCTCGGTGGCCAATTAATTACAGGACTGTTTCGCCCAATCCAACGATTTGGAAAATTAGTATTTAACTAGTTTCTTACGTCAATTGCATGATGCAATGCAAAAAGCTTAAATACTAATCATTTCTATCATTCCGCCGTTTTCTATCAAGCACCTCTGTATACCTCTTAGGATATTGTTCACTACTTTTCTCAATTGTTGTTTGGTAATGCTACGGTAAGCCTGCCTAATACGATCACAAAGATCGTCTCGAGTGTGGAGCGTCGAAACATAAACCTTATTTTTAATTATCGCCCAGAGAAAAAAATCAAGAAGCGTGAGGTCGGGGGATCTCGGTGGCCAATTAATTACAGGACTATTTCGCCCAATCCAACGATTTGGAAAATTAGTATTTAACTAGTTTCTTACGTCAATTGCATGATGCAATGCAAAAAGCTTAAATACTAATCATTTCTATCATTCCGCCGTTTTCTATCAAGCACCTCTGTATACCTCTTAGGATATTGTTCACTACTTTTCTCAATTGTTGTTTGGTAATGCTACGGTAAGCCTGCCTAATACGATCACAAAGATCGTCTCGAGTGTGGAGCGTCGAAACATAAACCTTATTTTTAATTATTGCCCAGAGAAAAAATCAAGAAGCGTGAGGTCGGGGGATCTCGGTGGCCAATTAATTACAGGACTGTTTCGCCCAATCCAACGATTTGGAAAATTAGTATTTAACTAGTTTCTTACGCCAATTGCATGATGCAATGCAAAAAGCTTAAATACTAATCATTTCTATCATTCCGCCGTTTTCTATCAAGCACCTCTGTATACCTCTTAGGATATTGTTCACTACTTTTCTCAATTGTTGTTTGGTAATGCTACGGTAAGCCTGCCTAATACGATCACAAAGATCGTCTCAAGTGTGGAGCGTCGAAACATAAACCTTATTTTTAATTATTGCCCAGAGAAAAAAATCAAGAAGCGGGAGGTCGGGGGATCTCGGTGGCCAATTAATTACAGGACTGTTTCGCCCAATCCAACGATTTGGAAAATTAGTATTTAACTAGTTTCTTACGTCAATTGCATGATGAATGAGTGTCCCGTCAAATTGTAAGTGTAAATTGTACCGATAATTATGAGGAAACGCATCAGTTTCATTATCAAACTCATTTTGTAAAAATCTAAGAAGTCTAGCTGCAATCAAAGTTCCATTAAAAAAATATGGTCCAATAATAATGTCATGTATATATAAGTTATATATGAAAGTTATTTTTTTTTTCATTTACTATAATTTAATAATTATACATATACACAGTATAAATTTATATTTTATCATTTAATTGTCATATGAACTACTTAAATTATCAATAACAGTTCTGAAATTAATTACTGTTAGCTTAAAAAAAAATCTAAAGGTAAAAAATACATTGGAATAATTGTGTTTTCAAAGGCGACAAATCCGAATTTGGTACTAGCTTGAACCTAGTTCCTAGAGGGCGCTTGCTACCTACTTTGTGAGGAATTAACTCGCTCATACTTTTTTTCCTACAAAGCTGAGAATATTTTGACTTCAAAATAGAGAAGAGTTATAATTTCCACATAAAAAGGCATCCTTGATCCATGTCGATATCTCACGCCGTTTGCGAGATATTCGTGTTCGAATATTTCATTGCACATCCTGTCGACGGCTGAAAAATAGGCAATTGACAAAGTTTGCCTTGAATGTTGTGTAGAAATTATTACGTCTCGATGGCAATTGTCATTGTTTTCTCTCTCTCCTATTAAATGTAGAAAAATTTTTCTCCAATCTTGAGTTGATATTAAATAATTTATAAAAAATGGCCAGACTTAGGGCCGGTTCTACAATGCAAGAATATAGCAGGTATACGCTATACTTGGAATAAAATTTGAATGCCCGTTCTGGCGAAGGGGCATAACGCCACGAAGACCCCATTGTTCCTGAAAAAGATATCGTTACTGATGAGGCAACTTTAACCAGACGCGGAATTTTTAACTGGCGAAATAATCATTATTACGCTCTGGAAAATCCACACCTACCAAGAGAGCGACATTTCCAGAACGAATTTTCATTTAACATTTGGTTTGGTATTATCGACAATTTTTTAATCGGCCCATTTGAGTTTCTGCAAAGACTGAATGGAGAATCAATATGTGCAGTTTTTAGAAAATGATTTATTAGACCTTTTGGATGGTCCACCTCTAAACTAAACTCTAAAAAAGATGGAGCGCCACCTCATTTTACTGTTGCAGTGCAAAATCATTTCAATCAACGTTTTCCACATAGATGGATTAGGCGCGGTGGTGAGTTTCTTTGGCTACCTCGTAGCCCACACATTAATCCTTTAGACTTTTATTTGTGGGGTCATATGAACTCTCTAGTTTATCATGATAAAATCAATACACAAGACGAACTTTTACAAAAAATTCAACAAGCGGCCAATGTTATTAGAAATGAAGAAAATATATTCTCAAATGTGAAGCGTCACTTAACAACGGACACTTTCAACATCTATTGAAGTAAATTGAAAAAAATTGAAAAAAAAAATAGAAATATTAGAAAAATATTTTTTACATGGGAATTATGACTGTTCTCTATTTTGAAGTCAAAATATTCCAAGCTTTATAGAGTAAAAAATAAGAGGGCGTTAATTCCTCACAAAGTAGGTAGGTAGCAAGCGCCCCCTAGGAACTAGGCTGAAACTAGTACCAAATTCGCATTTGTCACCTTTAATTACCCCCATTTTGAACCTGATATCTTCAAGCGGGTTTTGAAATTATCTCAATTTTTCGAATCTTTAGTTTCACTTTCAACACCCTGTATCCTTTTAATAACTAACATTTATTGAGGAAATCCTCTTATTTTGATCTCTACTATCACCAGAGGCACAAGAAGCAAGGATTTTGTGTGTATTTGGAGAACGTATACATATATCGAACTGAAAAAACATTAATAGATAAGTGAATGTATCTAAAAAAATAGAACAGGTTGAGAAAAACTGATTTCATATTTAGATTTAGCGCACCAAATACAGTTTAAATCAGTTCTAAAATCCTAGACACAAAAAAAATGTTTTTCTTCGAGGCCTAAAAATAGACCATAAAATCAAAAAATTCCTTGGAAAATACTTGATTTTTTTTTTCAGAATGTTCGTTTATTCCTTACTATTGTCGATATTGCAGCAATAAATTACTAGAATTAGACACCCTATTCAGGGTGTTGCAATCCTTTTGTCAGTTAGTATATGTATTAATATATTATAATAATTCCAATAAAATAAAATATATATGTTAAAAAATAGTTCAAATAAATGAGTTTATATCTTGAGCGCTATAAGACTATCGTTAGTTTTTAATGAAGAATAAATAAAACTAAGTGTATGAATTGTAAGTGATCAAATCAATCGGATGCACCACTGACCCTAAAATCAATTCGTCTTTCTTTCAGACGTAGATGAATGTTTAGACCGTAACGGTGATTGTGAACACAGGTGTATAAACGAAATAGGCGGTTATCGCTGTTCCTGCGAAGAGGGATATATCCTGCGGCCTGACAACAGGACTTGCGAGCCACGAGAAAGGCAAATAACTCAGGGAAATGAAGATAACCGGGGAGAGGCGCTCGGCAGGACGATGGCAGGACATTCGAATCGCTGTTACGCCAACTGCGATAGCATGGTTAGATTGAACGAGAAGCTAAACGCGCTGCAAGAGAAGGTAAGACAATAAACATTTTCATTATCCGAACGTACACATGGGTTCATTGGAAATTTGGAATTAATTAATTCAAATGAACATTGCATGAAAATGTTGGTTCGTAGAACATAATGTTTTATTCATTATAAGTAATATACCGAGATGTAAAAAATGGATTGACATGCATTCGATTGAATCTATTTAATAAAAAAAAAACTATTTATATCAAATTGATGCAAAAGTTCGTCCTGTTTTTCACACTAGATAACATTGCATCGCACAAGCGAACAATGACTGGTCTACTGGTACTCGGAGTAAACGGCCGCGCGGGGCCTCGGTATACCAACGGCCCCAAATTTCGCAGCATTCAATTTTTTTACAAAAATCAACTTCAAATAAATTGTCTGCATTCGAAACTTTTAACCTTTTAACCTTTTAACTTTTAAACCACACAGGCCTATAAGTGAAGAAGAGAAAAAAGAACAAGTTGACAAGAGACAAACCCTTGGATATACATATCGAAGTAACAAATGATATAGCTTTATGGCAGCTCCTTCATGCTGAAACCCGCATTAAAGAATACCCGATTTTTTGATAATTTTTGCCTACAAACGATGCTAATAAATGTAGTATAGTTCATTTTTCTGTAATGTCAGTAATTATGCAGGAAAAACAATAGATATTATTCAATGCAGTAAATATTGATAATAATACGAAAAATAGGAATGAAATTAGGCTAAATTGTTTGTAGTTTATAATTCTTTTTTTTATTCTATTCATGTAAATAAATATGCTAATATATATATATATATATATATATATATATATATATATATATATATATATATATATATATATATATATATATATATATACCTTAAGGCGTGAGAATGGCAAAGATACACAACAATACTCACGGAAGAACAAATGCCAGATATCCTAGTGGAGGAAGTAACAAATGCTATAAATCAATGAAAAACGGCAAGACTCCAAGAAAGGACAGTGTAACTGTCGAAATGCTAAAAGCTGGTAGTCGGTAGTTACATAAAACAATGGTAAAATTAGACTCAAAACGCCTCAAAGAACAAAAAGTACCTGACTTATGGAAAAATGCAGAAGTGATCCTATAACATAAAAAGGGAGCACAAGAAGATTTAAAGAACTAACGTCCAATAAGCCTCCTATCGGTAATGTACAAAGTTTTGACTAAGATAATTTCTAAAAGAATATAAAAAAAACAAATAATGTGCAACCAAGAAAACAAGCAGGATTCAGGAGTGGATTCAGTACAATGGATCACATCCAGGTTGTACAGCAGGCCATAGAGAGGCACAACGAATACACCATGCCACTGTGCTTGACTTTTATCGACTACGAAAAAGCATTCGACTCCATCTCAAAGCATGTAATAATGGATGTACTGCTTAGCCAAGGGGTAGATAAAGCATATGTAAGTCTACTAGCATCGATATATGATGGAGCTACAGCCACAATTCACCTTGATGATCTTGAAGGGGGAATTAATGTAGAACAAGGTGTACGGCAAGTATTCCGTAAACTGGATTGGGAACAGAATGGTGTAAAGATCAATGGTGAAAACTTAAACCATCTTAGATTTGCAGGTGATATCGTTCTCCTTTCACAAGACCCAGAGGACCTGCAGAGACGCATACAAGAACTGCAAAGGGCTGGCGAACCATTAGGCTTGAAATGTTCGCTTCGCTTCAGGACAGAAGAATTTCAATTTTAGAAAGGGATTTGTAGATTGTGAACAGATTTGCAAATCTTGGGCAAAGGATTTCAACGCGTGTTAAATGTGGCTGGCAGGCATTTGGCAGGCTTAGCATTGTATTTAAGAGCAGACTCCCACTTTGCCTGACAAGAAAAATCTTCAAACAGTGCATTCTATCCGTTATGGCATACGGAAGTGAAACTTGGATACTCAAATCGCGATGAATTCAAAAACTTCGGATTGCACAGAGGGGAATGGAAAGATGTATGCTTGGCATTACAAGACGAGACAGAAAGTCCTGCGTATGGATCAGGGAACAAACGAAAGTCTGTGATATCATTGGAAAAGTAAAGCAATTGAAATAGAGATGGGCAGGCCATATAGCTAGGCGATGGGATGACAGATGGACCAAGGCAATCCTGGAGTGGATACCGCTTGATCGCAAACGTCCGCGAAGAAGACCGAAAACAGGATGGATTGATGATATCGTTAAGTATATTGGACTAGAGTGGCAGAGGAAAGCCCAGGACCGGGAAAGTTGGAAACATGCTGAAGAGGCCTTCATCCTGCAGTGGATCGACACGGGCTGATGATGATGATATATATATATATATATATATATATATATATATATATATATATATATATATATATATATATATATATATATATATATATATATATATATATATATATATATATATATATATATATATATATATATATATATATATATACATATGTATGTCGGTAAATAGGGCTTATAAGGCTTCCTAAAGCAAGAAACACTAAAACATAAACTATATCAAACCGTTGAAGCCCTGGCGTTATGTAACTGAAAAACATTTGAATAACACGGCCAAATAATGGGTTGCAGTATTTCAATTACATAAAAGGCAGCATTTAAATTTCCCTTTATGGTTACTGAGGGTGACCTGCTTCCCAAGTATACGAGGGTTGCTATTAATGTATCCTGAATTGACAACAATGGTATTGCTAGGCGCAATCTGACAGATACATCATAAAGTTTAAAACACTGTTGACTATATACGTAATCCGAACATTTTTTCATCCGAACGTTATTTGTATTGTTTAGTGGCTTGAAAAATTCATCTCAGTCAAAAAATGGAATTAACTCGTGAGAATTTTCCAGCGATAATTAATTACGACTTTCAACGTGGATTATTTCAATTACAGTGCAGCGATCAACTCACTTCGACTTTTGGCGATGAAACACCATCTAAAATAACTGCATATCACTGGTTTAGCGAATTCAATAGTGGCCATCGTGTGCTCATGGACGAATTTAAAGAAGCTCAACCAAACCCAACAAGAGTTATTCGTGCCTGTTTTTTTGAGATAAATGGGCCGGTGGCTGCAGTGCCACTAAAGAATCGTAGAACGGTTCTGAATTGAATCCAACCATTTGTTTACCAGAAAACTTTGAAGAAATAAGAAAAAACAACCACCGACGCAGGATCATTCTTCATCACGACAACGCGAGCTCTCACACATCGGACCGAACAACTCAATATCTGACCGATCAAAACATCGAACTGATGGGGCATCCTCTGTACAATCCTGATTTAGCACCCAATGATTTATTTTTGTTCCCCTCCGTGAAAAATAGTCTACGTGGTTAACAATTTTCGACGCCAGAAGAAGCGGGTGATGTTTTCAAAATGCATGTTTTGGAGATATCCCAAATGGAATGAAAAATGTACTATAAAAATTGGTTCAAACGTATGTAAAAGTGATCATCGCGGAAAATATTCTGAAAAACAATTAAACCATTTTCAATGATAAATTACCTTTTTATTTATTATTCCGGATACATAAATAGCAACCCTCCCATTAGCAATCAAGAATGAGCTGAAATAATTGAAGAAATCAAATCTGTCACTTATCATAGTATAATTGGTGATTCTACTCCCGATATTTCTCATGTCGACCAACGTAGTTTTGTGGTAAGATATATTTCATCCTCTGGGAATATAAAGAAAATATTTGTGGGATTCATTCTCATAGATCAACCCATTCTTCATACTTCAACAAGAAGTTTTGGAAACTTTAACAAAATTAGGAGTGGATATTAAAAACTGCCGAGAACAAACTTTTGATAATGCTTCAAATATGTAATGAAAATACTCGGGTTTGCAAGCACGCATTAAATTTAGTCCAGGTACGCTTTTTATTCCGCTAATTATTCTTTACATTTAATTGGAGTTGTAGCGGCTGCAGTACAATATTTTATGTTTGGTTTGTGCAGAAATTATTCACATTTTTCTCTGCGTCAACTCACTGCTGGAAAATTTTTACGAGTAAACGAGAAATGCGTACGATAAACAATCGGTCTCACTGAAAAGTATTTCTGATACAAGATGGTCAGCAAGAGCAGCTGCTGTATTAACTATAAAACATGGATTCGCCCATATAAAAGAGGCTTTAAATAAAATTCGTAAAGCAGAAGAAAAACGATAGTGGAGGACATTCTAAAGAAAATGAACAAACATGAAACCGTCCTGATGTCAGTGATTTGGAATACTATTTTGCAAAGAATAAATGCTAATGAATAATTAGTAGAGTGAAACTATTCAAATGATCTATCCTACTGAAATCATTAGAAAAGTCTATCAATAATTTCGGAGAAGAATATTTATTAATTAATCATTTAGTGTGGAAGGTGAACAAACTCACAGACGACGAAAGGGAAGCGTGTTTTTTGATGAAAACAAAGAAGTCGGACATGAATTCAAAATTAGAGAAGATTTTAAAGTCAATTCATTTTATGTTATATGTGATAACACTAAGGGAAAACCATCTCAAAGAGCTCAGAAGTATGAAGTTGTTCTAGAGACTTTTCGTCTGTTTTTTGATTGAAAATTGACAACAGAAGAAAGAAAGCGTTAAAAAAATTGGAACGATATGTATAAAAATGAGATTGAGGTTTGTACTTTGGAAGATGAATTGGACCATTTCTTAATATTTCTAAAAGAAAAGGAGGACACCATAAGACCACACCAGACAATCCAGACATCTTAGATTTCTCGTGTGATAATGGTGTCGATGGATAGAGGGTTTCAACATTTTTACCGCTTGGGGCCTTCACTTGAATTGAGCCGCCATTGCAACGGAAGTGTTATCTACTTCAAAGACAAAATTTTGAAAAAAGTGGACCTTAAGGTTGTGTACAAACCATATAATAAATTAAAAGAAGTTCTGGGTAATCCAAAGGATAAAGTAGAGCAACATGAAAAGTCGGGGATTTACGAAATTAGCTGTCAAGACTGTGATCGAAGGTATATTGGGCAAACAAAAAGATCCATATTGACAAGATATAAAGAACATATTGCCCACATTAGATATGGGAGAAATGAAAAATCTTGCGTTGCCCAACATGCATTCCAACATGACCACAGTATAGATATTAGAAATTTAAGACTAATTAAAAGTGTTAATAATAATAGGGCTTTGGATGCATATGAAAGCATTCAAATAGAAAAATGTAAGAAAATCATGAACCGAGATAAAGGACCGATTCCTTTCAGTCAACTTTTTCAATTGTTAAGGTAAGGCTTAGTACACTTCACGGTTCATGATTTTTACACGCTTCGTTAGGTATGGTTTTCATATAAATAGAACATAGTTTAGTTTTAGAATTAGATTAAATAATCTCCTGATGATGCTAACATGGTTAGTGAAACGTGCGTCGAGCAGTTCAAAAAAGCGTTTTGCTGTTTAGTGGTAAATCTTTTCAAGTTTAGTATTTCATACCAAAGGTTCCAACAGAAGAATTTATTTAGTTGTGTTTTCTAAATTTTGTTAAGCATTAAATCGTAGGTAGTTTAGAAAGTTTCGTGGATACAATTTTAATCTTAACGATGCACCGCGTTTCTACACGATAGACCGAGACTGATGGACACGAAATATTAGCTCTAATTGAAAGTGATCGACATAGGACAACTCGAGAGATCGAAGATGGAACTGTTGGTATCAACCAGCTAAAAGAGTCGTGCCACATGAGTCAACGAAAAAAAAATTGATAGACCGAATTTCTAATTGCGATTCTCAGTTGAAGTACAACGAAATCGATTCTTTTTCAAAGCGGATGGTTACAGGTGATGAAAAATGGATTGCGTATAATAGCATTAAGCGTAAGAGTAATAATGTTAAGGGTAAGTTGGTTTAACCAACGCAAAAGCCATTTTGCAACTAAATAAGGTGATGTTGTGTATTTGATGGTACTGGTAGGAAATTGTTTATTATGAGCTATTACCAGAAAACCAGACCATAAATTTGGAAAAATACTGTTGACAACTGACTGAATTAAAGTGAGCAATCGACCAAAAACGCAGCAAACAGAAAAAGTATTGCGTTCCATCGAGACTATGGACATCCCACACACACGTGTCTTGTGATGGGATTTTTTTGGTCCATCCACAGTACTATCTCGACATGGCGCCCTCCGACTGCCATTTATTTTGCATCAATCGATTAAATATCATTTATATTAGATTTCAAAATAAAACGTCTTTTGTTTCATAATTTGCAATACCGAACAATTCCAAAATAACAGACAATGCATAATAAATAACAATACAAATCATAATCTGGCCCTAGTTCCACGTAAAAAGAAATTTCCCCTATGAATAGTAATTTCCAAGGCAATGGAGTTGAGAGACAATTGTGGAATTAAATTAATTAATTGTGATATAATTAATGTCAGGAGTGAAATGCGATGTACGAGATGTGTATATAAAGTAATAAGTTTGGTAGTGTAGCGATTGATCTGCAAACATTTGTTGGCTTTCCTTTCACAGGCAACCAACATCTAATAAATATTCAGTACGAGTTTGAACTCCCTACAGACGGATTTTACTAATAATAACATATGTGACAACAATTTCGAGGACCGGCACAGTAACAAGTGTTGTTTCAGGGCGCACAGTGCGATAGAAAATTTTGCAGAACTTCAACAGGCCCATAAAAACAGTGTTTTATTAACGGCCCAGGTGTTCAGGTGGTTTTCTTCATACACAATTCATCAGATGAACGGTTGTGTAAGTCAAATTCAACTCTTCCCCGGCCATTCTGACCGACAACCAACGATCAAAACGAGCAAGATTCCGGATTCTGTGAATATTTTCATCATTATTGCAGTTTAAGGCCTTCCGTTTCGCGGTTCATCTTCAATCGAGTATCGGAATGTATCGGAATGTATTAAAATAGCCTAAAAACCTGGGCCCTTGACTAAATACTCTTTGCATAGACGTCTTGAAGTGTTGCAAAAGATTCCGTCACACTGTGCCCAAGTCTGAAACAAAACTTGATACTGCACCGTTGCTCGAAGTTGTTATCACTCATTTCTCGAATGCAATAGAAAAATTCGGTTTGCGAAAAAAATTGCTACGGATTACGAAGTGATTTAGAGAGTTCAAACGCGTACCGAAAACACATCAGTTGTAGTCTTGTGTGCCTTCCAAAGGGCAAGTCAACAGTGTTACTCAATAGAACCCTACGCCATCAGCCTCATTACTTTATTTAAGCACCTCGTATGTATACATTTGAAAACATTTAAAATAATAGACTGCTTTGTAACAATGATATTATTTCAGGTTTCTGCTTTGAGCACCGCTGTAAAATTATCAAGTTTTGCATCTGGTCCACCAGGTCCTATGGGACCCCCAGGTCCCCCAGGTCAAACAGGACCAAGAGGTTTTCCAGGTATGTATTAATTTATTGAATTAACTATTATTAATAAAGGTCAAGGATTGTGACAGGTTGATAGGAGTGACTAACAGTCACGGCTCGTAAGGGAGGACGTTGGGGCGCCGCCCCTGCAGCATTTATCACAGTAAACAATTTTTCAGATCAAAACGCCATAATTTATTTCCGTTCAGTTTTTTCCTTCAACTCATTTTTCTGGTTCATCTCCTGTATAGAGTTTCAATAGCACGAAAAGTAAAACGGAGGAAGGGGAAAGCAAAAAAAATCTTCAGCAGCACTATTTTCTTCTTCGCTCTCCCACTTTAAAAACCCACGAGCCATCACTGGTTGTTCCTGATTGTTGGTCCTGATTGTTAAACATTATTATAATAATGGTGAAAGTCTGGTTGCTACGATTCGTAAAGTGCGACCTATTCTCGGTAGAAATAATGTTCCAAAAGTATCAATTGTGAAAAGAATAATCGAAAAATTCGAAAGTACTGATTCAGTTATTGATGTGAAACACACGACACGAGTTCGTAGTGGTAGTTCAGAACAAAACGCCACGGCAGTTTATGAGTCATCGTGTCACAAGAATTGAACATTTCAACAGCTACTCTTCATTATCTCAATTATCTTGAACACAGAACTGACCGTGCACAGCGAAGAGAGCTTACCAATTGAATCATTGGACAATAAGAAGTGAATACCGATTTTGTAAGCAAGATCATCTTCAGCGATAAAAGCCATTTTCACCTCGGTGGCTTCGTTAATAAACACAATTACCGCATTCCACGAATAATTCATGAAAATCAAATGCATCCCCAGCGTGTCTCTGATTGGTGTGTATTGTGGTCTGGAAGAATTATTGGACCATTTTTCTTTGAAAACGACGAAGGTAATACATTAACGGCAAATGACGAACATTATCGTGACATGATAACTCAGTTCTTTGTCCCTCAATAGGAAGATACCAAACCCGTCTTGCACGAATCTTTTCCTGGTCGTATCATCTTCCGTTTTGGTGACCACAATTGGCCACCACAATCTTGCGATTTAACACCTATGGACTTTTTGTGGGGTTTTCTGTCTCAGGTACAAGCCAACGACCATTCAACCACTAAAGGCCGAAATTGAACGCTGTATCAACGAAATTCCACTACATTTATGCAAAACCGTTATTGAATTAGAATTAGATGTAGGCCGACCAGAATCAAAGACCATTTCGCGCCCATACGTTGGTAACATCATAATGGAGGTGAAATTACCCGATATAGAGATCCTGTCCAAAGGCAAGATCCGAGAAAACTATCTCCGATGCCATTATGAGTCTCTTGAAATGTTCGACGTTCGAATGAAAGTGGGTAGGGTAGGATGGTACAATTAAGTTATATTTGACAGAATAATAGAATGAAAAAAATGCAGTCGTGAGTTGTGATTTTTTTTATTACTTATACCTATACAATTATCCACTTGTAAACAATATTTAGGATTTTCGCGAGTACTTAACTTCCGGCAGGTCCCTTTTCAATCCCCAGCAGTAATCTCCTAACAGTCCAGGACTCTATTTCCCTTGATATCGCATTTCTATAAGGGAAATATCCTGATGGAGTCTCTCGCCGTGTTCATCACTCACATCACACAGGTTTTCATGGAAAAAATCCAAATGTGAGTCCGGGATATGTTTGTTTAAAGACATGTTGCCCCCAAAACTTTGTATGAGATCAAAAATTCTTTAACTAAATCTCTGTAATTTTCTGCTCCGTGGTTACCCAAAAAGTGTTTTACGACATTAACAAAACATTTGCAGGTGGGTTTTTCAAGATCATTCAGTTTTTGCTTAAAGCTATTATCCTTTATTAGTTCCCACATTTGAAGACCTACAAATATAATAAGTTGGGAGTCGGAGTCGCACTCTATCTCTAAGTTATCGTCTTGACTAGCAGCAGTCTCTTAAGTTTCTAATGGATTTGGAGGTGTTGGCACAGGCAATTTGGCACTATGTGGGATTTGCCTTTTTGCAGATGATGGTCTTGTTACTTTATGGTGTATTTCGGCTTAGTTGTGATGTAACAGTCAAGTGTTTGTAACAGTCAAGCAAAAATAACAATCACTTACGTAATCTATCGGTTCCGTCCATTTTATTGGCACATCAAACGGCATATGTCTAGATCCCTTAGCCAGATATGTATGACCCAGGATTTATCTTGATAGCGCACAGGAAAACCAAAGCAACCCAAATAATGTTTGGTTACTAACGGTGTGAAATTTCGAGGCTGAGAGATAAAAGTTAATTCTCCACACACATAACTAAAACTATCCGCTTTCTATATCCACTTTCATAAACTTTCTATATATTCTTTTAAACTTTCTATATCCACTTTTATAAACTATATCCACTTTCGTGGCATATTTACAGCCTTAACCAATATCAATAAATTTTAATTTGTTCACTGTAATAGCTATCTAACTTCAGAAATGACGTAATTCAAACTTAAACACGTATATGAGGTGAAATTGAATATGCAGGTGTCACAAAAAAACTGAGGGTGACTGGAAAAAAATAATAATGATTTGTAATGAGAGTAGAAAAGTGCCATCGAATATCATTACCAAATTCATGTGACAGAAACAGTGTAATTAATCATCAGTGTAATTAAAATTCTAGCGTGATACTTGCCCCACAGGTTACTATTTTACATAAACATTATTTATTGTTATAAAATCACAATCCTAAAAGATTTATTATATATAAAGGGTGATTTTCTTAATGTGTCCGAATTTGCGACAGTGGTCGTTGTCAAACGAACCGTGAGTTTGCGCATAAGTCTGTAAATATGTACCTCAATAGTCTGGCAAATCAAGGTTCTGTACGCCAGACTTATAGAGAACTTCGTGAATTTTATGGTACACATAATCGCCCAAAGGAGTGATGTATTCGTCGAATTATCGATAAATTCCAAACGCATTTCACGCTGTTCGATATTAAAACAAAACTAAGACAAAAACTGGTGCGTTCCGAAGAAAATATCGCCTATTGTTGGCAGTGTTGATGAAGATCCAATTTATTTAATTCCTCGCCGTTCCCAAGAAGTTGGGCTTTGTTATTCGACTACCTGGATTATTTAATTCCGAATATGAATGATATTGATCTGGAAAAAAATGTGGTTCTAATAGTACGGCTCCACATATAATACAGCCAACGCAACAATCGATTTATTGGGGGAATAATTCGGTGGGAAAATTATTTCGAGGAACGGACCTGTTAATTGGCAGCCAAGGTCATA
Source organism: Cosmopolites sordidus (assembly GCA_031761425.1). Lineage (NCBI taxonomy): Eukaryota > Metazoa > Arthropoda > Insecta > Coleoptera > Curculionidae > Cosmopolites > Cosmopolites sordidus. The sequence continues at coordinate 384,217 of JARFXV010000857.1, read as the reverse complement.
TGATTTAATGCCTCTAGATTATTTTCTTTGAGGTTATGTTAAATATTTGGTCTATAACGGTAAAATAGCAACTATTGATGCGCCGGAAGCCAACATAACTCCGACAATTGCCGACATAAGACAAAATACGCTTTGTAAGAAGTAGCCTCAGAGGAGATTTGGTCAAAATTGTTTTCAAACATTAATAATAATAATAATATTCAGCTCTACAGGCCTAGTGGCCCTTGGCTTCGAGTTCTTTCACTCTTCTTTTCCAACTTTTTCTGTCCAAAGCATCAGTCTTCCAATCCCTCACTCCTACTTTCCTCAAATCATTTAGCACCTCATCCAGCCATTTCTTCCTCGGTCGCCCTCTTCTTCTCCTTCCCCCTTCGCCTCTCATTAGAATTCCTTTAACCCATCTCCCGCTGGACATCCTCGCTATGTGCCCTAGCCATCTAGCTCGCTGTGCTCTCACCACCTGAACAATGTTTGGTTTTTTGTACAGTTCTTCTATTTCTTTGTTTGTTCTTCTTCTAAATTCATTCAGAACTTTAACTCCTCCAAAAATTCTCCTTAATATTTTTCGTTCCCAGACTTCCAGCTTAGTTTCTTCCTTCTTCGTCATCGTCCATGTCTCGCACGCATAGGTAACCGTGGGCCTTAGTATTGATTGGTACACTCTTACTTTTGCTGCTCTTGTTATATTCTTTTCCCTTAAAATTTTTGAAAACATTCCTGCAGCTTTGCTTCCTTTCGCTAGTCGTTTCTCTATTTCCTTTTCTTCATCCCCTTTACTCGTTAGTATTACTCCCAGATATTCAGCTTGTTCCACTTTCTCTATTGTATATTTCTTATTTACTGCACAATCAATGACTAAATTAGGGGAGAGTCCTCTGGTGCTATCTTTCATTACCATATATTTGGTCTTGTTCTCGTTAATTGTTAAGCCATATTCTCTCGCCTTTCTTTCCAACATCTTGAAAACCTTTACTACTTCTTTCTTGGATCTCGCCATCAGTACAATGTCGTCGGCATAAGCCAAACATTGGTGTCTGGTACCATATATTAACCCCTTGGTATTGATGCCACTCTCCCTCAGAATCACTTCCTGCACCAGATTGAACAAAACTGTTGACAGTGGATCGCCTTGTCTCAGTCCTTTCTTTACAATGAACTCCTCAGACATTGCTCCATCGACTATAACTTTATTTACTGTTCTCCTGACAGTCATCTCCACCAACTTCCTCAACTTTTCCGGGACCCCCAGTTGTCGCATTGCTTGGAACACCTTTTCCCTGCTAATGGAGTCATATGCTTGCCGATAATCTATGAACAGCAAATGTAAGCTCAAATTTTGCTCATAAGTATTCTGTTGGATCTGTTTCATGATGAATATCTGGTCGGTTGTTGATCTTCCTGCCCTGAACCCTCCTTGGTATTCCCCTACTTGTTCGTTATGGTATTTCTCTAGTCGATCTTTAATCATCTTGGCCATCACTTTGTAGGTCACGTCTTGCAGTGCAATTCCGCGGTAGTTATTACATTCCTCCTTAGCTCCTTTTTTGTGCAGTGGTATTATCAGCGCTTTATTCCATTTCTCTGGCATATTTTCTTCTTGCCAAATTCTGTTCATTAACTTCCATGTGCTTGCCACCAAAGTATCACCACCGTGTTTCAGGATTTCAGCTGTTATACTGTTTTCTCCAGTACTTTTGTTATTTTTTAACTGCTTTATACAAACTTCTACTTCTTCTTTTGTAGGTGCATTTATAATTTCGTTATTTTCTGCAATCGCATCTTCTTCAATTTCATGTTCTCCCCAGTTCCCTTCTTCACCAGTCTCATTTAGCGTCTCTGAAAAATATTGGGCAAATCTTTTCAGTTTTCCATCTACATCTCCTAGCAGGGATCCTTCTTGAGTTTTCAAATAATGGGGTCTTCTAGCGCTACTGCCTTTACTTTTTTTTAATTCCTGATAGAAATTTCTTATCTCTTTGTTAGCATATGATTCCTCTATTTCTTTTAATTCACGTTCTAAAAGTTCTTTCTTTTTCCTGCTACATATGGTCTTGGCTCCCCTTCGGATGCGATCATATCTTTCTTTGTTGCTTTCGCTCCTTTCTTTCAGTAATCTCAGACGTGCTTTGTTTCTTTGCTCCAAAACTTGTTTACATTCTTCGTCGAACCACCTATTTGTTTGATTTTTTTTGGGTTCTCCCAGTATTTTTTCTGCTACCTCCTTCATAACTGTTTCAATCCGTACCCATTCCTCCTCTAAATGTTCTTTATTGAGCTTAATTCCTAGTTTTCTTTTCATTTCCTGTTCGAAATGCATTGCTGTTTTCAAACATTAATGCCACTGAATATTATTTCACATAAAATAAATGGTTCCAAGGCATCTAAATTAGTTGTTTATTTAAATTTAAAGTTCGAAAGCACTAAAAACGTAACCCTATATACAAGGTGATGAGTCACCGTGGATGGTACGTTAGACGTTTACGGAAAACTACTTGGGGTAATGATTTTAAATTTTGAGTACTTATGTAAATGAACATGAACTCTCTATTTAATATATTTTCGGCATCGAAGTGTTGCCAGATTTATTCGAAGCTGATTCCAACTGTTTTTTTTTTAATAGAATACCCTATATGTTATTACATTTCTAAATTCTGTGAAGCATTTGAAACTTTTTATGTGATGGGCCGTTTTGGAAATAAAAAATATATTTTAAGAAATTTGGTAACAAACATTTTAATACGGTATCGTAATAGGTTGCTTTATGATAATATGATATGAGAATTAATTTATCACATGCAGGGTGTTTACAAAATAGTACCCGTTTGATAGAACTTAAAAATTCTTGTTATGTGAGAATTTTAAACGTAGGACACAAAAGAGCAATACATTCTGTTGTAAGTGTTAAGTGATGGTATATCTATTTTTAACGGTTTTCGACTTATAAACAAACAACCAAAATAATACAATTTAAGCAAAGAAAAAGGTTTATTTATTTTAATAAACAATAAAACATAAACATAAAAAATAAAAAACTATTTTTATAACAAATGTTCGTAACGCTGACCGTTTACCTCCAAACACTTCAACATTCTGATCTGGACCCCTTTCGTGACGGCTCTTCTTATCTCAATAGGATCTAAGGTTGCGAATGCTTGATTCACCCGATGTACTAACTCCTCTCGTAATGTTTACTGGCGTTTTGAAGATAATATCTTTTACAGTACCCCAACGATAGAAATCAAGAGGAGTTAAATCGGTTAATCTCGGCGATCAATTCCACGGACCCAAACGTCTAAACCGCCTGTTTTCTAGTTCGTACAGTTACCAGCTTTCTTCTTCTATACAGTGTGCCCGAGTACCATCAAGCTGGTACCAGTGCTTCGATATACTGCTAGTGAAAGGTTTTCTGTCAAATCCTCTACTACTGTTGTTACTAGTTCTAGATAATTTCGTGCAGTTAACTGTTCATCGTACATAAAATATCAAATTTGTTTGTCCATGATTAAACAAAAAACATTAAAACTAAATTTCTCTTGGTATGCGGAATCCCTAGTAAAATAAGAATTGGCCCGGAAGTGACAATTTCGTCTGTATTTTTTTTCCTTTATTTGGGTTTTTCGTCACTATCTAAAACTCAAAAAATATCAAAAATACCTGTTCTTATTAAAAGAAATCGCTATAATTAATTTAAATAAAAATAACTGTATTGCTATGCCTTCGGTAGATTTAAATTCAATATAGTTCCCGATTCTAAAGAATACAATTAAACACATTTAAATATTTGAATACACAATCAGTATAATAAACAATCACACAGTAAACATTACCTATATATATTTTTTGGTAGTATGTCACTGTCATGAAAATCTATTGTTGTCAATGTAAGTATCGTTGACATACACAAAAAATATATTTACTTTCACTCGTTACTTTATATATTACAAATTAATATAATTTATTTTTTAGTTTAGTTTTGAAAACGGGGGGAGAGTACCCTCCGAAACGTTAACGTTAAAAGTTTGTAAATTTTTTTATAACATTTTTATATCTTTAAAATTTTGTTCGTTAGGTAAATTTATTACAGGTAAGAATCACTGAGAAAAATGTCTCCGTTTGGTTTTTTGTTTTTACCCAGTGATTCTTTCTTTAAATAAGAACAGGTATTTTTGATATTTTTTGAGTTTTAGATAGTGGCGAAAAACCCAAATAAAGGAAAAAAATATATGAACACGCTACAATCATTCAGACATTAATTTCGTCTGTTAAAAACCCCTTCTCTTGAAAATTTCGACTCATCAGTAAATATTATTTTTTTGTAAAAAATGTGGATCTTTCTGGAAACGAACTAATAAATTTGCACAAAATTTCACTATTTGAGGACAGTCGTCTGACTTGAGAAACTGAGCTTTAGAAAATATGTAACGGCGCATGCCGTGTTTTTCAGTATTCTTTGTACTGAGGAGAATGTTATATGCAGCTCTTTTCTAGCTCTTCTAATAGAAGAATGAGGATATGCATGGAAATAAACCAGAATATTAATCTCGTTATCGTCATCAGATGTTACTGGCTTGGTCAAATTCTGGAGTGCGTTCGAAAAACCAAAATTTATAAAATTTGTTTGAATCCGTCCAAATTTTCTTTTATCCATTCGTGCTAAGTTAGGATACATTGCGTTAAACTGTCTGCAGGTGCCGTCGATAATTTTGTCACACTGTCCGTATAAAATAAATAAATTCATGATCACTGCATTCGAATAGTAAATTTCTTCCATTCTTTACTGAGACAATTATTTACTTAAATACGTTAATAATGAATTATCAAACTAATAATGTCAAATATATACATTTTTATATTTGTTTATAAGTAATTAGTCTTCGGATTAATTGCATTATTTTGGTTTTTTGCATAAAAGTCGAAAACCGCTAGAATAGGTGTACCATTATTTAACACTTTTAGATACAGAATTTATTGCTCTTTTGTGCTCCACTATAAAATACAGGGTGATCAATTTAAAATTCCCACATAACATTTTCATGTCATATTATTATAAAGCAACCTATTAAGGAACCGTATTCAAAAATTCAGGTATCTAGCTCTTCTGGTTGTAAAAAAAAAATTTTTTCTAAAAAATATTTTTTATTTCCGAAACGGCTCAAGATTAGGTATAGCGTATGTTATATAAAAAAGTTTCAAAACGCCTCACAGACCCTAAAAATGTAATATTATATAGAATATTCCATTAAAAAAAAACAAAGTAGGTATTACCTACTAGTAGATTTGACAACATCGCAGCGCAGAAAATATTTTAAATAGAAAGCTCTAGTTTATCTAAAATTTTCAAATCGTTAAGTAATTCTCCGAAAACGTCTAATGTACCATTCACCATGAATCACCCTGTATATATGTGTATATATATATATACACTTTTGTTGGTTGCTTGACAGGGAAGATATCCCTTCAACTGGATGACACATGTTTCGTCTCTGTTTTAGGCGGAGAAGCAAATTGTTCCACATGAGATTGTGGAACCCAACGGTTGGGTGTGTGATGACACTCAGCTACTGCTGTCTCATTGTACGTAGTCCAAAAAAATCTAACATATATATATATATATATATATATATATATATATATATATATATATATATATATATATATATATATATATATATATATATATAATAATATTCAGCTCTGCAGGCCTAGTGGCCCTTGGCTTCGAGTTATTTCACTCTTCTTTTCCAACTTTTTCTGTCCAAAGCATCAGTCTTCCAATCCCTCACTCCTACTATCCTCAAATCATTTAGCACCTCATCCAGCCATTTCTTCCTCGGTTGACCTCTTCTTCTCCTTCCCCCTTCGCCTCTCATCAGAATTCCTTTAACCCATCTCCCGCTGGACATCCTCGCTATGTGCCCCAGCCATCTAGCTCGCTGCGCTCTCACCATATGAACAATGTTTGGTTTTTTGTACAGTTCTTCTATTTCTTTGTTTGTTCTTCTTCTAAATTCATTCTGAACTTTAACTCCTCCTAAAATTCTCCTTAACATTTTTCGTTCCCAGACTTCCAAGTTAGTTTCTTCTTTCTTTGATTGGTTCGTACACTTTTACTTTTGTTGCTCTTGTTATATTCTTTGCTCTTACAATTTTTGAAAAAATTCCTGCAGCTTTGCTTCCTTTCGCTAGTCGCTTCTCTATTTCCTTTTCTTCATCCCCTTTACTCGTTAGTGTTACTCCCAGATATTAAGCTTGTTCCACTTTCTCTATTGTATACTTCTTATTTACTGCACAATCAATGACTAAATTAGGGGAGAGTCCTCTGGTGCTATCTTTCATTACCATATATTTGGTCTTGTTCTCATTAATTGTTAAGCCATATTCTCTCGCCTTTCTTTCCAACATCTTGAAAACCTTTACTACTTCTTCCTTGGATCTCGGCATCAATACAATGTCGTCGGCATAAGCCAAGCATTGGTGTCTGTTACCATATATTAACCCCTTGGTATTGATGCCACTCTCCCGCAAAATCATTTCCTGCACCAGATTGAACAGAACTGTTGACCGTGGATCGCCTTGTCTCAGTCCTTTCTTTACAATGAACTCCTCAGGCATTACTCCATCGACTATAACTTTATTTACTGTTCTCTTGACAGTCATCTCCACCAACTTCCTCAACTTTTCCGGGACTCCCAGCTGTCTCATTGCTTGGAACACCTTTTCCCTGCTAATAGAGTCATATGCTTTCCGATAATCTATGAACAGCAAATGTAAGAATTTTGCTCATAAGTATTCTGTTGGATCTGTTTCATGATGAATATCTGGTCGGTTGTTGATCTTCCTGCCCTGATTTTCCTTGATATTCCCCTACTTGTTCGTTATGGTATTTCTCTAGTCGATCATCTTGGCCATCACATTGTAGATCACGTCTTGCAGTGCAATTCCTCGGTAGTTATTACATTCCTCCTTAGCTCCTGTTTTGTGCAACGGTATTATCAGTGCTTTATTCCATTTCTCAATATATATATATATATATATATATATATATATATATATATATATATATATATATATATATATATATATATATATATATATATATATATATATATATATTATAATATTAAAAGGTTGCATAATTACTTGTACTCAGTCCAAAAGTAAAAAAAAGGGGAATGCGTATAGCTATTTCGAAAATTAAATTGTCCGCACTTATTCCTACAATACTCCATCCGTAAAAATTTAAAAATTTAACAAGCAATTTAACCAGAGAATTAAAACTGGAAGAACGATTAGCATAGACAGTAAACATAAAATTTCCAGACTCTGGGCACTAACTTCCAGATCATCATTATCTCCGCCTTTCCCTGAACAAAATAAAGATCGGCACAGTTTGGGAAGGTATTATGTTTAACCCATTTGCATCATCTAAACTCTTTAAAGCTTTGGTTGGGAATTTTTAGAAGTTTCCTTTATATGCTTATTTCCGTCAAATAATATAAATTTCGACGAAAAAACTGATCATTAAATATTAGAAGTTAAATTCTTCATTTATGGATTAATTGCACGAAAAAAAACAATGTACAAATTATCAGTGTCTTTTATGTGAAATACAGAATTTATTCAAGGAAAAAAATACTTATTAAAAACCTTTATTATTTTTAACGACTTTGATACATTTCATCTCATAAATTAATCTTGGTGTTTTTATGATTGAATTAATGTTTTTGACAATTCGTAGAATCGTAAACGAAATCAGTGTAATTGGTTGCAGAGAGACGAGCGTAGAAAAACGACTAACAAACTTAAAGATCTTCTTCAATCTATACTTAGAAGAGATAAAAATATCAGATAACTGGGCCAATTATGATAGTAGTATGTAGTATGTACGAGGGGAATTTTTTAAATAAGGTCCGTTAGTGAATGAGAGTGAGAATGATGCGCAATCGGAGCAGTGCACTTGCGCGTCTTCTCTCAGTATGCTTTGCGAGCATTTAGGCCCCATTTGCAGCCGTATCGTTTGTCTGCGTGCTGAATTGTAGAAGTTTATAATGTTTAAGAAAATTGAGTCACCCGCCAACTGTAAGATACGATTTGTAATTCGATTCTTGAGTACAAGAAACTTGGCAGCAGCGAAAATTCACTGCCAGGTTTGTGAGGTATACGGTGATAATACTATGAGAGACAGAAAAGTTTGAAAGTGGGTGAGAATATTCAAGGATGAGCGGGTTAGTGTGCATGATAAGCCACGCCCTGGCCGACTTTCTCTAATCTAATTTCTGACGATTTGGTTCGTGATGTGGACAAGAAAATTCAAGAGAAGCGACGATTCACGATTTCAAAGTTATCAAGTGAATTTCCACAGGTTTTAAGGTCAGATTTGTACACCATTGTTTCGGAGAAACTGAATTATCGAAAACTGTGTTCTTGGTGGATTCCAAGACTGCTTTCTGGCGATCACAAAACAAAGATATTGATTCGATACAATCAGGAAGGAGATGGATTGTTAGACCACATCTTAGTGTTGTTAGACTACATAGTCTTACATGACTGCTTAGTCCAAGCAACAGTCAATAGAATGGCGACACACATCGTCGCCAATAAGGGTGAAAGTCAAACAGACAATTAATTTCAACACGAAAAATCAGGGCAACTGTCTTTTGAGACAGGAAAAGAATTTTGTTAAGAGAAGCACAACATCAATTCTGGTGCTTATTATAACACCTTGAGAAAACTCTGGTGTGCCATATAAAACAAGCGGCGTGTCTTCCGGTATGATGTTGCTCCCCATGACAATGCAAGATTACATCTTTCTGCACAAACACAAGGTCTAATCAGGTCTTTTGGACGGGAAGAACTGGATCATTCACCTTAAAGTCCAGACCTTGCACCTAGTAATTTTCACTTGTTTCGGTACTTAAACCAGTTCCTTAGTGATCAACGGTTCAACCACGATGAACAACTTAAAACTGCAGTCATGGTTCGGGCTTCACAAGCGGCAGATTTCTTTGTCGTCTGATTTTAATAGTATTTATAGTATTTTTCTTCTTACTAAAAAACGGACCTTATTTAAAAAATATAGCTCGTCTATAACGGGTCTTCCAAATTGAGTGGTTTTATTTTTATTCTTGAATAAAACACAGATGCGTTGTGAATTTGCCTAGTGTAATGTGCAAGTGTAATGTATGACATTTATAAAAATGGAGTCGTACACAATACAACAATGCGTTAAAATTGTTGAATTAATTTAAGGAAATTGGGCATTCCCCGAAAAATGTTTTTAGAAAATTACGTGATATTTACACTATGCACAATCGTCCATCTAAAAGTACTATCAATCGAATTAAGCAAAAATTTCCAGAAACTGATTCGGTGAAAGATAAAAGTAGAGCAATATAGAGTCGTAGTGATCGTTCACAAAAGCATATTGATTTGGATTGACAGAAATTTCCATTAGTCGACGTTTACAACAATTTGGACGCAGTGAATCTACAACATGGCATATTTTACGAAACGATTTAGCTCTGAAGGCATATAAGGTTCAAATTACACAGGAACTAAAGCCACAAAATCATTCAAAACATCGTGTATTTGTCAATTGGTATTTCTGTATTCAATGCGGCTGTTGAAGCTGTAACTGTGAATGGTGTTCGATATCGTGAGAAAATAACTGGATTTTTGTGGGCTGAATTGAATAATATTGATCTGGAGGATATTTGTGCCAACAGGGTGACGCTACACCTCACTCTGCTAATGAAACCACTGATTTATTTAAAAAAAAAATCCTAGGCAAGTTATTGCAAGAAACGGTGATGTTAACTGGCATGTGATTTGGCACCGTTGGACTGTTTTCTTTGGGGTTGCGTAAAATGCCAGGTCTATAAGAATAATCCACAATCGATTCCTGAACTAAAGGATAACATTTTTCGAATCATTGGTGAGATAGAGCCACGGTTATGCTAAAATGTCATTCAAAATTTTAACAAAAGAGTCATTTGTTGGCCTTTTTTTTGTGTAATTGCCAATTATCATTAAATGTCAATTATCATTAAAAAGTTTTTTGAAATGAACGCAAATTGTGGGTTTTATTCAAGAATTTAAAAAACGGGTCAATTTGAAAGACGCTTTACTTTAAGTGACAAGAAAACGTTAATATGGATTAGAGAGCGAACGAGAATGCCAAAATAAACATGGACAAAAATAAACTATTTGAAAAATTATGCAGAAAAAAAGTGTGTCAAAGACGTCATTTAAAAAACATCTGAATAAATATGGATCCCTTATGCATAAGATAAAGATGAATAGAAGGTTAAAGGATAAGCATATTAACAATATTATTTTATATACAGAACGCTGTTTAGAGACAGAGAGCTGATGAAACTTATATCCATTATTTTAATCTAGAGCTAGAAGTAGAAGCTAGAGTATAAGTGTATACACCACCTGCACACAGTATCACAAGCAAATACTAAGCGGATTTTATATCGAATGTTCGAAAAGCAATAAAGAGAAAAATGGAAAAATATTTGAGTACCCTCCCTATTCTCCAGATTTGGATTAATAATCCAAGAATTCTGCTGGTATGTGTAAAAAAGTGTCTATTTTTGTATCTTTATTTGGTTACTAACTACAATTATTGTTAACTTCTCTACATTAGCTATTATCTAGTTACATGAATATCACTATGACCAAAAGGTAAAATATATTCTGCTGACATAGACTTAGTTGATTTGTATTCCTTAAATTTTTTTCTTCTTAACAAATTATATAATGACAAATTCATAACGAATTTTAAATCTATCTTTGAAACTGACTATAAAAGAAGCATAGAAGAGAACAAACTTTGGCATAGATGTCCTTCTATGGTCAAAAATTCGCATGCTTTACGTATCGATGCAACTATTTAATTTTTAATTTAGTTCGACTGTCCTTGATATCTGACCGAAGTTTCATATCATTTAGCTTGTTAAGTTAGGAATTACAATGTCTGTTGTAATTGTTAAAAAAAATTTTAGCCATTTTTTAGCCATTTAAATTAGCCATTTTTTAAAATGAATAAATTTGTGGAGCAAGTTTGTGTATCACGATAAAGCACCATTGTACCCCGCAATAATTATCCGTCAATAGTTCGCTAAATATCAAGCAAATACTGTTCCACAAGTACCATATTCACCAGATATAGCACCATCCTATTTTTTTCTGTCCAAAAACCACTGCGCGCCGTTTTGAGTATATAAAAAGCAGAGTTCGCTGGCTGCTTTGAAAGAAATACTAGAAACCGGTGAATATAAAATATGTGTCTAAGACTAAAAAAAACGTTGGAGTAAGTATTGTAATGAGGGGACTACTTGGACGGAGATAAAATAAATTTGATTGAACAAATAAATACATTGTGTTTCATTTAAAAACTGCCCTTACTTTTTCATCATTTGATATTGATTTTGCTAAGAGATGGCGTTACTTTGTTGGTATAGACTAATGACGTCTATGGCGTTTTGGAGGATAAACATGCGCCATCAAAAGCCAGTTCGCTATTCATTGTCATTGTGCAAGAAACATAGTTTTTCATAGCTTTGAATATGTCGAATTATATACCAGAAAAGGGCGTTTTGCGGGGAAGTTCTTATTTTATTTGAAACAAAAGGGGGCTGAAAGTTATCGATTGTTGATTGAAGTTTATGGTGAACATGCTCTAACCTAAAAAAATTGGGAAAAATGGTTTTAAAAGTGGTGATTTTGATATAAAAAACAATATGCGTCCAGGACAGCCGAAAAAGTTTGAAGATGCCGATTTGTAAGTACTATTGGATAAAAACTCAACTCATACGTTGAAACAATTGGCAAAAGCATTGAATGTTCCTCATTTCACCCTTTTTGAACGCTTATACGCATTGGGAAAGTTCCAGAAAAAAGAAAAATAGGTTCCATACGAATTGAAGGATCGAGACATTGAAAGGCGAAAAACTACTTGTAAAATTTTGCTTGCCAGAAAAGAAAAGGTTTTTGCATTGGGTTGTGACAGGTGATAAAAAAATTGATCTAAACTCATCGTCAAAAGTCTTGCACCCCCGTTATTTCTCTAAAAAATAAGTAAATTTCAATATGGTGTCTATGCGCAATAAGAGATGGAAATTTATTTATCAGAAAAATTAATAAACATAAACGTGCCAAAAATATCTTTTTTGTTAACATTTACCAGCAATGTATTTATACAATGTTTTACTACAGTTTATCTTTATCTCTATCAGTTTATCTCTGTTAATCGTACAATATAACAATAAAAATACCTGGAGCTGAAATTTCTGCGTTTATTAGGGCCCGAAGTATTGCCTTGAATCAAGCTTTCTCGCGACATCAAATTGCTACTAGTTTAAATATTGTTGAAGTACTGTTAGCAGAGCAATTTGAAGATTTGAAGAAACTGGTGATGTTGCCTCACTACCCAGAAGTGACCGAAGAAGGGTTAGAAATGAACGATAAGATCGTTATCTTGCTCAATATGCACGAAGAAACCGCTCAGTGCCGATTAGACCGATACAATTTTATTTCCAATGGACGTACAATCGCACTATATCACTGTATAAGAAGAAGAAGAAGAAGAAGAAGAAGAAGGGAAGGCCCACCAAACCCTCTCCACCAAACCTTCTTATTCCACTGCTACCATATATTCGCTCTTTATTGACAATTTGACAAACACACCTTATGACTAACTATGCGGAAATAATCTCTCGCATTCAATTTGCACACTCTACCGTGAAGCGGTGAGAAGTGGGTCCCTCAAAGTTCGGACCAAGGTCCAGGAGGTACCAATAACCCTCCAGTCTTTGCTTCTGAAATACGCATTACTACATGAATTAAGTTGCTCCAAATTTGAGCTTCGCGCAAATGCCATAGCTTATTTAGCATGTGGTCGGATCGCTTAAGACACGAGCCACCCGACCCAAATTATGTGACTAAAAGTGACTAAGCTACAATCTAAAAAAAAAAGACTTAACCCAAAACAAGAAAAGAAAGCATATGGTGAGGCTGCTTTAAGTGAGAGAAGTTGTCGGGAGTGGTTTCAAAAGTTTAAAAACGGTGAGTTTGATGTGGAAGACAAAGAACGCAGTGAAAAGCCGAAAGTGTACGAAAATACGGAATTGGAAGTATTATTGTCCCAACGTCCCAAACGCAAAAAGAACTTACACTTACATTAGAAGTGACTCAACAAGCAATTTCAAATCGTTTAAAGTCGTTGGGAATGATTCAAAAACAAGGAAATTGGGTTCCATATGAACTAAATGAACTGAATACCGATTTTGCATGAGTGAAATGCTGCTTGTCAGGCATAAAAAAGGGTTTTTTTTGCATCGTACAGTCTCTAGTGATGAAAAATCGATCCACTACTATAACCCAAAGAGGAGAAAGTCATGGGAACCACCTGCCTATGCTTCAACATCGATAGCCAAACCGAATGGTCGGGTCGCTGATGTTAAGACACGAGCCACCCGACCCAAATTATGTGACTAAAAGTGACTAAGCTATAATCCAAAAAAAAAAGACTTAACTACGACTTTACTACAAATCTAACTACGTCTTGCCTCTCATCATAAAATCTCACGCAATCATAAATTCTGTGGAACGGATCGTCGATTCCATCAACACAATACATGCATCTAGGGTCCTCAATTTTGCCAATTCTTGCATAGTGAACACCAAACTGACTATGTCTATATCACTGTATAAGTCGTACGGTTTCCGGAAGGCTTTTCAACGTTGGGCTGCATCGCAGACGCCCCATTAGAGTTCCCCTGTTAAATTACCAGCAAAGGCAAAGGCGTTTTCAATGGACCAGAGAGCATCAAGCCTGGTTATTGCCTCAATGGAGAAACATTGTTTTTATCTAAGAAACAAGAACTGGTTTAGTCTAATCAGCGATGATTATCGTCGGGGAATTTGAAGGGAGGTAGGAAAACAGCATCGCCTTAATTGAAGTAGCGTATATTAGGGCGGTAGTGAAATGTTTTGGGGTGGAATATTTTACAATAGAAGAACAGAACTCATTCACGTCCGACAAACAATGAACGCATATTTCTACTTGGAACATATCATCAGACCTGTTATTTATCCATTACAGGAAGAAATTGGTAACAATTTTATCTTTATGGATGATAGCGCCCACCCGCATAGGGCTAGAAACGTCCAAATGGCTCTAAATGAAGCTGGAATTAACAGATTAGATTGGCCGCCGTTATCGCCGGATATGAATCCAATCGAACATATTTGAGACTACCTTTCTAGAGTCATTAACCATAGAAACAATCCATCAAGAAATCGCCTGGAGCTAATTTTAGCCGCTCAAGAGGAATGGACCAATTTATCACAAGACACTATTAATAACCTAATTATCGGCATGCATCGAAGAGTTTACGTATTAATAAGAAATAGGAGAGGTAATACTGCCTATTAGTTGAACAATATTTACATTAATTTAGTTTTTTTGAGAATATATTTTATTTTAATTTTAGATACGTACATATTTTTTTAATATTTATAAAATACAAGAACAAAAACAAAATTACTATTTTTTTTCTCTTGCACGCATCCATTAATCCTTTAAGCTATCTTTTGAAAAAATAAACCCAAAATATTTTCGTATCAAAACAAAAATAAAAAGGGGAGTGCAAGACTTTTGCCTATGAGTGTATTGACAACCCAAGGCGCAAAAAATCATGGGTAGACCGAAGCCAGCCTTCAACATCCCAACCAGTGCGCAATATACGTAGAAAGGAGGCTTTGCTGTGTATTTGGTGGGATAGTAGAGGAGCTGTGTAGACTGCTGAAACCTCGTGAAATGATTACTGGCGAACGATACCGACAATAATTAATAAGTGTCAAAAACTATTTGGAAAACGTTATATGGGACGTCCTACCCCATCTGCCGTATTCACCGAACTTAGCCCCTTCGGACTATCACTTGTTTCGATGGATGGAGCGAATACTTTCGGAAGAACACTTACATTTTTACGAAGAAGTGAAAATTTTGCTTGATAGCCCTTTGGCGCTGAATTCATTCTTTGACAGAAAGATGGGAAAAGCTAACAATGGCCATTACTTTGATTAGTAAGGTAATTTATTTTGTTATGGAAATAAACGCTAAAATTTTGCGACAAAATCGGCATCATTAACCGAAACACCCATTATTTATAAGATGCATTTTCGTTGTCAGTTTGTTATTTTTTTTACAATTATACACACCCACTAATAATTCCTTCCTCGACTCCTGACCAATAATTGTTCTTGTCTTAAATATATATTATATAAAATCGATTTAAATAATAGACAGTAAAATATCGTAATGCTCTGTGATATGGAAGTTAAGTTTCAAAATATTTCAATATAACAGAATAGAAAGTTCCAAAGTACACAAAAGTTTTCTTTAATTAAAGATCCAGACCGAGTTTTCGAACATTGAAAATCCGGAAATCACTATGTTTGGGTCCTGGGAGACCCCAAAATAGGGTTTTGAACCATTTTGATGCCGCTTAATAGGTTTTTCCTTTGGTTCGGTTTATTTAAATGTCTAAATGGGATTTTCGAGTTTTGAAAACCCTGAAATTGTTTTGTTTAGGCCCTAAAAAAACCCAGAAAAATCCTTAGAATATTGTTTTACAGAATTTAGTTTTCTTTTATTATACTGTAAAATTGCTGGAATGAAAGTCATACAAAATTATATTTTAAAACTGCTTAGATTTTTTTAATATTATTTCTATGGAGATATGCGCTTGATCTTGTCCAAATTATACTAAAAGAGATTTATCATTAAACACCAAATCACTTGTTTTTAATGTTACTGAATTATCTATGATGTTAATATGGTTAGAAAACATGTGATTTAAATTTAATGTTTCACATCAAAGGTTCCAGCCGCCAAAAAAAGCGTTTAAACGTAAGAAATTATACTTCTTTGGTATAATTAATAAAAAACAAGTCTTAATAAATGGCGAAGGTGTCATAATTAAAAAAATATATAATAAATTATGTGTTACATCGGCGCGCGCAACTTCGTCCCCCGCTAAAAATACACTCTGATCTATTTTCCCAAACGCGCCATAAGAAGTATAACTTCAAAAATTGTCCAAATTATTTGAGCAATGTTTCTGTATAGGGGCACCAATCGAAGCTTCAAAACTTTATTACTATGGAGCACATAGTAACAGTAAAAATATAAACAGTTTGCCAATAATAGTGTCAGAAATTTGAAACATAATGACAAGAGTGACTGCACCTCTAGTGATGCTCCATAAGTTTCAAGGCCATATAATATTTAGTTTTATTTTGTTTTGATAGTCTACCAAAGCTGATAGGTTCGTTAATTTTACTACAATCGGCATAAAGCGAATTTCGTGTTTTAATTAAACAGTACTTTTTGCGTAAAAAATACACTCAGCAAACCAAAGAAAAATTAAAATAGCATTATGGGGACTCTGCTCCTTTGCATTTTATTGTTCATATCGCGCTCCACACTCAGGACGCCCCGTTGAGATCACTACTGAACTAATGGTCAACAAAATCTATGATATAGTGTTGACCGATCGCAAAGTGAAGGTTAAAGAGATTGTTGATATTTTAAACACCTCAGAAAAACACGTATAGAACATCCTACAAGAACATTTGGACATAAAAAAACTATCAGAGCGATGGGTGCCGTGTTTACTTACTGCAGACCAAAAACGCTTCACAGCGTTGTTTAGACAGATATAGGCGTAATTCGAAACAATTTATACGGTGATTCGTGGCTATTGGTAAAACTTCAATTCACCGCTATAAACCCAAAATAAAGCAACAATCAAAGCAATGGGTTTTACACGGCGAACGTACCAAAAAGAATGCGAAGACCTTTCCATCAGCCGGAAAGGTCATGGTTAATGTTTTCTGGAATTGGCAAAAGTGCTGTTTCACCACAACCATAGTCAATGGTCAATTTACCCTACGAATTGATACGGCATTCACCTTATTCTTCCCTTCTTAGCCATCTCCGTCTTATTTTTCTTTCTAGGAACAATAATAAAAGTGTACAAATAAGTTTCCGCCGTTTGACAAAAGATGGCTACACCACAAGGTTATGTTGAAATTGTCAGATGTAAAAACGTAATATCGTAAGTTTGGCTATCTAATAACAATATAACCTTAAAGTATTAGTGACTCCGAATCGACATCACATAATTTTTTTCGTGCAAAAATGTCAAGTTTTGTGCCGAATAAGTGTCATTTGCGGGAACATTTGATTTACTTCTTTAATTTGAAGAAATCTGCAGTTGAGGGGCATCGATTACTTGTAGAAGCATATGGTGAGGCTGCTTTAAGTGAGAGAAGTTGTCGGGAGTGGTTTCAAAAGTTTAAAAAAAGACAAAGAACGCAGTGAAAAGCCGAAAGTGTACTAAAACACGGAATTGGAAGTATTATTGTCCCAACGTCCCAAACGCAAAAAAAAAACTTACACTTACATTAGAAGTGACTCAACAAGCAATTTCAAATCGTTTAAAGTCGTTGGGAATGATTCAAAAACAAGGAAATTGGGTTCCATATGAACAGAATGAACTGAATGCCGATTTTGCATGAGTGAAATGCTGCTTGTCAGGCATAAAAAGGGTTTTTTGCATCGTACAGTCTCTGGCGATGAAAAATCGATCCTCTACGATAACCCAAAGAGGAAAAAGTCATGGGAACCACCTGCCTATGCTTCGACAGCCAAACCGAATATTCATAGAAGAAAACTCATGCTGTGTATGTGGTGGGATCTAAAACCGAGCGAAACCATTACTGGAGCTCTATACCGAACACAATTAATGGGACTGAGCCGAGCACTCAAGCAAAAACGCTTCCATTACTACTCCAGAGAAGACAAAATTATTCTCCTACATGATAATAGTCATCCGTATGTTGCGGCGTCGGTTAAAACCTTATCACCCGCCGTATTCACAAGACATAGCGCCTTCCGATTATCACGTGTTCCGATCGATGGCACATGGTCTGTCGGAGAAGTGCTTCACCATAAATTGAATTGATTAGTGGATAGACTCAAAAAATTAAGAGTTTTTCCCACATGGTATCCAAATGCTACCAGAAAGATAGGAAAAAGCAGTAGCTAGTGTTGGACAATACTTTAAATAAAACGTAATGTACCGTTCTTTCACAATAAATTCCTAATTTTTAATAGCAATAACAATTATATAGTCGACAATATAATTAAAACAAATTCACTTGTAGGGCCAGAACAATCACCCATTGTACCACAATTGTATCAAGATTTTACTTACACAATGCAGGACACATTTGTACCACTTAACGGAAACGCAAATGCCCAATGCCATTGTAAAAGGGGAGCACAAGTAAGTAGAGTCTAATAAAGTAATTTCTTAAAATAGTATCCAGGTTATAGCCTTTCAATAAGGATTTTCTGACAGTTAATTTAATACATATTTGACAGCTGGAGTTGTTTTTCATCATCTGGATATACTTTTCACATAAAGTGAGAAACTATCATTTATAAAAAATAAAACATTTACAAACATACAATATAAAACGATTTTTTTGACAGTTAATCTAATACATATTTGACAGCTGAACTTGTTTTTCATCATCTTGATATACTTTTCCCATAAAGTGACAAACTGTCACGCAAAGTGAGAAACTGGTTTCTTACAATATGAAACAGAGTTTACCAAGGTCGTTCCTAACGCTTAGTATTTTTTATGTCAAGCAAGTCAACTTGCAATTCAATATATTTGGACCAACGACGGTCCAACTTTTTACTAAAAAATAAGAAGAATTTAGGTTGATAAAGGCGCATCAGCAACAAAGGCTATTTAACGGCTGTTAATAAGATTTTTTTTCACAGTTGATTGATATTGACAGTTAGTAATGTATTTGTAATGTTTGACAGCTGGAATTATTTTTCATCATTTTGATAAACATTTTATATAAAATGAGAAACTATCATTTATAAATATGGTAGTTTACAATATAAAACAGGATTTATGAAGATCATTCGAAAAGTTTAGTATTTTTTAATATTTTCACGTAGTCAACTTGCAATAGTCAACTTTAGCAATATTTAGACTAATGACGTTCCAACTTTTTAATAAGATAAGACAGTTAATCTAATACATATTTGACAGCTGAAATTGTTTTTCATCGCTTGATATACTTTTTCCATAAAGTGACAAACTGTCACGCAAAGTGAGAAACTGGTTTCTTACAATATGACACAGAGTTTACCAAGGTCGTTCGAAACGCTTACTATTTTTTATGTCAAGCAAGTCAACTTGCAATTCAATATATTTGTACCAACGACGTTCCAACTTTTTACTAAAAAATAAGAAGAATTTAGGTTGATAAAGGCGCATCAGCAACAAAGGCTATTTAACGGCTGTTAATAAGATTTTTTTTCACAGTTGATTGATATTGACAGTTAGTAATGTATTTGTAATATTTGACAGCTGGAATTATTTTTCATCATTCTGATAAACTTTTTATATAAAATGAGAAACTATCACTTATAAATATGGTAGTTTACAATATAAAACAGGATTTATGAAGATCATTCGAAAAGTTTAGTATTTTTTAATATTTTCACGTAGTCAACTTGCAATAGTCAACTTTAGCAATATTTAGACTAATGACGTTCCAACTTTTTAATAAGATAAGACAGTTAATCTAATAGATATTTGACAGCTGAAATTGTTTTTCATCGCTTGATATACTTATCAGAATAACGTGAAAAACTGCCATTTATCAAAAGTAAAACATTTACAAACATACAATATGAAACGATTTTTTTGACAGTTAATCTAATACATATTTGACAGCCGAACTTGTTTTTCATCATCTTGATATACTTTTCACATAAAGTGAGAAACTGTCACGTAAAGTGAGAAACTGGTTTCTTACAATATGAAACAGAGTTTACCAAGGTCGTTCGAAGAGCTTAGTATTATTTATGTCAACCAAGTCAACTTGCAATTCGATATATTTGGACGACGTTCCAACTTTTTAATAAGAACTAAGAAGAATTTAGGTTGATAAAGGCGCATCAGCAACAATGGCTATTAATAAGATTTCTTTTCACAATTAATTGATATTGACAGTTAGTAATGTATTTGTAATACATTAGCTGAAATTATTTTTCATCATCTTGATAAACTTTGTATATAAAATGGGCAACTGTCATTTATAAATATGGTAGTTTACAATAAAAAGCAGGATTTACGAAGGTCACTCGAAAAGTTTAGTATTTTTTATATTTTCACGTAGTCAACTTGCAATATTTAGACCAACGACGTTCCAACTTTTTAATATGATTTTTTTGACAGTTAATCTAATACATATTTGACAGCTGAAATTGTTTTTCATCGCTTGATATACTTATCACATATCGTGAGAAACTGCAATTTATAAAAATGAAACAATTACAAACATACAATATGAAACAGGGTTTACGAAGGTCGTTCGAAAAATTAGTATTTTTTTATATTTTCACGTAGTGAACTTGCAATATATAGACCAACGACGTTCCAACTTTTTATTAAGAAATTTTTGACTGTTAATCTAATACATATTTGACAGCTGGAAATGTTTTTCATCGCTTGATATACTTAACATCACATAACGTGAGAAACTGCAATTTATAAAAAGTGAAACAATTTCAAACATACAATATGAAACAGGGTTTACGAAGGTCGTTCGAAAAATTAGTATTTTTTTATATTTTCACGTAGTGAACTTGCAACATTTTAGACCAACGACATTCTAACTTTTTATTAAGAAATTTTTGACAGTTAATCTAATACATATTTGACAGCTGGAATTGTTTTTCATCATCTTGATATACTTTTCACATACAGAAACATATAGAAACTGTCATTTATATAAATGGTATCTTACAGTGGCGGCTCGTGAGGGTTGGGGGTTGAGGTTGGGGAGCCGCCTCTTAAGCATTTATCATATTAAACAATTTTTCAGAGCAAAACACTATATTTTATTTCCGTTCAATTTCTTTCCTTTAACTCATTTTCCTGGTTCACCTCCTGTATAGGGTTTCAATAGCACGAAAGGTAAAAAAGAGGAAGGGGAAAGCAAAAAAAATATTCAGCGGAACTATTTTTCCCACGGAGTTTTCCAAGGTCATTCAAAAAGTGTGGTATTTTTTCAATTTCAACAAAGTCGACTTGCAATTCAATATATTTAGACCAAGGACGTTCAATTTTTTAATAAGACATTTTTTTCCATTTAATTTAATACATATTTGGCAGCTGGAATTATTTTTCATCATATTGATAAACTTTTTACATAAAATGAGAAACTGTCATTTATAAAAATGGTATCGTCGTTCGAAAAGTTGAGATTTTTTTTATTTTTCAACGTAGTCAACTTCCAAGTTAATACATTTAGATCAAGGACGCTACAACTTTTTAATACCCTTTAATACTTACAAAGCTCTACAAATTATAGTAGAGCTTTGTAAAATAAGTAGTTGTCTCAGCTTTGACCTCATTATTTGAAGTGAATTTTCGAGGGACCAATTTCTTCAAATTTGGAAAGGGAAAGTAATCGTTGAGGGTCAAATCACCTCGAAGTGTAGATCATGAAATCTTAGCAGTATCCAGACATGTATGCAGATATAGTATCCTTATGTGAAAGAGAAGTTTCTTTGTAATCAGATATTGACTATTAGCGTGAATAGCATTCTTCAATTGGTCCGATAGTGAAGTATAATACTCTCCGGTGATGGTTTTGCCTTTTGCAGGAATTCTATCCACAGTACCACAACACCACAATCCAAAAAAATCGTAGCCCTGACTTTTCTTAGCAACGGTGTGCTTTCGAGTTTTGTTTCCGACTTGTGCACGAAGAGGGTCCGAATGATCGGAGAAAAGTTGAATTTTACTCACGTCCGCTGATTTTCACCAATGAATTTTACATGAAGACAATCTGCGCAAAAATGGTCCCGAAAATCGTTTCACAGAATTAAAAAGACAACAAGATGGAAACATGACTTGACTTTTTGGGGCGGATAGAAAATTACCCTCCTTTTGTAGAATGTATCAATACTGATGACGAGTCTAGGATTTTTGAATACAGCCCGAAAACAAACTGCTAGAGCCAGGAATGACACACTCTATCCTAACCAGGGCTAAAAAAGCTAGAAAAGCATAAAAAATTTTTAATTTTAAAAACAGGCTGCGGAGCCTCGCTTATGTAGTAAAGCTAAGTATAATATGAGGGCGCCTATCTGAAAGACATTGTTGTATACTATCTCACATTTATTCCCTGGGTACGATAATGTACGCCTTTTTTAAGAGGTTTAATCCTCTAACTTGGGTACCTCGGGTGCGTCAAGTCCGTGCTTGAACTTAACTTCAAGCCCCTGAGGAGCTAAGATGTATTTGTTTTAATACAATCCCATCTATTTTCTTACTTTTAATACACATTTATTTTCGTATATCCGGTACATTGATTTCTCAAAATACACTCATCGGTAAAAGAATTGCACCCCCTTTTTTTATTTTTGTTTTGATACGAAAATAAATTATGTTACTTTTTCAAAAGAAAGCTTAAAGGATTAGTGGATGCGTGCAAGGGAAAAAATTGAGTAATTTTGTTTTTGTTCTTGGTTTTTATAAATATTAAAAAAAAAATGTATGTATCTAAAAATAAAATAAAATACATTCCCAAAAAAAGCTAAATTAATGTAAATATTGGTCAACTAATAGGCAGTATTACCCCCCGTACTTCTTTCGATTTCGATTGTTCGATTGGATTCATATCCGGCAATAATGGCCGCTAATCTGTTAATTCCAGCTTCTTTTAGAGACATCCGGACAATCCTAGCCCTATGCGAGCAGGCGTTATCATCCATTAAGGCTGTTACCTACCCTACCTCCCTCGAAATGCCACGACGATAACCATCGCTGATTAAACCAGTTCTTGTTTCATCGATAAAAACAACGTTGTCCATTGAGGCAATAACCAGGCTCTCTGGCCCATTGAAAACGCCTTTGCCTTTGCTGCTAACTTAACAGGGGAACTCTAATGGGGCGTCTGCGATGCAGCCCAGGGTTGAAAAGCTTTCCGAAAACCGTACGACTTGATATAGTGCGATTGTACTTCCGTTGGAACTGAAATTGTATCGCTCTAATCGGTACTGAGCGGTTTCTTCGTGCTTATTGAGAAAGATAACGATCTTGTCGTTCATTTGTAACCCTTCTTTGGCCACTTCTGGGTAGTGAGGCAACATCACCAGTTTCTTCGAATCTTCGAATTGTTCTGCTGACAGTACTCTATACATATAGTTAACAATATTTAAACGAGTAGCAATTTGATGTCGCGAGAAACCTTTTTGGTACAAGGCAATAATTCGGGCCGTATTAAACGCAGAAATTTTAGCTCCAGGTATTTTTATTGCTATACTGTACCATTAACTAATAAACTGATGTAGTAAAACATCGTATAAATACATTGCTGGTAAATGTTAAATTATGTTTATTATTTTTTAGCTAATTTATGATGGATAAATGCCTTAGCTCTTATTGCGCATAGACACCATATTGAGATTTACTTATTTCTTAGATAAATAATGGGGGCGCAAGACTTTTGCCGATGAATTTATATACAAATATTTTTAATTATTGTTAGCTAAGCAAAATTTGTCCTAAAAACAATGTATTTGTGTTTTATACGGACACTGTATGTAAATTAACAGTGTCATCGTTGAAACAATCCATCCTGTAACTTTAATAAAAGCATCACGCCATTGCCGGATATTTTTATGTCGATTTTGTGGAGCAAGAAATCTAAGATGTTACGTCCTCTAATACAACTAAAACAATGAAAACCCAAACGTAACTCTGATCCTTAAACTCGAAGAGATTTACCACTAACACAAAATATGTTCTTATTAGGCACGTCAAGGAGTTAAATAAAGTAATCACACCGAACATTTCAATAGAATAATTGATAATTTTAATCATCAAACCATATTATACGTGTCCTCATAAGGCTAAAAGCAGGCGTGTCCAATCGTCTTGTAGCTTCAGGAAACCTCAAATCTGCTTCATTCATAGCAATAGCTAGTGTCTTTTCAAATTCACATAATTGCGTGAAATCACATGGTGCACAAACTCGTGGAATTTCAGCACTTTCAGCAGAACCACAAAAATACTGCTCAATTTAGCATGATAAAAAAATGATAAACCGTTTATTTTGCCATATTGTTGGCAATCGTACACAGAAACATAAAATCAAAGAAAACGTGTATGAATTTTTATTCTAATATATATACTGGCACTTTCGTTGCCCCAAATTTAATCTATACTATAAAATCGAAGAAGTGGTAGAGTTCTTCAAAAAAATAAAACTGCCAAACAAAGCGAACAAAAACGCACAACAGAAACTCAAGTTGCATTAAAAGTTTGTAGAAAAGAAATGGTCTAGTTGACGCTACGACTTAGTTTATGTTGCTTAAAAATTTCCTCACGTGATGGCCAAGACAAGACAGTTTGCAAACTACCTGACAAATTTTCAGCCCCAACTTTTCGTAAAGTGCAATAAAAATAAAAATAGTTCCTCAGACGTGCCATCGGAATATTGATTATTCGCCCGCATTCAAAACACAATTCGAACGTTGATTCCTGCGTTCGCAGGTGATCTAACAAATAAAGGTAATCATTGTTTTGGTGTTTTTGAAATATTTTTTCATTCAAGGCATTGATCTTTTTATTCGGTTTTGTACTTAAATTAATACTAATGATACTCTAAATTTATTATTTTTATAAAGAGCATTCCAATAAGAGTGTCAGAACTTTGAAATGTATAAACCATACCTTCAACATGGTATTTCAATATGACAGTACAAGTTCAAACACGGCCCTCATTCCCCGGAGGCCAAGGAACGACTACCTATGACAGCGGGAAGATCTGACCCAAGGCAGAGGGTGCTAAGAATCACCGAGTTATATGAGGCTGCCATTGGACTTTTGACATTGCTACGCGTAATATATAGACTCTGAAAACGGAGGCCCGATTGCAAGAACTGTTAATCGAACTTGACAACTTTCATTGAGATATTATTGGGCTCCGTGAAATACGAAGAAAAGGCAAAGAGTTAATCAAACTGGAAACAACTGGACACGTACTCTACACCCGAGATACGGAAAATGGACGATGTGACGGAATTGGATTCCTCATCAATCGAAAGCTGAAGGACAGTGCAGTAAAATTTTAAAGTACATCTGACCGACTAGCCCAATACACCATTCAACTGAATAAAAAGGTTAGGCTTCAAATTGTGCATGCTTATGCACCCACTATAAGCCATAGGCATGAGAATATTGAGGAATTTTATGATGATGTTGCCCAGTTTTTATACAAGGAGAAATGTAGGTACAAAATCCTGATGGGTGATTTTAATGCCAGAATTGGAACAACAAGAACTAATGAAAATGCAACTGGCCCATATAGAACTGGTGAGCGACACAACAGAGGTGACAGATTAGTTGATTTTGCTGAAGGACCAGCACTTCATATTATGAATTCATTCTATAAGAAAAATATCAGTAGAAAATGGACATGGAAAAGCCCATCTGGACTCACAAGTGAAATAGTTTGCATCATGACCAACGATAAAACAATATTTTGCAATTGTACTGTCCTTAACAATTTTAATATTGCAAGTGGCCACCGAATGATACGAGGAAAAGTTAGGATTAACTATCGAAGAGAACACGAAAGAATGGTAAGGCCAAAGAAGGGCAAAGTGAAATCTGGGAAACTGCTGGAGAGAGGCTTTATCAAACCGCTTTGCTGTGTTACAAGATCCAGATGAGATGGAAAATCAGTTCAATATGAAGAAATCGCCAACAATGTGCTTCAAACGGCTGCTTCAATAGCACCAGAAGAAACATATCTCAAACAGACAAAAATCTCCAGTGAGACCATTGATTTAATGAAGAAACGACGGACAATGAGAAATGCAGGTAGTCCTTTTGGCAGGGTCGAATACACTGAACTCTACAAAACAATAAGAAAACATATCAGAAAGTTAGTCAGCTAGTACAAAAGCTAGTACATAGTCAGCTAGTGCAAAAAACCCTGGAAGAAAAGAAAGGCATAAACAAGGCTAAACAAAAGCTCAGTGACAAAAGAACGCAAATTTATGCCTTAAGGCGTGAGGGTGGAACAGTGTGCAGGGCGCGTACGCAAATGTTAGAGGTTGTCAGAAAATTTTATTCCCAATTATATGAAGGTCAAAATCGATCAAAGACAACAATACTTACCGAAGAACAAATGCCAGATATCATAGTGGAGGAAGTAACAAATGCTATAGAATCGATGAAAAACGACAAGGCCAAAACACTGGCAAAATTATACTCGAAATGCATCAAAGAACAAAAAGTTCCCCAAAAGACTCCCACTTTGCCTGCAAAGAAAAGTCTTCGATCAGTGAGCCCTGCCCGTTATGACATACGGAAGTGATACCTGGACACTCACATCGCAAACAATTTAAAAACTTCGGGTAGTACAGAGGGGAATGGAAAGATGTATATTTGGCATTACAAGACGAGAGAGAACGCCCAGCGTATGGTTCAGGGAACAAACGAAAGTGTGTGACATCATTAGAAGAGTGAAGCAATTGAACTGGAGATAGGCAGGCCATGAAGCGAGGCGATGGGACAACAAATGGACCAGGCAATCCTGGAGCGGATACCGCTTGATCGCAACGTCCGCGAAAAAGACCGACTAGCTCGATGTACTGATGACATCGTTAAGTATATATGACCCGATAGGCAGAGGAAAACCCAGGATGATGATATATATATATATATATATATATATATATATATATATATATATATATATATATATATATATATATATATATATATATATATATATATATATATATATCATCCTCATGGTGATGTAGATGGTTTATGATTCAGGCTATATGCTTGCGAAAGTTAGAAACTATGTTAACAGTTGTAGATACAAATATTTCATTATCAATGACAGGAAATGGCGATGTTATTGAATTTGATGATAATATAATAGCTATAGGATCTGGAGGTATGTTTGTGGAAGTGATTCAGAAGTTACCTCTTCATCCTGAAAAAATCACTGTTTGGTAGGGGTTTTTGGGCTTAAGGAAAGATTGGACCTTATTTTTTTCGAAAATGATGGAAATCGTGTTACTGTTAATGCTGGACACTATACGATATAAACAATGTTTTCTTTCAAGAAGATGGTGCGACTTATCACATATCGGCCAGACAATCGATTTATTACAAGAAAATTTTCCTGCACGCGTTATTTCTCGAAATGCGACCTAACGACCTTGGATAATTTTTTGTGGGGTTATGATAAATCTCAGGTTTGCAGAAACAAACCCTGAACAATTCTTCACCTTAAACGAAACATTAAGGCCATAATTGAAGATACACCACGAAAGATGTGTGAAAAAGTAATCGAAAATTAGATCTCCCGAATGCATTCTACTACACGAAACCGAGGGGAATCATTGTATCTCATTTTAAAGTCCTGACACTCTTATTGGACAACCCTTTACGACAAATTGCATATAAAGGGTGTTTCAAATTGAGCGGTTTTTTAATTATTGAATAAAACAGAGTTTGCGTTGATTAAAAATAAATTTAATGACAATTTTTATTGACAAATTATACCAAAAAGACATTTTGGTATAACCGTAGCTTTATATCACCGATGACTCAAATAATTTAATCCTTTAGTTCAGAAATCGATTGTGGATTGTTCTCAGAGACCTGGCTTTTCACGTAATCCCAAAGATCGTAGTCCAACGGTGTCATAGCACGTGATCTTCATAGTCAATTAACATCAGTGTTACTTGTAGCGTCATCTTATTGGAACCATTGGAATAATTCAGCCCACAAAAATTCAGTTATCATCCCAAGATATCGAATACCATTCACACTTACAGCTTCACCAACAGCATTCTGAAAGAAATATGGTCCAATTATACCTCCTGGTCATAATACATACCAAACAGTGACTAGTTTAGGATGTAAAGGTTTCTCGTGAATCAATCGTGAATTTTCTTCACCCCAAATGCGGCAATTTTGTTTATTGTGGTTATTATTGTTTGTTACTTTCACGTACCAAATCAATATGCTCTTGTGAACGACCACTACGACTACTTATTGCCCTTTTTTTATCTTCCACCGAACCAATTTCTTGACATGTTTGAATAATTCGATTGATAGTGCTTTCAGATGGACAATTACACAAACCGTAAGTATCACGAAATTTTCTAAAAACATTTTTCACTGAACGCCTATTTTATGTACGACTCCATTTTTATAAATGTCAAACTCCTGAAATGAGACTAGAGTAAATTACCAACGCCATCTATATTTTATTCATCATTTAAAAACCCGCTCAATTTGAAAGACCCTGTGTAATAAAATGTGGCGTAGTAAAACAACGTAATATTTTTAATAGTTTCTGCTTCTGTTTAATTTTTTTTAGTTTTAGTTTCTGTTTAATAGTTTAATGCTTCCTGAGCAACAAAAAATATTTTAATAGCATTAGATTAGAATAGCAAAAAAATACGCCTCTATTCTTCTTTTTCCTTCCAAGGCATCTACTCCGACGGAGTTATTTTAACATTTTTTTTTATTTCAAAATAAAGATTATGTTTATTTTCGTTATTACTGCTAAACGGTACGGAAAATGTAATTCAACATTCATCATTCATCAACAAAAAGAAAATAAACAAAGTGTCCGCTAATTAATGGTACACAGCAAAACTGCAGATTTTTTGAGTAAAATTATTGCGTTTTAACCCAACTTATTTTAGTCCAAAAGTTAATAATAAGCGAGATACAGGGTGTTAAAGTTATAATTTATTTTCAATTTTCGTCATTAACTTTCTTAAATAGTATCTTTCTTGAACAAAATTTTGTAGTGGGGTGTTTGTTAAGATAAGAAATTTAAATTTTACAAAATTTTTTATGTACATTGTAGAGGGCGCTATGTGCGACACTTCTGCCTTAGTGTATTCACATTTTTAATAAAAATATTATTTTGGCTACTTTTCTTACGTAAAAAAGGTATACCTTGCAAATGTCGCTTTAAGTTACCGTTTTCTAGATAAGTGCGTTTAAATTGTTCATTGCACCGTTTTAAATTGAGCTTTTGAAGCATAACATTTGTGTTTGCTTTCCCTCACACTTTATTCAGTCTTAGAACTGGTTCAATTTCTACTATTCAAAGCAAACACTTGAAGCGTGTTTCAACAACATCAAAACAAGAACACAATCGGTACCATAACATTACACGCTATACTTTGGGATATGTCAATGATATTTATATTGTCAATCACAATGAATTTCAATAAATATCATTTACAGATCCCAAAAATAAATTTACAAATTATAATTTTAATTATTAAATTAATATAAAACTATTACATACTAATAACGATTATAAATGTTTTAAAATATAGTACAAACGAAATGTCATCAAAAATGTTGAAAATCTAAAATAATTCGAGAAGAATTAATAAAGATGTCTCTTTTCAACAATAAATGTTCGAAAAGATTTCCATCCACCTCAGTACATTTCAGTACCCATTTACTAAACGACCATCTGATTTTAAATAATAACTATTCATTTCGAAACGATTCCACAGCATTCTCAATTTTATGCCATAATTCTTCTCGAGTATTCGCTACTTCCTCGTGCACTAATGATTTCACATATCCCACACAAAAATCAAGCGGATTGAAGTCGGAACTCCGAGGAGACCAAGTCACCGGTCTCCCATGGCCTATCCAGCAATTAGGAAAACGGGTATTCAGGTAGTCCCTGGCAGGAAAATTGAATAAAAATCTACGTGTAAACGTTGCCTCGCCTGTAAACAATATAATTTTTAAAAACATGGGATCGGTATTTTAGTGGGTTCGACAGAAACGGGCACATTCCAGTCTGGCGGGCAAATCAGCTTCCCGTAGATTCTGCACAGACGTGAATTGAAACGGATACAGTTCCTCCTCGCGAAAAAAATTGCAAACGGTGGACTTGCCTACATCAACTCCCAGAGGAATGCGTCTTGTGCTTACTTCAGGGTTTTCGGTTACGCGAACCAGACTTTCTTATTCCTGGTCGGTGGTTAGAGTCTTCGGACGACCCACGGAATCTCATTTCGGACGGAAAGAACCTGTTCAACCTGTTTTGTCGTAAGGTTTTTTAAATATCTTAAAATCCGGCTGTTTTTGTCGTGGATACGTTTCTAAATATTCGTTGAGCCCGGCGTCCAATTACGGCGTAAAATTTTCCTGGGCATATATGCCTATTATATCTCGTATCTCTTCATTAGAATACAATTTATACCTAGGCATTTTGCTCTTGACTTATGTGAAAATCTTTAAAAAAATATTTTACTATAATGTATTAGTATTTTATATATAGTATTAAATTATAATTATTATTTTATATATAACATTTCAAAAGCGTAATTTAAAAGAGTGAAATGAACAATTTAAACCCAGATATCTAGAAAACGGTAACTCAGAACGATATTTATAAAGTATACCGTATTTACGTAAAAAAGGTGGACAAAATAATATTTTCATTAAAAATGCGAATACATTAAGGTGCAAAAAAACTGTGACCTTTCAAACTCTACAATGAACATACAAATTTTCGAAACATTTGAATTTCTGATCTTAAAAAAAACCCCCACTACCAAATTTCGTTCAAAATACTTTTTAAGAAATTTATTGACGAAAATTGAAAATAAAATTATAATTTTCACACCCTGTATCTTGGTTACTATTAACTTTTGGACTAAGATAAGTTTGGTTAAATCGCAATATTTTTACCTAAAAAATCTGCTGTGTGCCATTAATTAACGGACATCCAGTATAAAAACTGAAAAAAGTAGTTTAAGAAAATTAGTGATTTCGTATTAATCATTACCAACTTGTCGTGTTGGTTGCCCACATTTATAGGTCACGTTGGTTTCGGGATTAAATGAAGGCTCTGTATAAGTGATGTAAATATATTTAGTCAATCAAAAAATATATAATACTCCGAGAAGTGCTCGAATTCATGGATAGAAACATAAAGGATTATATACCAGGATAGAGTTAAGTCAGATACCTTTCCGATAGATACCGCTGAGATCGAAAATATGATTAAATTTCCGAAAAGTTCCTTCCTTTCTAGGAAAGCTCCAAAAGCAGAGAAGTTCGATATTTTTGCTCGCGATATCGTGGAAGAATCCAAATTTCGTATGTTGATTAGACATTACTTTTTGCGTGGAAAACCCATTGTATAAGCCATCGAAAAGTTGAAAAAGTAACCTGGGGACTTTACTCCTTTAAATTTGACGGTTTATAAGTGGTTTCGATGTGGTCGAACCAGCACGAGTAGTGATCTGTGCTAATTTAGCTGTGCTTGGTTTTACCAGGTGAACGTGCCGCAAAGAACGCCAATACAATTCCACTGATGCTTCCATCTCACGATCATAGCAGAGTATTTTGTTACATTATTGGTCAAATTTCGAAGAGGTCATAAAAAAACCTCATTTGGCCAAGAAAAAAGTGCTTTTTCAACACGATAATGCACCCGCCTTTACGACAGCAACAGTGACCTATTTGCACTACAAATTGATGCCGCATCCATCCTATTCTCCGGACCTAGTCCCTGTCTGATTTCTTTCTCGTTCCAACCATGAAAAAAAATGGTTTACTAGAAAAAAAAACACATCAAACGAAGAAATCTTGGCGAAAATAGAAGACTATTTTCCCGAGCTCGATAAGCTGTACAATTTGAATAGCATATAGTTGGATAATAGTTAGGCGCCGTGTTCCGAGCTAAAAGGAGTCGTTGCAAAATTACAGCGTATAAAACTTGATAAAATAAACTTTTTTTTCTAATACAATTTACAAAAAAACTGAAAGATAAACTTACCATATTAATTTCAAAAACAACATTCATTCTGGTCCTGCGCCATGTCATTAAAGTTCAAAGTGGTAGTCGATGTTCTATGCACCAATATCTGTTCTATGCGACCAATAAATTCTTCTCTTGTATTTACTGGTGTTTTAAAAATTATGATTTTCATGTAACCCCATAAAAAGAAATCAGGAGAGTTAAGATCTGGTGACCTAGGCGGTCATGCATCTGGCTGTTCACCACCTACCCACTTATTAGGAAAAGTTATGTCTAAGAACTCCCATACTTCGCGCCTAAAATGGGCTGCCGCTCCATCGGGTAAGAATAACATGTTCTGCCTGGCATTCAAAGGCACATTTTCTAAAAGACCGGGAAGATGATTTTGTAAAAATTCGAGATAGTTTTTTGCTCGTTAAACGATCCGGTAAAATAAAAGGCCCAACAAGAATACTGTTGACAAGTGCCGCCCGTATATTGGCCGAAAATCTATGTTAAAAATGTTTGCCTAGGAGTATGAGGATTATCAACTGACCAAAAACAAGTATTGTGGAAATTGTGAATTTCATTTCGGGTCAATAAAGCCTCGTCCATAACTAAACTCTGTTAGAGTGGTCTTGTAGCTCTAAGGCTTGAACTCGTTGCACGTGAAATGGGTATATCTATTTTTTCCGCAATGTTGTAAACATTTTTTTTGACTCAGTTCAACTTACCGTGCTAGTTCTCGAGTACTTCTTGTTGGGTCTTCTTCGACAAGATTCCTACCATTTGTTACGCCCATTGCACGTTTTCAGGTACTCTCGATCTTCCCGTGTGCCCTCCACGATGTTTCCTAAAATCACCGGTGTCTCCGGCTCTTTGCACAACTCGAAAAAATGATTTCGACAATGGGTAAACCCGAAAAGGAAAACGTTCAGCATATAGCTGAGAAGCAGAATTAAAACTGACAATAAAATACAAGATAAGAAAATAAAAGGAATGCATGATACACAAAAAAAAAACGATAAACATTAGTTGTCTGCTGTTCGTTTTGAATTTGCGGACGATCGATTAAAGTTGTTTAAATTATTTTAATGGCCGGAATTTTTTATAATTCATAAAGGCGGTAGCGGTCTAATTTTAGAGATTTTTAAAAAATGTATACGAGTTTATACGCTGTTAAAAAAATCTTAATTTAGGAATCATCCTTTATATGCAAATAATAATTTTAAAAGAAAAACATTGCTAATTTCCTAAGCAAGTCAAGTTTAAAATTATCTGAATGCAGAACAGGATAACATTATTATTTTGTTAAAGGTATATGTAAGTTTATGCGCTTTTTATACATGAAGTGGTGACCGATTTATAAAAAAAACTTGCACGTAGTTACGAATGAAAATTATGCAAATTCCCATTTTTTTATCGGCCAAGCGAAAGCATTTGCAAAATAAATTTCGGCAGGACTGAAATACGATTACGAAGGCACTAATAGGTTTAGTGCTCCATGATCCGAATAATTTGGGTTTGGGGTTTTCAAAAGAAAAAACCGTTAAACTTGAGAGAATTAATGAAAAATATTGTCCGTAACACAGATGGAAACATATGGAATAAAACAATTTTATTTTTCAACATAATCGTCGAAAATGTTAATACATTTGGTGAATCGATAACGAAATGATTCCATACTTCTTTAATAAAAAAAACACTCCTGTTCTTTTCCTAACAACAACCGTGGTTCGTCGGGATTTTCTACTCTTTGGAGTCTAATCTGTTTTAACGTTTGTAAACAAAAATCTATATTAGATTGGTAGTGTTTATTGATATACGGGGTCGTCCAAAGAATTGTTAATGTTTGGATTGCACTGTAAAAAATTTGTTAGAAGGGATAGAAAAGTGGGATCGGTCTTAAATGACAGATCGACTCGAAGAAATTTAGTCACCATGCAACGTTACACAGGAGAGGAGTGCTCGTTTTGGATACGCTATTATTACCGCGAACAACACTTCCGGGGCTCATTTCCACCTTAACGGTCATATCAATAATCAAAATTATCGCTACTAGTGCGGAGAAACCCCTAAAAATAAACATGAAAGGCCTCTGTATAACCCTTAGGTCACAGTTTGGACTGCAATGTCGGCATCCCCGTTTTTTTTTCGAAGACTACCTACCGTTACTACCAGTAACGGTGAATTCTCAGCGTTATGTCGACATGCTTCAAACTTTTTTCACTGCTGCTCATCAAAAATGTTAAGGATACACTTAGGACACTTGGTTCCAACAGGAGGGAGCCACCTGCCACACTTCCATTCTCTCTTTGCCCCTCGTTCAGGCGCTTTTTCCGGGAAAATTGATTTGTCGAAGAGGAGACATTCAGTGCCCCCCCCTGAAATCCCGACCTGACTCCCTGTAATTTTCTTATGGAGATAAGTCAAGTGTACCGAAACCGCCTCGACACTCGAAGACATAACCACAGACATTTGCCGCCACGATACAGTAGATTTTAGAGATCGGCAGTGCCAGGAGTGAAATGGAGCACATTTAGACAATGTAATCTTCAGAACACGAATTTCCAAGAAATTTTGTAAATTAAAAGAATGTATTTGAATCACTTTTTTTCTTATTTAATTTCAAAAAATTAACAAATTTATTTGGACAACCCGTTATTATTAATTTCTATGACATGTACAATGTCTACGTTCAAATTCGCTTTGATTTCCCTTTAGTTAGTGAAGATAAATCAAACTGAAAAGGAAAAAATGAATATGGAAGATGAATGAATAGGGAAAAATGATATGGATGACTATACCAGAACTAAACTATCTATTTTATGCAGTAGCTAAAGTAATAACGGACGAAGTAACAAACCATGCAAAAAAGGAACAGAAAAATGTTGTATTACCAAAAGTTCCTGGAAG
Source organism: Cosmopolites sordidus (assembly GCA_031761425.1). Taxonomy (NCBI): domain Eukaryota; kingdom Metazoa; phylum Arthropoda; class Insecta; order Coleoptera; family Curculionidae; genus Cosmopolites; species Cosmopolites sordidus. The sequence continues at coordinate 349,351 of JARFXV010000857.1, read as the reverse complement.
CAACATATAGAAAATAAGATCGTAAATCTCAAAAGAAACTTATCACATCTAACAGCAATATCATATCTACAAAACGCATACGGGCAACAAAAAACTACGAACAAAAAAACCTTACTACGGCTATATCGAATTGAAACAAGAGAAACTTAGAAATAACAAAAAAAAATCAGTAAACTAGGGCAACGAGTAGCAAGATATACAATGAGAATCAATTTTTATATTTAAAAAAAGCAGTTCTTTAGAAACGTAAAAGCTAAGAAACTGGAAATAGGTTTAGATTTAGCTTGAAGTCACCAGGGACTGACAAAATACCGAACTTTTGGATCAAGCAGCTTTCTGTGATAAAAACCAACAGCATTGAGGAGTGGCTAACAACTGGAGTAACCTATTTGATTCCAAAGGCAAAGGAAACACAAGGTCCAAAAAACTATAGGTCCATTACATGTCTCACAACGACATATAAAAATCTGACAGTTATTAATATCGAAAATTATTTTAGATGACTGTAAACGAAGGCACAAAAATCTAGCTTTGGCTTCGATAGATTATAAAAAGGCATATGACAGTATCCCACACTCTCGGGTCCTTAAGTCACTCGAACTAATCGGAATTATTCCTATAATACTGCAGTTCATCAAAACTGTAATGAATGGATGGAACGCAACAATGGGTATCAACAATAAAGAAACACAAATCCGAACAAATAAAATTAACATAAAAAGGAGAATCTTTCAGGAAGATCCGCTGTCACCTCTGCTATTTTGCATAGCACTTGCACCACTATCGAAAGAACTTAACGAAACAAACACAGAATATGAAATGCAAAACACAAGAACATAGCATTTGGTTTACATGGATGACGTCAAACTCATAGCTAAAAATGAGGATGAACAAAATAAACAGATTGAAACGGTGGGGGAGTTTAGTAGAGATTTAAAGATGCAGTTCGAAATCGAAGACTGTACAACAGCCATATTTAAAAGAGACAAAATGCAGAACATAGTTAAAGAACAAGAAAATGAAAACGAAATTCAACAATTGGAACATGGAAAAACTTATAAATATCTTGGTATAGAAGAAGTCGAATCTGTCGATGCTATAATGCATTTTTATTTCAAAAAGATTTGGCAAATCAAGATTTGTGTTATTTGCAGAGACGGTTTTGTAGAGGAGGCCACGATGCAAAAGTGGTTTGAGCGTTTAAGGAGCAGATATTTTGACCTGGAGACTGATATCAATCTGGCCATCCTTCAAGTGCTGATGAAGGGAGGAAATAAAAGCTATAATAGTCCAAGATCCACACATCACGTTCCGTAAAGTTAAGAATTAGCAAATCGGCCGTTATTGATCATAAAAAATGGGAATTTAAAGAGCAAAATCTACTTAACCGAATTTCTTCGTGCGATCTTTTGCTGAAAAAATATTCTGAGGCTCCATTTCTGAAGAAAATGGATGGTAAGTGGTGATGAAAAGTGGATTGTGTACAACAAAATGCAACAAATAAAATCATAGGAATTGCTAGGGTCGGCGGTTTTAAGTACAACGAAAGACCACCTTCTTCCGAAGAAAATTATGCTTTACATTCTGTGGGATTTGTGCGGGAAGTCCTATGTTAGAAATCTTGTCCGCCATTCAGAAAGATATTTTCACAGGGTTCGCGAAATAGATCTTGGTTACCGAATGAATAGGCACAAGAGAGACATACGAGGTGTGGCTATTAATTAACGAAACTGACGCTGCTACAGAAGAATTACGCATGCGCCAAATGCCAGTGACCAACAGATGTTTAACATGAAGCCTTCTCTCGCGAATGCAGTACCTCTCGCTGCTGTAGAGAAATCCGTATAACCGTAGCTTTCGTTTGCATTAGAGTTGTTTTTTTTTGTTTTGCCGAAAAAATGTTAAGTGTAACAATAAAGCAACGAATTGTTGTAAAATTTCACTTGAAACTTGGAAAAGCCGCTACTGAAACTTATAATGTATTAAAAGAAGTGTATGGTCCAGAATGTTTATCGCGTGCACGAATTTTTGAGTGGTGTAAGCGTTTTCAAGATGGAAAAAATCGGTAATTTTGCCGAAAAAATGTTAAGTGTAACAATAAAGCAACGAATTGTTGTAAAATTTCACTTGAAACTTGGAAAACTTGGAAAAGCCGCTACTGAAACTTATAATGTATTAAAATAAGTGTTTCAAGATGGATGGATGGATGGTAAGCGTTTTCAAGATGGAAAAAATCGGTAATCTGGTTCGATCTGACCGTCGGTTAAGTATTCGTGCGATTATTGAAATCGTAGGAATGGACAAAGAATGTCTACAGCAAATTTTACATAACAATTTTAACATGCAAAAAGTGTGTGTCAAAATGGTGCCTAAAATTCTAACGTTTGAACAAGAAGCTCGCAAAAATGTTTGTACTGACCCTTTGAATGCCATTGAAAAATAACACAAACTTATTGGAAAGGATAATAAACATGTGACGTGGTTTTTTACTTATGAGCCTGAAACGAAGCGCCAATATATGCACTGGAAGAGCCCAAATTCACCAAGAGCCAAAAAAGCTCGAATGAGCAAATCAAAATTCAAAGCAATGATGTTTGTTTTTTTCGATATTCAAGGCATTGTGTATCTTCACTGGGTTCCTGAAGGTCAAACAATTAATCAACATTACTACCTTCACATTCTTGCTGAACTCCATGAAAGACTAAGGAAAAAACGACCCGAATTGTGGAAAGACAAGTCATGGGTTCTCCACCAAGACAATGTGCCGGCCCATTCGACACTGTCTGTCAAAAGGTTTCTAGCCAAGTACACCATCCAAGTGTTAGACCATCCAGCTTATTCGCGAGATCTTGCGTCGTGAGATTTCTATCTGTTTCCTAAGATGAAATCTGCATTAAAAGGAACAAGATTTAAGTCCGTTGAAGCTGTAAAAGAGAACACGGCACGCGTTCTGAAGGAGTTGACAGAAGAAGACTTCCAGCACTGTTTAGAACAATGGAAGATTCGCATGGAGCGTTGTGAGGATAGAGGAGGGGGTGTACATTGAAGGTGATAATAAATAAATATGTATGAAATCAAAATAAAATGTTTTACAGCGTCAGTCTTGTTATTTAATAGGCACACCTCGTATATACATTTATTCACTTGAATGTCCACAAAGAGTTCACTGCACTTTTTCCGGGCTATTTTTCAGTTTATTATCTTAATTTTTGCGGGATTTGGTTTACTACTCTTCGTATTAATATTTCACAAATATTTATTTAAATCGACTTTAACAAGGAATTGACGTGCAATCTAGCGTGTAATTTCCACTTCTTTTTCTAAAACTTCTACGTACTATCTTACCTCGAACTATCAACTCTTGCGGTTCAAGATATACCATTGACCGAATAGCTGCAATAAACTGTTAACAACCCCTGTCGTAACGAAACCCGGCAAAGTTGCAAAAAAACGTAAACAGTGCCGGGCCTAATATAATAACAGGTAAAAAGATAAAATTAATTTTATATCTGGTTTAGTAGTTTCAAAATATTTTAGTTTAGTTCGCATTATTTTCTTAAACAGTGCAGTTCTATAATTTCGATCTTATTTTTATTATTCCAAATGTGCTAAAAATGTGGCGTTCTTGGCACGATAATGATCATTGTGCCTACGGTAGTGCTAATTCTAAACGAAAACATTTATCGTCCGATGCTAAGCAAATTGTTAAAAATGCGTATGTTTCTTTATTGAATAGGGGGCTTAATGTGATTAAATTGCAGCCACAGCAGAAACGTCTTCATTAACGAAAACGCCGTTGTGTACAGTTAAAGATATTGTGACGAAGCCAATTAAAGCCAAAAAAGTTCGTAGTGATGCTAGTAAAGGCCGATGTGTTGAAGAAAGCGACAAAAACTTAATTCGAAGCAAAATGCATACTGTGTATGAAGAGCAAACTGTGCCTGCATTGCATTCATTGCAACAGCGACTAAGAAAAGATGAAACCAAAATTCTTTGCATCAGAACTAGCCTCCGGAGAATATTATCTCTAATGGGTTTAGCATATCGGACCAATAATAAAAGATAAATATTCATGGAATTATAACGATTGCGACGATGGCGGTTTGACTATTTAAACTCTATAAAAAATACAGATTAGAAAATTGCCCCATTATCTACCTTGATGAAAATGCCAAACCAAAGCCCCAGCAAACAAGGGAAAAAGGATTACAATTTTACATGCTGGTTCTGAGGATGAATGGGTTCCAAATTATTTACGGTTGTCATGAACCGTACGTGCAACCGCTCAACTCTTCATTCGTACTCTTAAAGTAATAGGCAGCAAAATATTTTGAACCGGGCTAGACTTCTTATTTAAACTCTTCACGTGCAACTCTAACCTCATACTCTTAACTCGTGCTTTCAACTATGACCCTTCACAACTCTAAACTCGTACTTCTTTCTCGAACTCTCAAAGTGAAACTGCGAACGTGAAACTATCAACTTCGACTATTTACGTGCAACCGCTCAACTCTTCATTCGTACTCTTAACGTCAAATTGCTAAAGTGTAACCCCCAACTCGCACTCTCTTCTGGTGGTCTACCTCAAACTCTAAACGTGAGACTTCAACCCGAACTCCCTTATCGTGCTTCGACGTGCTCTTCCCGTGCAATCTGATCTCGAACGCTCTACATCTCTACGTATACATACTTCTCCGAAATGCGGATGATTATTTTTCATTGGTGGTGTCATTTTTTAGCAGGACCACATGTTTCAATCAGGAACCGGCAAAAATTATCGAGCTTGAGCAAAATTGTTTAAATTGGAAATCATTAAAATCGGAAAGAAAGGTAAAAAACGGCTTGTTGACATTTTTTGGCAATGAAAATGACAATTTTTTTCAAAAAGCATTATGGACTTACCACTACGTTGGTAAGAAGTTGTAAATCATAACGACAGTTATATAATAGACCAGATAAATATTTACATAAACGATTTGCGTTTCTCTTTCTCTTAAAAAAATCCCTACGCACCGTCCGAATAACCGATACATTTCCATAAATATTCCTTCAGCTTAGAAAATAAAAATTATCACTGTGAACGAGGTATAGAGAAAATTAAAGATTTATTTAGATCTCATACCTGTTCTATTGATGATGAAACTGGAGATCTCACCAGCCAGTCGATTGCCACTATAGAAAACTCTTCTAAAAACCAGACTGTTTGATGAGCTCTATGTTGAAAAATGAGAAATTACAGCAGCTTGTAGATACTATCTAACCAAGGGCTGCAATATTTCATTTTGATTACATAACGGGCTACGCTTAAATTTATCTTGTGGTTATCAGAAGTGACCTGCTCTCCAAGCAAGTCATTCTAATTAGAAAATTTAACTTCTCCTTGAGTTCTGAAAACATCTTATCTCTCTACATCCATCGTCAACTATTATAAAACTATACTTCAATCCCACATTCCATACAATTCTAGATCGATTCAATTCTAAACCTATTTTGTGGTGTGCTGTAAGGAGAACCATCCAATAAGGATAATAAGCACGCATCCTCAGTGCAAGTAAATATCGATTAACAGTCATCCTCTATTTTTTCTCCTTTATTTGGGTTTTTCGCCACTGTCTAAAACTCAAAAAATATCATTGTTGTCAATGTAAGTATCGTTGACATACAAAAAAATATATTTACTTTCACTCGTTACTTTATATATTACAAATTAATATAATTTATTTTTTAGTTCAGTTTTGAAAACGGGAGGAGATTACCCTCCGAAACGTTAACGTTAAAAGTTTGTACATTTTTGATAACATTTTTATATCTTTAAAATTTTGTTCGTTAGGCAAATTTATTACAAAAAAGAATCACTGAGAAATTTGTCTCCATTTGGTTTTTTGTTTTTACCCAGTGATTCTTTCTTTAAATAAGAACAGGTATTTTTGATATTTTTTGAGTTTTAGACAGTGGCGAAAAACCCAAATAAAGGAGAAAAAATATATGAACACGCCACAATCATTCAGACATTACTTAGTCATCCACCAAGGCGGCCAAAATATCGTACCCATATAAAGGGTGATTTTTGTAGTGTGTCCGAACTTCCGAGAGGGGTCCGAACTTCCGAGATGGCTGTCAAAGGAACTGTGAGTTTGGCGCAAGTCTGTAAATATGTGTCTCAATAGGCAAATCATCATGGAATATTTAACGTCAGAGCAACACTTGCAAATTGTCGATATTTATTTTCAAAATCAATGTTCTGCGCGCCAAATTTATTGGGCACTTCGTGAATTTGATCTTCGTGATGTATTCGCCGAATTATCGACATATTCCGAACGCATTTCACCCTGTTCGACATTAAAACAGAAACAAGACAAAAAACAAATATGCGTTCCGAAGAAAATTTCGTCGCTGTTGCTGATAGTGTTGATGTAGGTCCAAATTTTTCAGTTTCAAAAAACAAATATGCGTTCCAAAGAAAATTTCGTCGCTGTTGCTGATAGTGGTGATATAGGTCCAAATTTTTCAGTTCGTCTCCGTTCGTAGAAAGTTGGGCTTTATTATTCCACTACGTGGATTATTTAAATCCGAATTTGAACGTTATAAAGTCAATATAACTCGGGGAAATGTGTACATAAGACTCTTGAAAAAGTGATCGGAAATTGAAGTGACAGAATGCGCTTTGTCCGAAGTAGCAGCGGCGGACCTATGCCTAAAACTGTTTTCAAATATTAATGCCATTGAATACCATCTAATTTGGTTATTTCATTTAAATTTAAAGTTTATATGCACTTAAAAAATTACCCTATATTCACCCAATTTATTTCAATTTACATTACGTTCGAATAATTTTTGGAGTTGATTCTTTTTTTAAAAAAAGTTCGTTGAAAATACTTTGTTAATTAATTCCAAGATTAGTCTCCCTTCGGCTCAAATTAACTCCCGGCTTAAATAACTTATTAGCCAAAAAACTGCTTGTTCAAATGCCTTTTTTCACCTACTGTATATTGGGTGCTACAATTTTATATTCCCCAGTACCTGAATAAATAATTTGATGAAATGGATTGGGTTTTGAAACAAAATTCCCTCGAGCCAAAAAGAATATTTTCATTTAAGCGTAAGCAAACAAAATTATCATATACGAGATCAAAACAGGTCCGCAGAGATTATCGTAGCACCATTACATCCTATGTATAGATCGAACATAGCAGTACTTTTGTCTTATACACAATTTGTTTTCTATAAGAGCTGTAAGATCTAAAAATATTTATTGCTCATAATAATAATAATAATAATAGGAAATGTATACCGAATTAATATATCCTAATTAATGATAAATAGTATTAAGATATGTCGGAATCTGAACTCCTACTGGAAATTAAAAGAAATAAAATCTATGAATAAATTGATTATATACGGCCACTATGCATGGACTTTACAACTCGCCGACGTACTCGTAGTGTAACGTAACAGAGACATATTCATCAATCAAGTAATACAAGGGATTATCTTTGTTTAAAATGGTCACTGATATATATATATATATATATATATATATATATATATATATATATATATATATATATATATATATAAGCCCGATTGATGACGGCTTAAGGCCAGAAACCGGTCACGGGAGATGCTCGTTCGCGACTAAAGGATTGAGAATTTTACGTGGAGTATAGGAAAAATGTTTCCCTTGTTTTTTGAATATTTTTAAAAAGTAATAGATACTCGAATGATAATCGTAAACTCGAATAGATAATCACTAAATACGAAATTACTTTATTTAACTTCTCGACGAGCATTTTACCTATCTTGCAAGCATTATCAGGAGGTGATTCAATCTAGATTAAATTGAATAATTAATAATAATAATAAAGTAGCTCGACATGCCTTAAAAACCCATGGCTTCGATTTTCTTTACTATTTTTCTCCATTTTATTCTATTTATAGCTGCATTCCGCCATCCTCCTACCATTGCTGAATTTAAATCATCCTTGCATGACTCCAGCCACTTCTCTTGATCGTCCTCTTCTTTTTCTTCGTCCATATCCTCTTGGCAATGATGGTTTTGCCCACCTATTATCTGGCATTCTTAAAACATGACCCAACCACCGCAATCTGGAGAACCTAACTATCTAGCTTACAGATGGTTTTCCGTAGAGAAGTTTAATTTCTGCATTAGTCCTCCTTCTCCATATTGTCTCTTGAAATTTCACTCCACTAAATATCTTCCTCAGTACTCTTCGCTCCTAGACATTCAATTTTCTTCTTCTTTTTTGTTCATTACCCAAGATTCACAGTCATATAGTATCGTGGATTGAATAACTGTTCTGTATAACCTTAATTTTGCTAACCATGTTATTTTTTTATCTAAGCATATTGAGTAAAGCTCCCACAGCTTTGCTTCCCGTTGCTATCCTTTTTTCCATTGCCTTTATTTCATTACATTCACTAGTTATGGTAACCCCTAAATACTCAAACTCTTTGACTGTTTTAAATATATTCCGTTTTAATCATAACTTGTTCATATACACGTCTTCTCCCACCTCAAGAAACTGAATAATTACAGATATCTGTATTATTCATTGTTGTACAGATTTTGTACTAAAAGTTAAATATAAATAAATAGTGGTAAATCCCTTCCAATTGAGTGTTTCACATCGAAGGTTCCAATAAAACAATCGATATAATTCCATGTAACATAATAATTATAAACCCTCACCTTCATCGCCTGCAATTTTTGCCTACCTTTTACATTTATATATATATATATATATATATATATATATATATATATATATATATATATATATATATATATATATATATATATATATATATATATATATATATATATAAACAAAGTTATACAAATTTAATCTTTGAAATATCCTCCTCCACTTTCTAAGCTCCTTCGCTAGCTTTCACGCAACTGTCGATTAATAGATCGAAGCAAATTTGGTGGTTTTGATTTAATAAAGTCCTTGAGATTTTCAACTTTCTCGATAGATGCGAAGCAGCTGTCAACTTGTTGAAATTACAGATATTCGAAGAGATGAAAATCCGAAAGGGGCCAAGTCTAGAAAAAGCACTGGGTGCAATAAAATCTCCCAGACCAACTCGGTCATCGTTTCCAGAGTCTTTTTATTGCATGTGGCCGTGCGTTGTCCTAAAACAAAATGACTTTCAAAGCGTCACTAGTATTTACCGTTTAACTAGATTGGACCAATATACACAGCAACATCTTTAGAAACCAGGATTAACCCACGATTTTCGTCTCTTTCATTTTTCTTTCTTTCTGTTATTATCTTTTAATACAGAGAGAGCTGATAAAACATCAAAGCATCTATGCTTATTCTCAGTTGTGAGTTCATAGAGGACTCATAGTAAACTATCCATTCGAATTTTCCCTAGATTGTGTAAACTTTTAGAAACGTCTTGTGGTATTGCTCGAAGTTCCTGTCCGAGCTCTAACAGTGTACGACAAGGATTTCCTTCTAGCAGTGCTTCCATTTTTCAATCCTCCACTTTTTTTTGCAGGATAATGCCTACTTTCATGCTCTCAGATTGTTGTTTTATTTCAGACGCACTATATATTAAGTTCAGACGCACTATATATATATATATATATATATATATATATATATATATATATATATATATATATATATATATATATATATCTATATATATATATATATATATATAGATATTATAGCCCCAAAGAAAGCATCATACGAAAAACTTACAAAATAAAATGCGGTAAACCACATCATGAGAAACTACAAATTAGAGTAGAAATATTTCTGTTATCATTCCGACATTTATAATCAATATATGAAGGATGAATTTCACAAGCCTCTATAAATCCAATTATGGTACTCTGAAACATTAGAGGCCAAGGCGCATTAAAGAGCCAACCCACTCCAAGTCACCTCAATAAGTGCGTGCAGTTGAAGAGATATGGAACTAAATCTAACAAGAGGGCATTCGATTCATGAGTTTAGTTATAAACGGGAAATCCCAATACTTAATCACTTTGGGAAATGACGATTTGCGAGATATCGGTTATAACGACATATCTCCATGATATTGTTGGTTAATTTTAAGCATCTATTCTATAAAATAAAGTTATCGAGTTGTCCGGAAAGTTGGTCTGTTAAGGATAATTTGAGATTGTCTGGAAAGAGAAAAAATGTATTTGGAGGAGTATTTTTTAATACGTCATAATTTATTATATTCGTCTATACGATCCCACTCGAGCTAAACGATGTTAGAGATTTTATTAGAGATTATTGGATAATAATCTCTGAGAGAAGGGACCAAGAAAATGGGAGATCCAGAGAATATGGTACCTTTTGCCAATTGGTACCATATTAGTGAGATTTTGTAGGACAGGGAGTCTAATGAGAAAAGAAGATCCCAAATTCTGAAGATTAAAGGATGAGTCGATTTTGGGTCATTGATTAATTTGAGGGAATTGAGAGGATCAGTACAAATCAACTAGAAAGAGTCTTACTCAGAGGAGATGCTTTTAAGAGCCTCATGTATTGCAAAAAGTTCGGCTGATAGTATTGAGGTTAGAGGGGAAACTGAATTAGTTGGAAAAATATAGAGAATGTGTGGCAGCACCAATACCTAAGGAGGATTTAGAGCCATCAGTGACAATCAAATTACAGGTTAGATATTATCTAAGAATATTACAAAATTGAGACCTGAAGATGGCTAAAGGATAGGAAGCTTTATCAAATTTGGATAAAGAGGAGATTATAGTATATGGTTGCATGAGCCAAGGGAGATGAAGGGGTTGAAGTGGAAGGAAGAGAGGTAGGAAAGGCAATGGATCTTGATAAATTGGCTAGAGCCCAAAAAGGGCTTAAGTTTTGGAGTCATGGATTGAGATGGGGGATTTAAGGGGCCTAAACCTACCTTTTTACATACAGATGACAATGGATTTGAACTTGCCCCTTCAAATCCATTTGAACGAGCCCCCCGGAGAACCCCATTTTAAAGAAGAAAAGAGGATATGTGACTATTTACTTTCAATTTAAAAGATCTGGATGATAGGAAATTGGAGAGGAAGGATATAATGTTGCCCCTCAGACCCCACATATGGAGACAGGTGATGATTGAGTTTTTATAGACCAAGTCAAATGCTTTTGATATGTCAAAGAAAGCAGCAATAGTGTGATGATTTGTAGAAAAAGAGGTCCAGGTGTTATTCTCAAGTTTGGTTAGAGGATCTAAAGTAAATTTTCTGAATCTAAATCCATATTGGTGAATGGATAGGCAAACATTTGTCTCAAGAAACCAGCTTAATCTTTTTAGGAACATCTTTTTCATTAATTTGCGGGGGTGATTGGTTAAGGAGACTGGACGGTAGCTGGATGATAGGGATTTTTACTTATAATTTCCTATACGCGGACTACAATGGATTCATTCCATAAAGAAAAGGGTAGAAAGACCATTTTTCATTGCATATTTGGAGTAACAGACAGATTGCAGTTAAGAAGATTAAGAGTTTGTGAAATTAACATCCCATCTGGACCAAGAGCGAATGGGCGACACTTAGACCAGATTTTAGTTCACTGACAGAGAAGGAAAGATTTATTGTTGAGTGATCAATGTCTTTGAAGTTGATATAGAGCTTAAGAAGGGATATGTGAGGTTTGTATTTGAAAAAGCCATATATGTCCCACAAGTAGAGAAGAAATGAATGTCAGCCGAGACAGTGCTCCATACTCCCGTAACCCTCATTACTCCCGAAGGGCGGGAGGTATTCCGAAGGCTCCGTTAGAGGCACCTGAAAACCCTCAGGTGCCATTCAGTCTTCGTTACGAATCGCATTACAACTTGACTTAAGGGTTGACTAGGGAGCCCCGGGGTCGTCAAGCCCGTAACCTGGATGCCAGGTCCCCTGAGGGGCAAAAAAAAGTGGATAAAATTTTAATTCAAGCTGTTATAAGGTACTTTGTTTTATGGAGTTTAATTTGAATGAACATACAAAAAAGTTCGACTGCACTTTAAAGGATTCTTTCCCATCGTTATCGATGGTAAAAAGATGCCTATAGAATTTAAACGTGGTTATATATTCATGTTGACGCTCGAAATACTCAAAAACCACTACGACCAAGTTTGCTGACGATCTCAATAGACCGTATCCACTACGTTTTAGTTAACCTTTCCCCAAGAGTATTAAAACTTATTGGTACGCGATTCTGCTGGAGAGCTTCTTCGGCGTTTTAGAAAAGTAGTAGTTTTAGAAAATATGGATCATTACACCCCAGAGACGAAGTAGTAATCCACAAGGATGAGTGGGAGTGAGGTTGAGAGTGCGACAAAGAAAGCGAAAAGGGTCCCATCTGCAAGAAAAGCAATGACTACGGTTTTCGGGAATTCTAGTGATGTAGTGCTGATAGAATACCTCGCAAAAGGCAGGTCTCCCCTTACCGGGGAGTATTTTGCTTCACTCCTGGACTAATGAACGGATGTTATTTTTTAAATACTCGTAAAAACTTTTTTTGTCAAAGAGCCAATTAAATTACAATTTAAAGTTGGTTCAATGTCGATATGTAATGATACATTGTTTTGGCATCCTGAAGTCAAAATTCCGCCAGCTTCATCGGTTAATACGATGAAATTAAACGATGAGTTCACTAAACTTGAAGAGATTTACCACTAAACATCAAATCACTTTTTTTAACTTCTCGACACACATCAGGAGATAATTTAAGATTAAATGATTTAAGATTGGGAGATGATTTAAGATTAAATCATCTCCTAATGATGCTAACATGGTTAGCGAAACGTGCGTTGAGAAGTTCAAAAAAAGTAATTTGGTGTTTAGTGGTAAATCTCTTCAAGTTTAGTGTTTCACACCAAAGGTTCCAATAGAAGAATTGATGAGTTCACTGTGGATGGCGTGGAATCAAATGAAGATGCTGTACTTCCACAGGAGAACACTGAGGAAAATGATAATTTTAAAGATGATATGAATAACCGAATAATTACTATTGTCAAATCAAAACATCAAATCATTGCATCAAACTTTGTCAAAATCACTTACGTAATAGGATTATTTATTTTTTACGTAAATACTACATAAAATAACTTAATTTTTACGTCACGGTATGATATAAATATTATGACATCTTATAGAATTACATCATATTACGATCATGAAGAGAGTCAGTTTTATGTCAAATTGATGTAAAATTTTATTACATATATATGCCAATTTAAAGTCGTGTGTTCACTGAAATATATTGATTAAATGTAATTTTTAGTAAATAAAACTTCAATTTCTCTCAAAAAAATTGAACAAACTTTTGCTTCAACCTAATGTAAATGTATACATTTTTATTTCTAGAGATTTGTATATCATGTTTCAGGGAGAAGCTGGACCACCGGGACCACAAGGTCCCAAAGGCGAACAAGGAGAACGAGGCTTAAAAGGACCAAAAGGAGATCGAGGCTCTTTTGACTTTGTACTACTCATGTTGGCAGATATGAGGCATGATATAGTCCACCTGCAAAATAAAGTGTTCAGTGGGGAAAAGTAAGAAAATAGGAAATATCTATATGCAATGAGTAATAAACATATAATTCTTATTACAGACCGCCCAAATTTGACTTTGAAGGAGCCCTATCAAAAAAGAAAACAAAACAGAAACACAGATTACTTCAGAAGCATAAAGCTTTAGAGGGATTTGTAGGCCCTACAACACAAATTGAAACATCTCATATTGAACATGTTTCACAAAAGAATCATATAAGTGATGAAAATATTGATAAAAAAGATGATATTCTTGATAGTAAAAGTAGTACAACGCAAAGTTCTATAATTTCTCCATATAATTCCGATATAGAAGAATTCAGAGATTTTGATATTAACAAGCTCACAACACAGTTTGATAATTATGATGAATTCTCTGGTGATTCTACCATGGCATATGAAGATTATTTATGAGACGTACCTTTAATTGTTTATATAAAATTAACTTATTTTAGTTTTAGAAACATTCTTCAATCATTAAAATATAGCAAACCATTAACACTACTCGCTATTGTGTCAGAGTTTTGAATCTCTGTTTAATGTTGTTCAACTGTTACCTTAATAGATTAATATATACAGTGCTGTGAAAAAAAAACATACACTCAAAAGGATTTTTTGAATTTTATTTTTCGAACATAAATAACATATTTAAAATACTCTAGCCCGACTGATGACGACTTAATGACAGAAACTGGTCTGGGGAGACGCTTGTCTCATTTTTTGTTTCATGTTATTCCCAATATAAAAAATTATAAATCAAGTTGTGAAAAATAATAAACTCATCCTTCTAGGTGTGCCGATGATAAACTTAATACAATTAATATTTTGTTACCTTTACACGTCATTTTATTACAGACAATAACCTTCTAGGTTCTAACACTGTTTATTAGATTAAATAAATTGTTTACTCCATGCTTCGGATATGTTTTCTTTGAGTTCCTCCATTATTTGAGTTTCAAGTCTCTGCGAGTCGTAAATATCCCTGGTTACAACTCCCCGTACATTTTCAATAGGATTAAGATCTGGACGTAATGGAAGCAACCGCAAAACTTTGATCTCAAATTCTTGAAACCGAGTTTTTCTTGTCCTTGCAGTAAAACCGGAACGCTGTCCTGTTGAAAAATTGCATCATCGTTTTCTAAACACATTAGAAATGGTAAAAGATAATCCTTCAACACTTTCTGGAATTGCACAGCATTGATTTTTCCAGACACAAAAGCAACTTCAGATTTGTTTGAATGCAGCCTGTATCATAACTCCTCCATCACGATGAGATCGGCAGAATCTGATTTTCTTATCTTTTGTTAAATCATGCCAGTCTTTGCTCTAAATGTCTCTTCTTAAGCTGTTGTTTTCTTATTATTTTTATTATATTTTAGATACGTAGTTTCAGAAACCCACTTCTGAATTATGTTGGGATCATATCCTACATTAAATTTTCTGACAATTTGGCCAGATGAAACTCCTGTTCAGATTTCACCCAACACAGTCCATTTCACCAAACCGACATATTTTTGAGACCATCCAGATCTTTTGATTTTTCGATTATGTTCACTACCTGCATTTCGGAACATCTTTGCCACACCTTTGCAGTTCTTCAGCAATTTGTCTCTATGTCTTTCCCGCTCCTCTAAAATCTAGAATCCTTTGCTGTTCAATGTGTGTTAACTCTTTTCCGCTGGGCAACGTAACAATAAAAAATAACTTTACACAACACTATCAAGCTTAAAAGTGATTCACACTGGACAAATAGTAATACTGTACAATGGATTCGCAACAGGCAAAATAATTAAAATGAATAAGGAGACAATCCTTTTGAGTTTATATTTATGCACAACATAAAAACAGAATGTACCCACAGTTCGTTGGTATTTTAGTACATTATTCATTGTCATTACCATTATTCTTTCTTATAAACATAGGAACTTGGTAACTAGAGCGCAAGATCATTAAAAAAAAATAAAATCTTAATCAAATAATCAACAATTTAGTTCTTGAGCCTGTATTTTTTCACAGTACGTTACTTTCCATTTAGCATATTATTTTGAAAAGCATATAATTTCAAGTTCAAATTCTACTACTTGCTATATGAATGCCGGTAGTTAAAACAAAATATAATAATTAGTTAATAAGAAAACTGCCTCAGTAGTTCAAAGTGTTTTCGTATATAAATAAACTTTCTAACAAATTCAAGTTGTAATAATTATTCTGCTCCCAAACCCCTTGGGTCTTAGTGTTCAAGCGCCTACAGCAGAACCAACATAGCTAGGCCTTCAAGGTTTGGATGCGCAGTAGCCCAACGCATGAGAGTTCATTCGAAGCAGTGCATTCGTGGTGTTAACATCGGTTAAGTACTGTACATTCGAGGAACTCTCCGTTCTCTATCTCTGTTAGACAGTGACCCTCACACTCTTTTTTTGCGCATCTCAGAGACCAAGCTATGTTGGTTGAGCTGTAGTTCGCTTAGATTTTGTAATATCAGGCTATGAATGTTTTTAGTTTGATATAACAAGAATACACTTATAAAGTTGATAGCTCCACCATTGTCGGATGATGATATTCAAAACAAAAATGAGATTGAAGTCGATATCGACGTTAGGGAAGTTGTATTTCAAGATGACTTATTAGAAAATAATGATCGAGGTGACTTTTTTATAACCGATAAACGATTTCGGATAACGCTTTTCCTGAAATTGTTCTATACAGCAGTGATGATGAAATTGATTTGAACACACTTAGACAAAAGTTATTACGAACTAATAATGTTTGGATTAATGATAGCACGTCATGCTTACAAAATAACAAAGAATTTAGTCAGACGTCTGGACCGACTTTAGCGCATGATATTGAAGAGCTAAGTGATATATTTTTACATATTTTTGTATCATCGAATACATTATCTTCCATACCAATTTATATGCTCTTCAAAACAGCGGAGGAAGTAACGAATTTTTCCTTGAGACTAATTTTGATGAGGTGAAGATTTTTCTTGGAATAAATCTTCTCATGGAAATAAAGAAACTTCCAAGTATTCGAGACTATTGATCCTCCAGGAAAGATACTTTTATAAGTTCTTGTCTGGAGATCCAAAGTCCAATGAGAAAAGTTTTGACAAATTATACAAAATCAGGCCTGTGCTAGAAAAATTATCGCAGTCTTACCTGTAATATTTTAAACCATCAAAAAAGCAGGCGATCAATGAATCTATGATACGTTTCAAGGGCAGAATTTCTCTACGCCAATATATGCCAATGAAACCAATTAAGCGTAGGTATAAACTGCGGATAAGAACTGATTAATGTGGGTATGTCTGGAAATTCCAAATCTATACAAGAAAATTTTCTGCAGCAATAGAACATAAATTAAGAGCTCGCGTTGTGAAGGACCTAACACAAGAATTAGTAGCAAAGGGACATAACGTATTTGTTGACAACTTTTTCAATTCGCTTGAACTGCAAAAATTCCTCCAAGAAAGTTAAACTTTTGCTTGCAGAGCTTCGCTTGTGGAAAAGGCTTAACTAAAGATGTTAAAACAGATAATAAATTAGAACGGGGACATTCTGATTGGAGAGTTAATAAGGATGGTATTGCATTTTTAAAACGAAAAAACCGCAAACCAGTATTTTTCCTAAGTAATCATCATAATCCCTCAAAAAAACGAAACAGTTTTAAGCAAAATGAGGACGCCACTCGTGAAGAAATTACGAGCCCTATCTTAGTAAAAGATTATAATGCTAATATGGGTTTTGTAGACAAAATGGATATGCTCAAGTCCATATATTAAGTGAAATGGTGGCATCGTATATTTTGGAATATTCTGGACGGGTCATTAGTCAACTCTTATATTATATTCAAAGCTAGATCAAACTCAACAACAAGGACTCTAAAAATGTTTAGATTAACGGTAATCCTCGGATTGAATGGGGTCAAGCTCGACATGCCAAAAAAAAGAAGAATACACAATACAGCAGGTGTATTAACCATCAGTAATTTCAAGATGACAGTTCCACTAGAAGTAAGATATGACAGTAAGATATGCAAGTTGCACACATGCCGAAAAATCTAGAAATAGTTAGAAGATGCACCTTCTGTAGCACTCAAACAGAACTACACAAGGCTCGTTGGAGCTGCTTTGCATGTGATATAGGTTTTTATCTCAGTGACAAAAATTCAGCTTTTCTTTAATTCATTATCAACAGATTTATAACTTTAATTGAGCTACTTGATGAAGAAACCTAACCTAACCTTATTTTTATATTTATATTTAACCTTATATTTATTGTTTAGTGTTTCCATGGAGAGGATACGCCCTCAAGCCTAAAGGTAAGATCTGAAAAATAAATTATTTTAATAGGCTTTCAAAGTGACTGACAACGATCATGACGTTGGCACAGCGACAGTGATTAATTCAGCTCTGGTCCGAAAGGTTTCAGAAGGTAGACATGGGTCTTGAAGATAAGAGAAGATTAGGTCGTCCGATACCGACGTTTTAAGAGCAACTGTGGCTGCAGACCTAGAACAAGCATTCGGAAACTTTCAGGAAAATTACGAGTATCCTACACTGCCGTTAATCGACATTTCCGAGGCATAGAAATGATGCCAAAGAGCTGTAGAAGCATCACTCATGAACTGTTGCACAGCAAGCCGCGTAAAGTGGGTAAAACTCCTCAAAAACCCTAGTGATTTTCAATTCTCAATCAATCGGATTGTTACCTGCAATGTAGAATGAGTTTATATAAACAATCCTAATGAGGTAACACATTGTATTATGTCCGGTGCACCCGGTACCAGAAAAAAAATGTTAAAAAGGTCATGATGTGTAACCAAGTAGCTCAAAAACACAGCTACTTTTATTACACCCTACTATTTAATCATATATGTCACAAGGGCGAGCCGCATCACGTCCAGATTCAGTTCTCGATGACTCAAGAAAAGCGATGTTGGTCGAGGTAGATATTTAGAAGAGTGGTCGTAATACAGGCAACCCAAAATACCGACATTTATCGGTATAAGGATGTCAAAAGCCAAGGCCAGGCAAAAATAAACATACCAAAAAAATGCTCTTTTCCCTTCCTGGAGTGGCTATTGTGTATTGCAAGTGTTTATCTTTTTTTATTCATTTATTTTTTTTCTCCATTGTTTACTTCTTTCATTCCGCCATTATGTAAATCAATTATGTTTCTTTTGCCTCGTTTATGGTTATCTCCATTTTCATTAGTTCTTCATTTTTTAAGTATTTATATTATGAATATTTCCGAATTCATTCAAAATTATACGTTGGAGATACTTTTCTAATGTACTTCTGTTCTATGATATTTATTCATTATCTCTCCTAAATATTTCATAGTCTTATCATGAATTATGATTAACGTCAAGCCATCCTAAAATCTCTATATTGAGAAAAATTGATCCTATTGTTCCTTGGAATTTCCTCTGCTTTTTTTATTTGTTCTTCCTGTCTATCCTTTCCTCTCTTTCCTTCCTATTTTTATCTTTATTTATCATTCCCTTGAAATCCTGGTTGCCACTGGCATTTCCTCCCCTATCGACACTTTTTGAATACCTCCAACCTGTAATTTATATCACACTTGCATCCTTCAGCGAATCACAATTGACTCGACTGTAATCTCCCTATCATTTTCTTCTATCCCTTTGTTTCTTTGTATCATCACTTCCCCGTTCTCAGTTACATTCGGTTCCAACAATGTTTCTTTTATTTTTTATTTGTATTATTCTCAGGTCTTCCCTCGGTACGATATTCCGTGCCGTTATATTCAAATTTTGGGAACAGAAAATAGACTTAATTCTAAGAGCAAAAAACACAAAAGTGATAGGCCTGATTTGGTTACAGGCCTATGAAATTATAAACAGTAAATAATCACATTTAAATACGTAATCCAAATAAAAACCAATCTTATTTCGGGAAGGTTTATATTGAAAATCTAGGCGGCCAAGCTACACCACAAAAAAACATCGCTGATAAAATTATTTGCAGAAAAACAAGTGTAAATATCAATAATTTCAATTTCAAATGAATTAGTGTATTATTACTTTGATTCAAAGTATTATTATGTGTAAACGTTTATTTAAAATGTCTTACCGTACATAAGAAGAAAAATATGGTTTCAAATGGATGGTAAATCATAAGCCAAGCTACAAGTTCGAGTCATTTCGTACAGAAACTACTCAGCGTGTTCCTCGGTTCTCACACTCCGCGACCATAAATGTCTTATTCAGCCTAGATCGAAGTTCATACAATTTTCTTACCATCGTCTCGATTAAATTCACACTGGGGCAGCAACTGATATTGCACAATTCCTATTCTAGATGGAAAATACCTCAAACACTGACGTACGAATCAATATTTTTGTAAAATTAATTCAAACAGAACGTCTGCTACGACTTCGTGAAACGATCTACTGCGATCGCCTATCCCAGAAACAATTTCACAGATGATGGAGGCCTGCGCATCCTCGCTTTTTCTATTTATGCGAGAGACTGACTTATTAAATGTCAGAATTAGTGAGCTATCCTGTATATATGAGGGTGAGAATGAGATATCAGATACTATTCGAATTAAATATTGTTTTTTGATCGAAAATCGATTTGTTTCTTAACGTAGTCTCCTTTTAATTCGATACACTTTGCCCTACCATTTCCCAACTTTTTTCTGCCTTCTATCTTATATTTTATTGTCAATTTTAACGTGGATTTTTTGAAAGTTATTTTTGAAAAGATTAAATGGCCCACGTCTATGAGAATATGTGTATGTGAATTAGTTGACATGCTGTTGATTTACCTTTTCGAGTTCACCCATTGCCGAAATCATTTATTCGAATTGTGCAAAGAGCCAGAAACACCGGTGACTTGAGAGAATATCGTGGAGGGTACGCAGAAAGTTCGCAAGTACCTGAAAACGTGCGGAATAAATTTTGAATCTTGTGGAGCAAGACCCAACTAGTACTCGAAAAATACAACGGCAAGTTGAACTGAGCGAAAAAAAAAGTTTACATTGCGGGAAAATCAGTTGTTCCTATTTCATGTCCAACGAGTTCAAGCCTTAGAGCCCCAAGACCACCCTAACAGAGTTCAGTTCTGCGAGTGGCTCTTACACCAACATGAGGCGAATCAAAACTTTACCAGAAACATTTTGGTTATGGACCAGGCTTTATTTACCCGAAATGGAATTCACAATGCCCGCAATACTCATTTTTGGTCAACTGATAATCCTCATGCTTCTATCCTTCATGCTCTTCTAACACATTTTCAACATAGATTTTCGGCCAATATGTGGTCGGCAATTGTCAACCGTATTCTTGTTGGACCTTTGATCTTGCCGGATCGTTTAATGGGCGAGAACTGTCTCAAATTCAAACAAAATCATCTTCCCGGTCTTCTAGAGAATGTGCCTTTGAATGTTCGGCAGAACTTGTGGTTCTTACACGAAGGAGCGCCAGCCCATTTTAGGCGTGAAGAGCGAGAGCTAGTTGCGTGGCCGCCTAGGCCACCAGACCTTAACCCTTTTGATATCATTGTATGGGGTTACATGAAAATCATAGTTTGTAAGATGCCAATTAATTCATTCAATTTTAACCGCCCGTTAAAAGTTCGTCTATTGATTCAGCGGTCCTGTTTTGATTGTCATTTGACTTATTTTGTTATTTTATCTTTTGGTTAAATTTTGTGCTGTAAAATCGTGTTATTGTAAAATAAGTTCTTATAAAAACTACTGTTATTGATTATTTTGTTACCGGTAAGTATTTATAAAGATTCATACAGTTTCATTTCCTTCAATAATTCTAACCTAACCAAAGACATTTTATTACAAACATCTAATAATAATGGCATTTATACTGGGTAATTCTAAAAACATACTGAAGATAAACAACTGTTACAAAATAATCGGGTCGTTCCAACAGCGTCAGAAACATTTCTGACAGTCAGGATCCGGCGCAGTAACGATGGTCGGAACGGTTTTCAGTTACTGCGCTGAATCCCGGCTGTCAGAAACTGTTTCTGACGCTAGTTGGAACGAACATAATAACGTAAATATAGAAGTGCTAACTTTTAAGGTATCTATTTTAAGATATTTAATTTTGTGATAAAACGTTTTGTATGATTTCAGGTGTTTCGAAATAAAAAAAATTATGGGGGGAACTTTAGAGCTTCTTTTAACCATTCAAGAGATAAATAATATCAATTCTTCTATTGGAACCTTCGGTGTGAAATACTAAACTCGATAAGATTTACCACTAAACACCATATCACTTTTTTGAACTTCTCGACGCACGTTTCGCTAACCATGTTAGCATCATCAGGAGATTACATCTTAGCTTTTAAGTCAGGTTGATAATGTTACATTGTTTACGAAACTATAGTCCCAAAACTCAAAGGGATTAATTACATTAACATTTGATCTTAAAGCATCTCCTGATGATGCTAACATGGTTAGCGAAACGTGCGTCGAGAAGTTCAAAAAAAGTGATTTGGTGTTTAGTAGTAAATCTCTTCGAGTTTAGGTAAAGAATACTTAAATTGATTACGTTTTACTTATTTTGCATTAGCATTTCGTATTTTTTTTTTTTAGAGAAAAATATCAAAGAAAACTGTGTATTCTATTAAGAAAAGAAAAGAACATAATCCGGTTATTTTTTCTCCTGGAACAAGCAGACCTTGTGCAAAGACTAAAACAACAGACTTACCCAAAGAAAGTAAAATGGAAGTTTAAAATATATTGTACAATATAGGTTTGTTGGTATTTGTTGTATAAAAATGGATCTCAACAACAAAAAAAACCTACAAAATTTTCCGTTCGATCTATGACATAATTTTACAATTTCATGACACACTCGAAATCTTACGTTAAAATATCGATTTATAACAGGACGTTTTATAATTTCATATTATAAATATGTACAAATAAATGTATTGGATTTATATCATAAACATAAATATCCGTCTTTCGAGGCAACAACCATGTCCATTATGAAAGTTAGGACTAATTTGACTAATAATTTTTGATTTGGTTCATATGGATAAAATTGATGACACACGGGTAATCTTTCGACGGTTCAACTCTATATAAGTGTCTGTATATGTAAGTGTATGTATATATAAAGAGAATATAACTAGAGTATTTACGTTACTAATAAAAATTATTCCGTTCAAAATAATTGTAGTGGTCTTAAACGTTTGGCCTGAGGTGTACGTTAATATACAAGAAAATGCGAAAATATTCGATAAGATTTGTCTTCCTGAGTATAATTGAAATACGATAACATGTTTGGTAACGTTTTTATTAATTAATATGTTTCTCATGTTATTACAAAAAGAAACTTTTTAAACTTTAATATTAAGATATATAGTTGTATAAAAGGTAAACCTTCTGTACAACTGTTGTGGTAAAATAGTTAAATACGTATACATAATTACAAGTTCCATGGACACTTATTGTACAAAAAAATATAAAATATATGTTTTAATTCGATACTCAAAACATCAAATACACGAGCATTCCAAACACATTCCAAACATAGAGTAGTGGTACGACAAATCTTACGTGAAGCATTAGAACATAATCAAGCTTCAATTCTCCTACCAAGAAATTTTCCACTAAACACCAGATCACTTGTTTTCAATTACTCGAAACACCCTAAGGAGATCTAGAATATTTGTGCTAAAATGGTTAGCGAAACGCACACTGAGATGTAAAAAACAACTGATTTGGTGTTTAGTGGTAAATCTCTTTGAGGTTAATAATCAAGCTTAATCCCAAAAGATAAACTGCATCACAATTAAAACTATGCACGATAAACTGAGTTTTCTGTCAGGTAAAATTTTATTTTTTCACTATTTGTTAAACATAATAAAATTGAAGTCAATAATTTTTACAACATTCTTTTCGGTCGCAAAAATGATGTAACCATTAACACAAATCTATTAGCTGCATTATAACATAAATTACTATACCTAATTGATAAAAAAATTGCTAAAATGAAACGAAGCCTTTTAGTTGTGATATGACGTCTGCCTCTAAAGTGTTTAAAAGCTGTTCGTATTGGGGTCCTATTTGCTTTCTTAATTCAATTATCTGAAATAAAAACAAGTTAAGGCATAAAGGGTCTTTCAAGTTGAGAAATTTTATAAATTCTTGAATAAAATACAGAATTTGTGTCAATTTCAAAAACATTTGTATTGATAGTTAAAGCATACTGTATGATATTTAAAAACAAAAGACAATATCTGCCAAATGACCACCTCTTGCAGCTAAACAGACGTCCACTCTTTTGTCAAAATTTTGGCATAACTGTGGCTCTATCTCACTAATGACTCGAATAATTTCTTCCTTTAGTTCAGGAATCTATTGTGTGCTTTTCATGTAACCCCCCAAAAAAATAGTCCAACAGTGTCAAATCATATGAGCTTGGTGGTCAATTAACATCACCATTTCTTGCAATAACTCGCCCAGGAAATTTTTCTCTCAATAAATCAATAGTTTCATTAGCAGAATGAGGTGTAGCGCCATCATCTCACGATATCGAGCACCAATCAGTTACAGCTTCACCAGCGGCATTCCAAAAGAAATATGGACCAATTATACTTCCTGACAATTTTAATTCATTCAGAATTCAACAATTTTAACGTGTTGTTGTTTTGTATATGACTACATTGTTATAAATATTATATATTACACTTCTGAAATGAGACTAGACCAGGGCAAATTCACGACGCCACCTGTGTTTTATTCAAAAATTTAAAAAAAAACGCTCAATTTGAAACACCAGTTAGATGTATTGAAGAGTCTTCTGTGACAAGGTTTTTCTGTGACAACAAGGGTTTTCAAATGCAAAAATAAGAAAACACGTTAAAAACTCCATAAAATCTCCGTAAACAGAGCAACACACGGAGACAAAAAAATATGTTAATACACAGTATGTCGAAAAAATAACGAAACTTTTAAAGGAAAAATACTATTAGTTAATTATCCAAATCCATTTATTTTTATTCAAAATACATCGCTTCCATCCCAATGAACCTCGTCAATGGCTTCTTGTATTCTTCTTTCATGGTCAATTTGCGGAAGCGGACTTGTTTTACCCCAAAAATTCACGAATAGCCTCCTGTGAAATGGTGCATTACTGTACAACAAGAACCAACTTCCTGGCGCTCGATCTTCAGTCTTCACTCGAACGATTCTCTTCCAGAAAAGCTTCACAAAGTTCAGATAATTCACACCCATAATATTCATCGATAACATTTTGACTCTGTGGAACGAATTCCCAAAGTAAAGTAGCTTTATATAGAGTCAAGCGCAATTTTTTCGATTTCGAGAGCCTGGGGATTTCCACGTAACACTTTGGAGCTTTATTTAAGGATCGTACATGAAGTACTAAGTCTCATCACCAGTTACAATCGATTGCAGGAATGTACAGTTCCTTCTGGCTGATTTGATAAGATCTTATAGCTTCGTGGACATTAGTTTCAACTGCTAGATTCAAGAAAAGCGTTTCATTGAACACTTGAACTGCAATTGGAATATTTTGAAGATAAAAATACAAATTTGGATGCCCAAAGTCATAATTAACATTAAAGAAAACTAAATAAATTACCTGAGACTGCAAATAATCTTTTAGTACTATTGTATGAACTGGATCACTTAAAATTAACTGTTTTTTTCGCTGATCGTGATCCGTTTCATAATATCCACCGTCCTCATTAAAATAACTTGGACTTTGTCCTTCGGCCAAAACTAAAGAGTCGATAATAGCACCATCGTCCTCATTCTTCGTAATATCGTTTAAAGTTTCTAATATGTGCGTCATTATTAGATTAAATCGACCGAGTATAGTAGGCGATTGTGCTGTTAATAAATTCGTTAAAGCCAGCGCTAAAAATGAAGTTTCATATCAATGTACGAAATGTTATATGTAAAATCAATAAAATGCCTATCAAATTTACCCAACAATTTCCTTTGATCCAGTTGCGACACATTAAACATGCCCTGTAACCATACATCGAATAGTTTTCCTAATGTCACTTCATCAGTTTCATTGAATTCCTGAGCTACATTGGATAAAACTCTGGTAAAAACTTCATGAGAGGATAAAAGAACTCTTGATAATATACTTAAGAACATTGACATAACTAATGGATAATCATCTTCATCACAAACCCGTCTGTAAGAAATGTATCTCATATTATTTTGTAAAAAAAAAATAAATTATTTGAGACGTAAATTCATTTCGGAAGCTGTACTAATAAAAAAAGTGTAAAACCTGATTTGATGACCTTATAAAAAACCTACAGTATCATTCATCCTATTCACATATTATAGCATTATTAACCCTCAAGACTAAGCGGCTTCCCGATTTAGGAGCACATGGGTATGCCATATACTGTTGTATGTATTAATATTATGTATGTTATTAATATCTTTTGATTAAATTATCCAATTTAATATATTTTTTTGAATTTAAACCTCTAATCAGTATCGAAAAATACTATACCTAGAGAATGTTCCAAAAAATAATATTATTCCTAATACCATCGAAAAAATGAGCAAAAATTAAAAAAATGTTAAAATGAGGTGTTCTATTCAAACTATCATATCTAGGCGACTTAATGTACTTTCAGATATGTATTACATAATTTAGCTTTATTTTAAAAAATATATTTATTTAGTTATAAATAGTAAGTTACTGTTATGATGCTCTTCAAAAACCGATTCGGTCTCGTTTTCACTCTCTTTGTCGTCGAAAATATCAGCTGCATCATATAACTCTTTTACTTCAGACGCACAGCGAGTACGAGAACGCATGTTCATGTTGAGCTAAATAAAAAATGAAAGAAACCGATAAATAAATGTTAAAAAAAATAAAAATCCAAGTTTTCAATAAAAATACTATAGAAAAAATAACATTTCTGATTTACTTACCACAAACTGTGTCAAGATCGAAAAAAAAACACAGTTTGTGCAAAAAGGTTGTTTAAATAAATTGCCATAATACTGACACAACAACAGCACTAGGTTGCGTATACTCATAGACTGACTACCATCGCTTATATTTTTGTTAGTATTCACATCTTAAGATGGCTATAGTAGAGGATCTCTAGTAGGGGTAGTAAAATGTTTCCCCCCACTCAAAGTCATCGCCTCAACGTGAACATTTATAAGAGAAAAACATTTTTAATTCACCCCTGGGTATCCCTTATCCAGTGCTTTTCTTGAGGGTTAAATTACCAGTTATTTCATTTTTATATGAAATTACATTCTAATGGATCCATGAGAGGTAGATAATATTTCAGTTATTAATTATCAAATATACTAAAACAGATATTAATGCATTAACTTACTTGAATATTCTTGGCAAAATAGGCATCACAGTTTCACTTCCCAAAACTGGAAAAGTTCTAATAAACGTTTCGATCAGTCTCATTAGCATGACAACGCCCTCGTTCTTCAAGTCGTTCATGAAACCGTCGCATATTGTCACAATCTGATTCCCCTGAGTGCGCATCACCAGTTCAGGAGCCAGCAAAAGGTGAACCAAACATATGTACAAACAACTTCGTAAATTTTCAGTTGAATAATCTGTCAAAAAATATATTTGTAAGCCATTATAATAATGTCTGTCAAGCAGGTATAGTGCGGTTCAAGATATATCGTTGATCGAATGGCTGCAATAAACGCCTGTCGTAACGAAACCTGGCAAAGCTGCAAAAAAAGTAAACAGGGCCGGGCCTAATAAAATAACAGATAAAAATTAATTTTATGATTTTATACCTGCTTTAGTAGTTTAGAAATATTTAAGTTTAGTTCGCATCATTTTATTATACATTGCAGTTCTATAATCTCGATCGTATTTTTATTATTCCAAATATGCTAAACATGTGGCCGTTCTTGGCAAGATAATGATCAATGTGCCTCCGGTAATCCTAATAATTAATAGTAATTTTAAAAAGAAAACATTTATCGTCCGATGCTAAGGAAATTGTTAAAAATGTGTATGTTTCTTTATTTAATAGGGAGCTTAATGTAAATGCAACCGCAGCAGAAACGTCATTATTAACAAAAACGCCGTTGTCTATGGTTAAAGATATTGTGAAGCCAATTAAAGCCAAAAAAGTTCGTAGTGATTCTGGTAAAAGCAAATGTGTTGACGAAAGCGATAAAGACTTAATTCGAAGCAAAATTTAAGTGTCTGTGCCTGCATCGCATTCATTGCAATAGCGACTAAGGAAAGATGAAACCAACATTCTTTGCAGCAGAACTAGCCTCCGGAGAATATTATCTGTAATGGGTGTAGCATATCGGACCATTAATAAAAGACAAATATTAGTGGAATCACAACGATTGCGACGATGGCGGTTTGACTACTTAAACTGTATAAAAAAATACAGATTAGAAAATTGTCCTACTATCTACCTTGATAAAACATGCTTCGATACACATGAGACGCAAGCAAAAGGATGGGTAGAAACATCAAGAAAATGCCAAACGAAAGCCCCAGCAAACAAGGGAAAAAGAATTACAATTTTACATGCTGGTTCCGAGGATGGATGGGTTCCAAATTGTTTACGGTTGTCCTCCAAAAATATTAAACATTCATCTTTGGACTAGCATGACGACACCACAGGAGAACTTTTTGAAGATTGGTTTATAAATAGCCTTTTGCCCAATGCGCCTGGGTGTGCAAGGGAAGCGTAATTGTAATGGACAATGCTAGTTATAACCATAAAAAAAATAAAGTTCCTATTAGAAATAACACTAAATTGGAAATTCTGCAATTCTGCAAGTGCTGCAACATTAATTAGGAAGATTGTAGATAGTATTCCTAAAGAAAGTTGGATAAATTCGATTAAGCATGTAAACAAAAAGAAGATTCCTATGTATCATTTACTAATATTATAGAACCACTTATTATTAATGTAGATCAGCGACAATGAGAGTGAAACGGAATTAAATGTATAATTAAAGTTATAATATTTATTGTACTAATAGATAAATTAATTAATTTTTTTTGTACTAATAAATTAAAAATACATAAAGCAATAAACAATGTGTTAGTCATACATAATAATGAAAATAATAATTTAAGAATATTTCATTTTTCCCAAAATTATTCAGAAATTAAACCACTCCGACTCTGGCGCCTTTGAAGAAACTAGGGCAGTTAACATTTTGCTGAAAGGCAACGAAATATCTTAAACCGGACTATATTACAATGTAACAAAAATGTGTTTTCTTTGTTTATAAGTAAAGGATTCCAATTCACTCTTTATAGGTTTATGATCTGATTTCAACTCTGTACTCTGACAAATGAACATTTCTTCTTCAGTGTTAAAGTGATTCTACTACAAAATTATAAGAATTTAAAGACATTATTTTAAAAATTACTTCTAAGCTTCAAAAAGTTGTCGGAGAGAGACATGAGGCTTAACAATAGATCAGGTCGTCCATGACCTCTCGATGCCGACGTTTTAAGAATAGCTGTGGCTGCAGATCCTAGAACAAGCACTAGAAAACTTTCAGGGTAATCAGGAATATCCTCCACTACGGTTAATCGACATTTGCAAGGCATAGGAAACCTCAACCCATCTGTAAGCCAGTAACTATATTTCTTTTCTCTTCGGAATCGCGTTGAGTCTTTAGCGGCGAAAAAGACGAAGCATTTTTTTACCTTTTCTTCAGTCCTGATTTTTTTTTCGTCAAAAAAAGTGAGCCATGATTCATAGTAATCCCCTTCCCCTAATAATCGATCGCAGAGAGGCTGGGGATGAATGCAAATGGTGAGGAAGAAGTTCAAAGCCCAATTCGTGAATTTTTATAGCGGTCAGATGTGAAATGTGTGGTCTTGCATTCTCTTGCTGCGTGAGAATTTTTTTTCAGTTGACCAAAGCTAAATATTTTTTGGTCAGAACAGCATGTATTCTCTCAAGTTGAGCTCAAATAAACTGAGCAAGTAGAGTTCTGAAATTATCGCCCTACCATCAAGAAATGTGGAAAAGATAATTATCCCTTCAAAATTTCCCCAAACACATTTTTGACAAATCTTTCTGGCCTTGGTTCCGAAAGCGCTAGTTGCTCGGGCATAACCCACTGCACATCATTAGGATTGTTGAAATAACCCTTTTTTATCGCAGATAAGAATATATTTGATGAATCGAAAATCGGTAGGGTTTTTAAGGTGAGTTTTTAAACACTTCAACCCGACGTCTGGCTTGCTCCGGCAACTGTTCATGAAGGATGCTTCAACAGCTCTTTGACACCAGTTCTATGCCTCGAAATGCCGGTTAACGATAGTGTTAGATACTCTTAATTCCCCTGAAAGTTTCCTAGTGTTTGTTCTAGAATGTTCAACCATAGCTGCTCCAACAACGACGACACCGAGAGACCGTGGACGACCTGATCTTTCCCTATCTCTATGATCCATGTCTCCCTCCCGGAACTTTCTGAATCAGGCTGAGCGGTTCGGATTGATACGACACCTTTCCCGTTTACTTCGCAAATCTCACAAATACACTTTTAAAATAATATGTGAGAATTGCCTTAATTTCACGACTTACTTCCTCATTTTAACTTTATTATTAAATATCGCCGACTGAATATTTCGATTAAAATCACTTTAAGACTGAAGAAGGAATCTTTATTTGTCGGAGCAATAAGTTGAAATCGGATTAAGCCCCTGAGAAGTGAAGTATAATTCTTTATTTATAACAAAGGGAAAAACGAAAATACATTTGTTACAATCGAGAAATAATATTATTAGGGTGTAAGAATAAAACTAGATTTACCACTAAACACAAAATCGTTTGTTTTTATACTCCCGACGCGCGTTTCGCTTATCATATACCATCAGGAAATTATTCAATCATCTCTTGATTAAACCATATCCTGATGATGGTAGCATGGTTAGCGAAACGCGTACCGAGAAGTTAAAAATAAGTGATTTCCTATTTAGTGGAAAATTCCTTTGAGTTTACTGTTTTATACCAAACGTTTCAATAGAATTGAATAAAAACTTTATTGAATATTCTCGGTCTAAAGACTATGAGTGGATCACTGTGCAAATACGACATACCTAATAGTGGTAGCATATTATTAAAGAGTTGCATAAATTCGTTAGTCATTGCTGGTGAGTATTCCAAAACAGCTGCCCACAGATCTAGAGCGTCTTCCAGAAGATACACGATGGCTCCTTGATTAACATCAGTTCCCATTTGAATAATTGGGAGTAAAAAGGGACTCAATTCCTGCGAAGTAATTTACCTTTTTTTTAATACATGGAACAGTCTAATTCAACATCATACTTGTGGTACTCCTCCCATGCTTTTAACAAGTTGAACTAAAGTGGCAACTATAGCACACCTGAGCATATAATGATCTTCTGATTCATTCCACAGGTGTGGTAAATACTGTACTAAAGCCTCTGAATGTGGCACTATTGTATTTCCCATTCTTTCTAACAGAAGAGTCATAACATTCAGTACTTGCATCTAAATAATAAAAATAATATAGAAATTATAGGCTAATATTTAAAAAAGACATTACTGTGTTGTTACATCATGGGAGTCATTCGAAAAGTTCACGGCCTGATACAAAAACGCAAGTATGACCAAATGTAATTCGAAAAAAGCAATAAGCAACTAAATTAACTTGATTGATTATGGTAATAAAATAAAGCAAGTTTTGATTTTTTTTTTGAAAAGCGGATAAAACTGAAATTCGAGCTGTTATAAACCTGGAGTGGTGAAGCCCTATGGTATAACAGGAGCGATGGCGTCGAGTATGACAAACACTATACATATGTAAGTAACGTATTGAAGCTGTCAAATCATTTTAAGATCAATAATATGTCAAATTTAACTTAATTAATCTTAAATAAAAAATGTTATTAAATTGTGAGAATGTGAAACAAAACAAATATTCGAAAAAGAAAATAACTACATAATGAACTACAATAGTACTGAAATAAACAATACTACAAATAATTGATTACAATTAAAAACTTCGCACACCGTTTTCGCTTTTCCATCTGTCTGTCATTTAGTATATCGTCTTCTTCAACCAATTGAAATTCGGCATCTTTAAATTGTTTCGGTTGCCCTAGGCTTTATTTGTCTTTCAAGTCGAAATCACCACTTTTGAATCATCTACATCAACGCCCACAAGCGCCTTGCTTGGGACATTGTCACCGTAAGCTTCCACAAGTATAACACGATTCAACAAGAAAAGCAGTACCTACCCCAAATATAAACATCTTGATATATCGTGTCCTCTACATTTTACACGATGTTATAACTTATTTTGCAGAGCTTGACGAATTGAATTATACTGAGGGTATTTAAATTAGTTTAAATGTATTGAAGACTTTGAGAACTTTTCAAACGACTTTAGTAAAGGTATACAAAATAATTAATTCGTCAGTTTTTATTAGAGTTAGATTTTGGAAATTAATGGAAAAATAAAGAGAAGAAATAAAATAAAGAAAAAAAATGGAAAAATCCATAGGTTGGCACACTACTATTTCTCAATTTTTTCCACTATTGACTCCAATTTTTTTTACTGTCAAGTTGTTTATTCATTACGAGCAAACTTTTGATAGGAGTAAGATTTGCTAGCTCGTATTCCTTGTGTTTGACCCGAAACAAACCAACAAGTTTGTGAAAAAAAATGTTTTCGAAAATTTTCCATAAGCGAGAAAAATACATTTCTTCATCGGTAGAAAAAGGTCTATAACATTAGTCCCAGTTTTTGTCTCTTTTATGGTCCTGAATGGATTTCGAACATATCTTGCATAGCCAGAACAGTTGAGGCACGTAGATTAGGACACTACGTGTTCTCATATTTCCTCGAATCTTCTAGAACATTCTAGAATTCTCGAATGGTCTAGAACAAGGGTCTCCAAACTACGGCCCGTGGGCCAAATCCGGCCCGACATTGTCATGAATCCGGCCCGCGACTAGGGAATTTAGCAAGTATATACTCGTTTAGGGCGCGTACTCGGCGACTAGTTTAGAAATTATAGATAATGGCAGGAACATTAAAACGGTTTTAGCTCTTGGAACTTACTGGAGTAATCGGTATGGCCCTAAGGCTGGAAAGTTTGGAGATCCCTGGGCTAGAACATTCCATCGAATTATATCAAATTTTTTTGAGAACGTAAAAATGATAAGCCGTAAAGCTATCATAGTGTTTCTGATTTTGGCTCATTGCTTCAATTTTGATGCACCATCTATATGGAATGGATGATTAAATATGACTCGCAGCTACTATACCTGCCAAAATTGCGACTCTGATGAAGACTAGCACGTATTTGATTTTCTTTATTATATTTTTCATTGCCTTTTAAATAAACAAATCGACTATAAATGTTGAAAATCTTGCTTTATCATTTTACTTTTTGAACCCTTTTGTGCATTTCTATCTACGGAGCACAATTTGTTTAATTTTTGGACCTATGAAATAATTCTAGCTAAGAATATTACCTTTCCAAAGGTATATAGAACTCCGAGAAAAATGTATGCAGTCGAATGCTATTGCCAAAAAACAGCTTGTCCCAAACTAGGGATGTCTCCCTTATTTATATATATATATATATATATATATATATATATATATATATATATATATATATATATATATATATATATATATATATAAATGGAAAAGGTAGGCAAAAATAGCAGGCGATGAACAGTTTCATATTAACGAAGATTCGATAACTTTTCTTTTTTAATTTTTTGAACATTTTTCTAAATCTTCCCCTTAACCAGCACACCTAAATGATATATAAACAATAAGAATAAAAAGGAGGAAATAGTAGAAAAGATTGGATGTGTAAATAAAGTAATAAAACTGGTAGCGTGGCGTTCGATCTGGCAACACTGTTGGGTTCTCCTTGGCAGGGGAGACGGGCCAACATCTAATACGTCTACTGCACTTGGGATAATCCCACGAAACCCTTTGCAAAACTTCAACATACCTATAGGAACAGTGTTTTTTCAAGCGCGCAGGTTTGCAAGTGCTTCATGTTTGCAAGTCATCCTGAGAAAGCCGATACTCGATTGAAGATGAACCTCACAGCTGAAAATCTTCAACTGTAAGAAGTGATGAAAATATCCACTGAAGCCGGGATGTTGTGAGTTCAGATCGCCTGTTGACAATCAGAATGATCGGGAAAGAGCTGACAAAATCTCACGACTCACAGAATCTTTCATCAGATTTTTACCGATGAATTAAGGATGGAGAAAAGTTACGCGAAGATAGTTCTAAAAAAACCCTTCGAAGGATCAAAGGGACGACAGAATGAAAACATGTCTCAACTTTTTGGGTCTGCCCAAGTCTGAAATAAAACCTGATAGTGCACCTTTGCTCGAAATCGGTCATTTTTTAGAAAACGATAGAAATATTCTGTTCGCGAAAAGAATCCCGAACTACCGTGAAAGTTACCCAATCAAACTCGTACTGAAGACGCATAAGATATTGGTCTAGCTCCTCCGGTACAACACACCTCGTATAACGTTCCATAAAACCATATTTTGAAACCTACATCTCACTAAAAACAACCCTTTGAATAGAAACAGTGATTTTCTAGATTAATTTGTGAAAATATCTTCCAAACCCCTTTAATTCCCTGATATGAATTCTCTAGTACATAAAACTGATTATACAGACCTTCATTTAATCCTGCCACTAGTGATTTATTTAAACTTAGGAACTTTCACTTTTACGTTCAATTATTTAAATTAACCATGTTAGCATTATCAGGAAATGATTTAATCATCTCCAGATTGAATCATCTCCTGATGATGTTAACGAGAAAGTAACAAAGAAGTGATTTGGTGTTTGGTGATAAATCTCATTGAGCGTAGTGTTTCACACCAAAGGATCCAATAGAACAGTTGAAAGGATATTATCTTTAAACTGAAAACCATTAAATTGATTAAAACTTACCTTAGTCTCGCATTCACTAGCCTCCTTTAGTAATTCAAACAATAAATTAAAAGCCGTGAACATGTAATCTTTAAATTGATCACAGTTAAACTCAAAATCATCTATTGCATACCTCAAAGTTGAGGCTGCTGTCAGTCTCACAACCTAAAAAATTCTGTATATACAGAAGAATCTAACTATGTCTAATTACTCTACCATGTCTTCATCAGATCCTAACAATCCAACAACACACTCGTACAAAACAGGACGAAACTCACTAGATAATTTAATTCCAGTCCATCGACCTATTAAAGCTGTCACTCGTCGTCTAATTACTCGGTAATTGTTATGTTTAATTTTTAATTCATGTACCAGAGTATTGGAAAACCACTGATCAAAATCAACCTAAACATAAAAGGATTTAAATTAGTAACAAATTCAAACTGAGGTTTGGAATCTGGAAACTTTTCTATTGGCTTGGCGTAACAGCTCATCTCATTTTTTTGAGAAAAATGGAATAAAAATTTTGCTGAAAGTATTATTTTACTTAAAATAATTTTATATTTCATTTAACAAATGTAGCATAAACCGTTCTGTTTTTTTTTCAAATTGGAATTCTACAGTTGCACGAAAGGTGGTGAAATTGTACAGAAAGTGAAGAACATTAGTTTTGAAGATTAAATTATTTTTTTAATAAATGAATTACAAAGGTAAACAAAAAGGCCGAGCATTAAGTTGAAGACCTACGACATTAAATACCATTGCATAAGATAATGTTTACAAAAGCATTCATGAACTACAAAAAACATGAACAGTATTAAGGTGCGTGTAAAAACTTTAAGGACAACTAATAAAAGGATGAATTATAATAATTAACAAACAATTTTAAATAGAAACTTAAAATGACTTTTTCTTATATCCAAGATTCCAAAACTACAAATACAGTTGTTTGGCAGAGCTGAGGATCTATTTGATACGACTCTTATTTAATCCTGGCAACTGAAAAAATGCTGTTCGTGTTTGTAAACTCTTCTTGCGAGTTCACCACATAGTTTTTCTATCGGATTTAAATCAGGACTTTTTGATGGCAAATCTAAAATGTTCATGTTACTGAAATCAAACCAGTGTTTTATAAGGCGGCCAGTGGTGTGTTGTCTTTCTAGAAAATCCAATGTTTGCCACTCAATTCAGGCAGAAGTTTTCTATGTCCTATAGCATTATTTCTTTTCTGAACTAAACACTAGAAGGACCACCACGTTGAAAAAAATCACCCCAACCCATTATTGAACCGCCCCCCCCCCCAACGGTTTTGGGCGGACGTTAAAAAGGACATTTTCACACGCAAGGATTTATAGCCGCTATTTGAGCTCATTACCTCATCGCCACTTAACAGCGCTTATGGAATTTTGCACGGACGTCTTTTTACCGTCTGTCCAAAATCGCATCTGAGACCAGTGTAACTGGCG
The DNA here is from genome assembly GCA_031761425.1 of Cosmopolites sordidus. Classification (NCBI taxonomy): domain Eukaryota; kingdom Metazoa; phylum Arthropoda; class Insecta; order Coleoptera; family Curculionidae; genus Cosmopolites; species Cosmopolites sordidus. The sequence goes on along the minus strand of JARFXV010000857.1, from coordinate 313,407 downwards.
TTTAGAAAAGATTTTTTTTATCTTTTCGTAAATCATGCCAGTAAAATTTCCAGCCGTCTGACCCATCCAAATTGGATCTTGTTTCATCGGAAATATTATTTGTATTTACTCTAAATTGTATTCCCGGTTACGAGTTCCCCAAACGAGCGATCGTTTGGAAAATTCCAAACGGTGGATTTTATGCTTAGGCAGCAAATGAGGTTGAACCAATTTAGCTGTATACTCAACATTTTCGAAACGATTAATCGGGGATTAATTGGATTAATCTCAGGGCTTGAGAAATTCGCAGTGGAAGCGAATCTCAAAATGGTTCTTCCCTCTCTAGTGGTTATTTTTTTTGTCCTTCTACTACCCCTTTTTTTCCCATACTCTTCTTTAAGTCTTGTATTCAATTACTGACTACAGTTTTTGATTTTCCCAATTTTTCAGCAATAACACAAGTCAGCCCTGAGGAGTGAAAAGCACTAATACACTCACGATAACACATGGACACTCTTTTTACTGATTCTTGGAGTATAGTAAGAACAAAAAACCGACCACTGAAAGTAGTTTGATACTGTTTATTCATAAATATTTACTGTATCCTTAGAATTTTTACACGGATTTATCACCCTTAAGCTGGGTCCAAATCAATAAAAATTTGCGTTGTGCGGGCTGTATGTGTTGTATGCAGTGTGCTTGCGCGACAATGTATACGCTCTGACACCTAAGGTCACACACAAACATTGTGGCCGCACAGCACGCACACGAACCATCTGTTGTCCACCAGATAATTCAAACAATTTTTTTCAGTAAATTCTGTAATAATAAGTAAATTCTGTAATAAGTAATAAGTAAATTCAAGAATATCTTTGCAAAGCTGTTTTGCAAAATAAAGTGATAAAATCTATTAAATTGAAACAAGGGATCCAATGTCCCTATAGTTTTTCCATGCACCTAAATTCTTTAATGCAAATACACCTGTCTTAAAATTCTGTGTTGATTTTCATCTATTCTAAGTTTCGAACTAACATACAAGGCAGATAAAAAAGTTTAGAATCTTATATGAACTAATAAAGAAAAAAGAGAAGAAAACCTTTCAGAATCTTTTCAATCTACCTTCGTATACACAAATAACATAAACATGGCGCTACCTCATCGTACAGATCAAATGCACATAATCCTGCTGCATTATATATAGCATCCTTCTTCAAAATTTGTTGCATGTCATCTGGAGGCACTACCACATTTGTTGAATTTATCATTTCCAAAATTATAGGGGTTAAAACATCTTTATATTCATGGAAGATTGTTACAAAAACGGTATCCATACTAGGCTAAAAAATTACTATAATTCTATACATATTCCCGCAGTATATAGTATGTCGGAAAAATACCGAAACATTTTAAATTTGAAGAAAACTTCTAATGCCATAGATTAAAACAATATCTTGAAGCCATATATCTCATCTATAAAATGAAAATGCCATCATTAGAATCGATCAACCGATTGTATCTTTTGTCACCTGGTCACAAAACAAAAGGACCCAAAGCAACACTGCCCAAAAACAAAGACCGCGATGAAATGATGAAAAAAGTGCTGTAAATGATCGCCTATGATGCGAATTCGAGTGAATTGAATAGCGAAGTAATTAAATAAGACACGAGTCACGAAATTTAAACAAATGGCAAAACTATACTCGATTTATCGTCGTTATTCGTGAACTTTCGGAGAAAAAACAAGTCTGTGTGTTTCAACGTCTTCCTTATACGCCTGATTTATCTCCGTGTGGCTATTTCCTATTCCCGAAACTCAAAGTAGCCGTGAAAGGCACGTTTTATAACACTGTTACATGAGTCCAAGAAGCCGTGCCGAGGGTCATTAAAGCGATTCCGCAAAAAGGCATAAAAATCTATGCTAGCATTGGCTGAACGCGCCCAGCAATGCGCGTTGATGCGCAAAGGATGTATTCTGAATAAAAAATAAATTTGGCAAAATAACTAATTGTTTTATTTTTATTTAAAAAGTTCCGTTATTTTTCCGACATATCGTGTATTAAAATCTAAATTTACCCTTAAACTATATTTCCAACTATCTCCACACTCATCGTTAGAAAAAGTTTCTGGATCTGTATCCCACATATCCAGTTCATCCTGAGTTAATATAAAATAGTACCCAATTAGTTTTCTACAAACATCTGAAACTATCTCAGGTGTAAAACAATTTTGTTTAATCATGTAAGCCTTTAAAGTGTCTGCATTTTTTGTCATCTCTGGAATTTTTGCAGCTCTGTATTCGGCAGTCAGAAGGACACTCTTAATCAAATTAAAACACTGAATTACAAGTCTCTCAAATAAAAAAGTAATACCATCATCAGTAAATACGTAATATACACATAATTCAAGTGATGGTTTTATGAAATCTATAAACGAAAGGGGATGTGTATCTAGCATTGAAAGCAGCACTTTTGTAAGATGTATCACAAACTTTTCACAAACTTCAAGGTGGTAAATGCCCTTTGACTTTATTTCTTTATCTAATAAAAATTGAGAATTTTTAATGGAATGATTCAAATGCAAAGTTACAATAGGTACTTACAGCAAATCAGGACATTCTTAATTTTATCGAAAATCATTTCCATAAATGTCATGCAATCCTTATTTGCATGTGGTTTAAAGAATCCAAAAACTGACAACTTCCTTAATATCCTTAATGACAATAAAGCTTTCTCCAAATTCATATTTACAATATTTTCTGCAGCATTCTGCATTATACCCTGAATAAATAATGTTGTCAATTCATTCCAAAGATTTAACACGTAACTAAAAACTTGACTTGTAAATTCTTGAAATTGTTTTCTATCACCTTAAATAACAATAATTATAAAACTGTATTAAATATATAGAGTTACAACCGACCTGCTAATCTTTTTGATGCAATTGCTTTGACAACATGATGTAAAGTAAGTAGAGCTCTGTATTGCATTAAGACATCATCACTTCTTATTGCTTGCAACAAGGTTGGAAACATATCAGACCATTCTCTAGGATAATCTATCCGTGCCACTTTTGATATTATAACAGCTCTCTGAACAGCTATTTGATTAATAGGTTCATTAAAATTGGTTAGTAAATTTCGTCGAATATTTAATTTTTCAGCATCTCCAATTGCACTGTAATAGTTTTGTTATTACTAGAAAAATACATATAGAACTAATCTTACTTAGGAGCATTACTTCTCCAATATTTATCGATTCCATTCTTCATATATAAAACAGCTATCCACCTTACGTTAACATCTATTGTGTGATTTGAAATAATGTTCTGTAATATAGAACTTTATGCTAGCTGAATACCAAGAATACATCAGGTACAGAATACTCACGTTTAGAACTGTATAAAAACCGGCTTCAGTCTCCCATTCCAATAATTTGGATTCGGCTGGTTTTAATACTGCAGGATCTTGACTGGATGCTCTATGTAAGACTTCTAACACTAATGCATGAGCCGTAGCAATATCCATTTCAAATCAATTAAAACTTGGCCACTATTTACAGCTATTTCAGTAAGTTTGAGCTCCCATAAATTTAGAAAACAAAATCGGGAATCAACTAAAAGTGGGGTTAGAGAGAATCACAATAACGTGAAAGTGGAGAGGCATTGAATAATTACTACAAATAATATGTTAAGGGCTTATATAGAAATAAATATTGTAAAGAGATAAATATTACCGATTTTATGATTTACGCAGATCAAATGATTAACCCGACTTTTAAATTTTCCTGTCAACGTCAAAATATGACATTTTTAAATGGGTAAATTTTTAGGTTCACGGATTCTTTCTTGTATAGTTGAAATTAGTTACCTTGTAGGTATACTTTTAAAATTTCAGTTTTAAATTGAAAACTTCTTCCAATATTTTTCCAAAAAAACCTTTTATCAGGTTGTTATGTATGTCAATAATCAAAATAATATCAATACTTTTCACCCCATCAGTAGGCATCCCTTCTGCAAAATAGGGGCGGCTACTTGAGGAACGTATTGTTGCAATGAATATATTTAAAGTTAGCCCAAGGGCGAGCCACATCGCGTCGAACTTCTGCTCCAGATAATTGAAGTTAAGCGCCATCAATCGCGGTCGATGTTTGGTACACTCATGCTGTAAAAGGGTTATCAAATTTTGCAATGTGAAATTAAAAAACAAACAATATAGCTAAATATATATTTCTGATTATAACCATATCCAAATAACGTGCTCTTCAAACAAACATCTACAAAAAATTGTAATTATTCAACAAAACTACTTATTGTGTTCATGATTATAAGCTTGACTAGAACAGTGTTAATGTAAATACTATAAATGCTGTTCTGTTTTCTTTTGAAAGGTATATACTATATGTGGAAAGACCATAAGTATGCTCATTGTTAAATTTTGATTAAAAATTAGGGGAAACCTATAAGAATGGAAGAGCAAAGTGTAGATAAGTTTCATAATAGACTTTTGATTTATGAGTTTTGAAAACATAACGATACCATTGATGCTGTTTTGTCCTGGTGCTTTGGGTAGCAGAATATTTCAGCATTAGTTAAAACTTTTAAGAGCGGTGATTTTCATCTTCTGGATCATATAAAATGTGATGTGGAAAACCAGTTGAGTTTGTTATGGACCTGTTATTGGTTGAAATTGAAACTGGTTCTGAATCTAGGAATTAGTCATAATGTTTAAAACTTCATGGCCCATAAAGAGGGAAGAGGAAGGAGTTTTGGACTAAACTTCTGCCCAGGTTAAGCAGATATACTTTTCTTCAACAAATTGTTACTGGATATTACCAGTGGTTTCTATACAGCAATCCACCTAAGAAAAAAAACCATGGATAACATCAGGACCACCGCATTTATCCATTCTAAAACCTTCTTTGATCTTCATCCTAAAAAAAGTGTTATTGTCATTATGGTGGGATTTTACAGGACTTATTTACTACGACGTGAATGTTGAGGTCTTGAAGTTATTGTTGTTCAGTGTGAAGTTTTTGTTTTAGTGAAGAAACAAGATAATTATTTCAAATGTTATAAATACTTAAAATATATTAATATGTCTAGCGCATTCCTCATTTTTTCACATTTAGCAAATGTTGCAGTGTTCTTATAAGGTCTTTAAAATATTTTCTTTTGCGGTAAATTTAGTATATATTTGACTGTTGTATTTTATTACTCTTATTATTTATGAAACTGAGTAGTTAACATTTACAAATGTTTCTCTGAATATTGTGAATCAAAAATATTATCATATGGAGTGAGGAAAATTTAACATAGATACTGGACTATCATTATATCCCAAAAAAATATTATTTGGTATGATTAGTCGCCCAGACATACCAAATTATATTAAATCAATCTCGTTTGGGATTGGAATCAACGAGTTCCAGAATCAAGATGGTATTGTTTTAAACTAAGAATTAACAAAAAACGGGGCTGTATTGGCATGGAGCTTCCAACCACTTTAAATACGATAAGCCGTACTGATATTCGGTAGCCATATTTATAAATATATAGGGTGATTTTTTAGAGCGTCCGAACTTTAAATTCAAATAAAACAGCAACGAAACTAGATGCCTTGAAAATATTTATTTTATGTGAAATAACATTCAATGACTTTAATGTCTGAAAACAATTTCGGACAAATATCCGCCGCGGCTACTTCCGAGAAATAATAATATTCTGTCAATCCAATTTCCGACCACTTTTTCAAGCAATTGGGGCATTGCCCGAGTAAGTGTTGATTTCAATAGTTGCTGATTTATCGTCATGAACCAAAGATTTAGCATAACTTCAAAGAAAATAATCTAAAGGCATTAAATCACATGATTTTGGTGACCAATTAACGACATTTTTTTTTCAAATTTATCAACTTTTTCGACAATTTGCATGCGTTGGTCTGATGTTAAACATTCTATGATGATTTGCTAGCAGTTGCAGCTCGTGAGGCAGGGCGTTGGAGTGCCGTCCCTCCAGCGTTTATCACAGTAAACAATTTTTCAGCACAAAACATCATTCTTTCCTTTAATTCATTTTAAGATATTAAAAATTTAAATCTCCAAATGTAGAAGAACGTCTGTCGATCCATCACATAAATAATGCGGATTAAAATTCCATCCTCTCGCCACAATTTTTACATCGTTGGTCGGACGGTTACCTCCAGCGACCGTATGCCACGTCATCTTTTCTCGTCGTTGTCCTTACATGTTTTGTTGGTTGCCAGAATTCGTGGGTATAACTGCTTTCTAAAACATGACATTTGGACGTAGATTTCCTGCGGCCGCGCGTATGTGTAATTAGTCTTAAACGCTGATTTGACGGGTACGGAGCCTTTCATATGTTTCGCGTCGCGTATTTCGTTCGCATCGCGAATATTTGTTTTGATTTGAGATTTGCTACCTGTGTACACACCGAGTAGTACTTTTCAAATAAAAATAATCAACTTTTAATTGCAAACATGAAGGTGTCTGATTTACAACAGTTAATAATGACTAATTTTAGTTTGGAGGAGAAAGCTGAATTAAAAACTAACGGTCATCCCAGCCAACTCCCCCGACGCAATATCAGTCAAAATATGGACCGACATTGCGGAGAAGTATTAAAAAAATTGATTAATCTTGCAATAAAATTTATTAGTATTCTAAAAGCGCGTAATGGTACTAATGACACTTGGCCATAGGGAAACTAACAGAATTTCGGAATTTCATATAGAAAATTAATATGTTCCATGTACAAATCAAATCAAAAGATCCAATAAGAAGTTAAGAATGTTCCATATTGAGAGTTCAAGCGAGAAGAGAGTTCTGGTTGAACGGTTGACGGGGAAGTTCAAGGTGAGATCTTGTGTAATAGTAGAAGTTTGCACTTTCTACAGTACATAGAAGTTTAGAGAAAAATGAGTAGAGAGTTCGATTTGAAAAGTTAAAGGAGAAGCACGTAGACATTTTGTATGGAGTTCGATGAGAGATTACACGTTAACGATACATAGAACAGAACGCACACAGGAGTTTCTGAGGAAGAAGTGAAAAAAATTGCCCGCGAGAGTCAATAACAATGTCGCCGTAACAGTAAATTTCAAATAAGCATTATGTGTAATATTAGCACGAATAGTAGAATCAAATCTCGCAAAGCCTAATATAAGCAGTGAAAAATTGCCCGTATAAGTGTACTAGATCAGCACTATTTGTAAATGTAAACGTAAAAAAGGTCGTCATGGTCAATATCGATAGTCAATATCGATATCTCACACTGTTTGCGAGATATTCGTGTTCGAATATTCGATTGCACATTTTGTCGATGGCTAAAATATATGTGCCTTGAATGTTGCGTACAAATTATTACATCTCGATGACAACTGTGACAACATTGTTTTCTCTCTCCTATTACACGTAGGTGGAAACAAGTTTCTCCAATCTTGAGTTGGTTTAAATTATTTGTAAAAAATGATTTGTAAATGCCAAACTTAATCTTAGGGATATACGCTACGTTTATGCACAAATAAATTACAATAGTCGCGCTACAGTTAGAACGTATGAAGAGCTCTACCCAACCAGAATCATCCCCGATCGACAAATTTTTCAAAGAATTTTCAATCAGTTAGACGAACAGGATCGTTTTATTACAACAGTTCTAGTGAATGACCGAAACGTATAACGGTAGAACAAGAAAAGGACATTTTGGTTAGTATCGCGGAAAATACTGAACTAAACACCAGGCGTTTGAAGGCATCTCCAGGATATCGATATCTCCCTTGTCGATGGCTCAAAAATATGCAATTTACAAATTGTGCATTGAATACGAGAAAAAATATAGCGGACTTTATTAAAAATTACAATTTTTTGAAATTTACTTCAATAGATGCTGACGGTGTCCACCTTTTACCTCAATACACTTTCGCAGGCTCTTTGTTAAATATTGTCTCACATTTCAGAAGATATTTTTTTCCTTTCTAATAACATTGGCCCAGTGGCGGCTAGTGGGATTTTATAGTGGGAGGGCGTAGAAGAAAATAGTGCTTCTGAAGATTTTTTTGCTTTCGCCTTCCTCCTTTTTACTTTTGGTGCTATTGAAACCCTATACAGAAGATGAACCAGGAAAGTGAGTTAAAGGAAAGAAACTGAACGGAAATAAAATATGGTGTTTTTGCTAAAATACGCTGTTTACTATGATAAATGCTGGAGGGACGGTGCTCCAAAGCCCTCCCTCGCGAGCCGCCTCTACATTGGCCCCTTGTAAATTTTTTTGTAAAAGTTCGTCTCATGTATTGATTTCAATATGGTAAACTAAAGGCTTCATATGACCCCACAAATAATAATCTAACGGATTAATGTCTGGGCTAGGAGACTGAAAACTCACCACCGCGCCCAATCAATCGATATGCAAAAAGTCAATTCAAATGATTTCGCATTGCAACAGTAAAATGCGGGGGTACCCCATCTTGCACGAACCACACGTCTTGTCTTAAGTTTAGAGGTATACTGTCTAAAAGGTCTAATAAATCATTTTCTAAAAACTGCACATATTTGCGGAAACTTAAATGGGTTGATTAAAAAATTAGTCGATAATACAGCACCAAATGTTAATTGAAAATTTGTGCTAGAAATGTCGGTCTGTTGGTAGGTGTGGAGTTTCTAGTTCGTAATAATGATTATTTCGCCAGTTAAAAATTCCGCGTCTGCTAAAAGTTGCCTCGTCAGTACACAATATCTTTTTCAGGAACATGGGGTCTTCTTTTTTTTATATATTAGATTTTGACAAAAATCCGATCTAGCGGCAAATCTTGTGACAATAAATTTTGAACAGGCGAAAAATGGTAAGGAAACTTGGAAATTTTTCTTTATGGAGAACTCTTGAAACGGGACGCTCGGAAACGATTTGCTAATTCCTGTAGATGCCTCCAAACGCCTAGTGCTTAGTTCAGGATTTTCCGTGATTCTAGCCAACATGTCCTCTTCTTGTTCTGCCGTTATGAGTTTCGGTCGTCCGCCAGGATTGTTGTAATAAAAAGAACCTGTTTCACCTAACTGATTGAAAATTCTATGAAAAATTTGTCCATCTGGTTGGGTAAAGTCTTCATACCTTCTAACTGCAGCGCGACTATTGAAATTTACTTGCGCATAAACGCAGATCATATCCCATAAAACACCGTTAGGAAACTGATTAAGTGTGGGCATTTTTTACAAATTATTTAATACCAACTCCGGTCGAAATTGATCAAGGGAACCTTTTTTTCATGGAAATATGACTTTTCTATATTTTCAAGTCAAAATATTTCCAGCTTATAGGGTAAAAAAAATTGAGCGAGTTAATTCCTCACAAAGTAGGTAGCAAGGGCCCTTTAGGAACTAGGCTCAAGCTAGTACCAAATTCGGATTCTTATTTTGATCTTTACTATAATCAGTTGCTAATGGTGGATAAGTTATGGGACACCCCGTACATATGTCAATTTTCTGCCTATTTTTCTGTCTATATTTTCTGCAGCAAACCCTGTGGAAATAATAAAATATCAAAATGTGTGGATGAGGTTCCTAACAAAAGACTAATTCTTATTTAATATTTAAATGTTTACAATATATTTCTTAACCCTCGTATTTTAGATTTTATATCAGTTTCGAACTGTTTTGAAAATAGTTTTTTATTTATTGGCATACTCTCTGTCTGTTTGTTATTAGTGCATTATATCGATAACCTTTAATCCGTAAAGTTGTGCCGATCATTGAAAGACAGTTTAGTAAAAATTAAGTCCATCACCAATAAAAATGAAAATGGTAAATAACAGCACTTCAAATCTATGTTTTTACTACATATGCGATTACTTTGTAGGATTTCCACAATTATTTCATTGTTTTGTTATTATCCTTCCTGTTAACAGATGAAATGGTTGCGATTAACCAAGTGTTAGACGTTAATAATAAGTGCGTGTACACTATGAATAAGGTTATTTTAACGTGTACCGATTTAGAAATGATCGATGAGGGTTTGGAGCCGTTTATAACTAATGATACACAAGTGTTGATTTTGAAAAACTGTAAAGAAGTTAATCTGATTCAAGCTAAGAGATTTCGAACGGAGCATCCAAATTTAAAGAATTATCAGATACTGTCCAGCAAACGGTTCTATATAGAGAACTATTCGTTTTATGGTTTGAAAAACTTAAAGTATCTCCAGTTCAATAGGAACATTTGGAAGGAAATTCCTAGAAATTGTTTCCAAGGTAATACGATTACACAGGTCACCAAATTTAAACTTTTTTGAAGTAACATTGATGAAAACAGATGTATATACAGTATTTTATAATTCTTAATCCGAAAGTGATAGGCTACTCTAACACGTATAGTTCTTTTATTACCGAGGGTTAATGGTGGAAAAAAGGAGGCGACATGTTTTTACAATCTAATATTCATTTAATATAAACATGTAAAACGTGTTAAATATATGCAAAGGCATTACTGAGGATTAAGCGAATAAAAATATATTACGTGAGATGTCATACGACAAAAATTTTCACTTTTTCCAAACAAGCAGTAGTTGCCCAACATATATGGGTTCCAGCATCCCGGGTATCTTGCTTCCATCGTTCTGGTTTCTGGTGAAACCTCTCTCCTTGTTCGTCGCACCCAAATTTTCCGGAAAAAAATATTTTTAAGGACATGCGACATATGAGGTTTTTATAGTTTTTATCTTTCCTGTTGACCAGAAATTCTTTCACTACACTTAAAAAACACCTTCAAGCTGCCAATTCCACCTTATTTAATTTCTCTTAAAAACGGAAATCACATAAAAGCTTCCTACTTTGAAGTCCAATAAATATGAATTCTTTTAGTTTTGGATCACTTAATTGAAGAAACATTCAATCACTTACATGGTCAGTAGGTTCTCTCTATACCATAGGAACAGCAAACGCAATAGAATTTTTCTTGCGATGCATCCACTGCACTAAATTTACGATTTACATCAATAAAACTTCTTTAAAAGGTTCATTCAATACCCTGCAAATACCCCCTCTGTGGTCTTGTAGTAATTCCTACATTTTTCACGATACTTCACGATATAAAAGAGAATCACATACTTGAAAATGGGACTTGCTAGGCCATCTCTGTGAAAAGGTATTTTAATAATTTCCCAAATGAAACGCAAAAAGAACATTTTCATAAATGTTGCAAAAATCATGTCGATCTGTGTTATTTTTGTTCAATTCATTTCAATTTTGTTGCAATTGTTAAATACCCATGTTTGCATTCTTTTTGACACATTTTTAAGGAAATTGTTTGTAGTTTCATGTCTCGTTAGATCAACAATTAAGTTACCACAGGTATTTTTGTGTTTGTGCATGTTTTTTTTTTGGTTGCTTCATCCTAAAAAAATATTTTGTATTTTCCAGAAAATTGAAATAAAAATTAATAGTTTTTTTTGCATTCTTGATATCCAAAAGAAACCGAATTTTTGTAAATAAATTATATTTGCTGTAAACTTGAAGAAATTTACCACTAAACACCAAAACACTTTTTTAAACTGCTCGACGCACCTTTCGCTAACCATGATAGCATCATCAGGAGATGATTTTATCTAATTCTAAAACTAAATTATGTTCTATTTATATGAAAACCATACCTAACGAAGCGTGTAAAAATCACGAACCGTGAAGTATACTAAGCCTTACATTAATAATTGAAAAAGTTGACTGAAAGGAATCGCTCCTTTATCTCGGTTCATGAGTTTCTTACATTTTTAGCGAAACGTGCGTCGAGCAGTTCAAAAAAGTGTTTTGATGTTTAGTGGTAAATCTCTTCAAGTTTAGTATTTCACACCAAAGGTTCCAATAGAAGAATTGATATATTTGCTGTGTTGTTTAATTCTAAATCTAATAGATGACGTATCTAGAAAAAAAAAAGTTCTAAATTACATCATTAGACATTATAATTGAATAAAAACTACTAAAATGACTGGGACAAAGTATGAGATTGAGCAATAAAAGTTTAACTAAACTTGAAGAGATTTACCATTAAACACCAATTCACTCTTTTTTTACTTCTCGACACACGTTTCGCTAACCATGTTAGCATCATGATCATGATGATTTAATAAGAAATGGATTGAATCATCTCCTAATAATGCTAACATGGTTAGCGAAACGTGCGTTGAGAAGTTCAAAAAAGTGATTTGGTGTTTAGTGGTAAATCTCTTCAAGTTTAATGTTTCACACCAAAGGTTCCAATAGAAGAATTGAATAAAAGTTTGGTAAAAATTTCCTAATGAGCTTAGTATGCAGTGTTAAATCAAAGTATTTTTGCTGTGTTGAAGTATGGCATTGTGTTTGGAAAATAATGTTCTAATGTCCCCCTCGGTTTCGCTTGGTGGAATTTGCGATTACTCTTTCACACATTTTGCGTGCTATTTTCAATCGTTTGGCCTGATTCTTTTATTTAAAGTCAAAAATTGTTCGGCGTTTAATTATGTACATAACCCCACAAAAATAGAAGGGCAAATAATGAAAGGGCGTGAGATCGTATGATCTATATGGCCAGTACACATTACCATTTGAAGAAATAACGCGTCCAGGAAACTTTTCTTGCATCAGTCACATTCTGAAGATGAAGAGGCAACTCCTGAATTTACATTTAGGACGACATTTACATTTCAAACAGAGTTATGTTGGTGAGGACCCAAGACACTCCAACTTTAATTTATCTAATATTGGATTTAACAGTATTCTATTTAATCCTGAAGTATATTTCAGTAATACTGTTTCAGTGTACTGTTTGGAAAGGATACATCTTTTAAGCTTTTAAGTCAGTTTGATAATGTAACACTCTTTACGAAACTATAGTCATAAAACTCAAAGAGATTTACCACTTAAGATTTAAGATCAAATTACTTTTTTTAAAGCTTTCGACGCACGTTTCGCTGACCATGTTAGTATCATCAGGAGATGATTTAATATTAAATTGTTTCGCTAATATGGTTGGCGAAACGTGCGTCGAGAGCTTTAAAAAAAGTGATTTGGCGTTTAGTAGTAAATCTCTTTGAGTTTAGTGTTTCATACCGAAGGTTCAAATATAAGAATTGATATAGTCACAAAGTCAAAAAATAAAATAAGTTTTAAATATCAAAGTAAAAATTTGTTTTATTTAATTTGAAAAATGAACTATCACAAAGTAACGGACAAATAATTCAATTATCATAATATTTTGGATGGTTACACAGAGTGGCATGAAGTAGATCATAAATTTATGAAACCTACATTCGGAAACCATTCGGAAATTCATTATGAATAGTGTAAATTTTTTTCAGGGTTGGAGAAGTTGGAAGTTTTAAATCTAGCCGAAAACAAGATAAGAATTCTGAATGAAAGAAGTTTTGCGGAATTACCGCATCTGAAGACTTTAGACTTATCCCGCAACAATTTAGAAGTATTAGGATTAAATATATTTGAAGACCTGATGAAATTAGAGACTTTGTTTTTAAATCAGAATAATATTACATTAATTAATCAAGATACTTTCACTGGATTAGAGCAACTAACCACATTGCTCTTAACACAAAATAATTTAGAAACTATCAACCTTGATACTTTTAACATTTTAAAGAACTTAAAGCAACTAACCCTAGATTTTAATAATATACAATTAATTACGGGAGAATTTCGTCTTCTGAAATTAAAATTTTTACAATTAGGTTACAATAAACTAACATATTTGCCCCAAAACATTTTCAGTAGTTCTAAAAGTTTGGAATCTATCGATTTGTCATATAATAAGCTACAAGAATTGTCTCAGATACCTTTTTTGAATTTGCGATATCTACGGCATTTAAATTTGTATGGCAATAACGTTTCTTTAAGTAGGTTTGATGGCTTGAAAAATTTTACTTTAATAACTCATTAATAATATTTTAGGCGTTGTAATTTTACATGTATATAAATATTTAAAATCAAATAAAAAATTATTTAATAAAATAAAAGTTTGAGTTTTTCTTTTATTATAATGTAAACTGTTTCGTTCACTTATATAAATATATATATATATATATATATATATATATATATATATATATATATATATATATATATATATATATATATATATATATATTTTCACGGATGATAGATAATGTTTCTAAATTGTTTCGGGTGTCGATCAATGGATTTTTGAAGAATCATGACGTTTCCCCAAAATCTCATTTGGCATTTTTAAGTGTTATCCGCTTCGAGTGAGTTGGCCTCTTCACTCGCAGGGGTGAGCTCAGAATCACGCGAGTTGAAAGTCTTCAGAGGAGGCATGCTTCCAACTTTCACGGTTCTGGGCTTTCCTCTGCCATTCGGGTCTAATATACTTAACGATATCATCAGTCCATCGTGCTTTCGGTCTTCTTCGCGGACGTTTGCGATCAAGCTCTGGCGTCCCATCGCCTCACTATATGGCCTACCCATCTCCATTTCAATTTCTATTCCCAACTGTGCCACCTGAAATTTTGGAATTTGTTACAATGTGGGTGACGAGGTTCCACTTCCGTATGTAATAACGGGCAGGGCACACTGATCGAATACTTTTCTTTTCAGGCGAAGTAAGAGTTTGCTCTTAAACACTGTGTCGAGGCTGCCAAATGCCTGTCAGCCACATTTAACACGTCGTTCCACCTCCCGGACGGTATCCCCCATCATTGAAATCATCTGCCAAATATATATAAAGTAATCCACAATCTCCAAATCCCTTCTTAAAACTGAAATTCTTCTGTCCGCAGCAAATTTATTGAACATAACCTGACTTTTTCTGGTTTATTTTTTTTTAAGTCCTTTGCAGCTCTTGTATGCGTCTCTGCAGCTTCTCTGGGTCTTGTGAAATGAGAACGATATCATCTGCAAATCTAAGATGGTTTAAGTTTGCATCATTAATCTTTATACCATCCTGTTTCCAATCCAGGTTACGAAATACTTCCTTAAGGCAGGCCGAGAAAAGAATAGGCAATATTGCGTCACCTGCAGGACACCTCGCTCTACATTAATTTCAACATCAAGATTATTAAGGTGAATTGTCGGTGTAGCTTCATCATATATCGATCCTAATATGTTTACATATACTTTGTCTATCCCTTAGTTAAGCATTGGCAGGGCTTTGAATCAAATTCTTTTTCGTAGTCAATAAAAGCCAAGCACTAGTATTCGTCGTGCCTTTCTATGGCCTGCTGTACAACCTGGATTGTACTGAATCCATTTGTACCACCATTGTACCATTTTGTACTGATTTTTTTTTTCCATCCATTGTACTGAATCCACTTTTGCATCCTGCTTGTTCTTTTGATTGTGCGTCATTCAGTTTTATTAATATTCTTTCGATATTATATTATCTGACAACTATGTACATTACTGATAGGAGGCTTATTGGACGGCAGTTCTTTAAATCTATCTGTTCTCATTTTTTATATAAAAGGATCACTTCTACATTTTTCCAAAAGTCAGGTACTTTTTGTTCTCCACTAGGACATTTGGTATTTGTTCATCCGTGGGTACTGTTGTCATTGATCGGTTCTAATTGTCATATAACTGTGAATAAAATTTCCGGACAATCTCTAATATGGGCATATACCGGTATGCATATATCATACGTATATGTAAATGCCGTACGTCTCCTTGGCAAATGCTGCCATAACTTTTTTGTTTGTAATATTTTTTTTACTATCTCCTCAGTCTTTGGTCTATACCGATAAACCAGTAACTATTGACGCCTTTGAAGCCAACAAAACTCGGGCAATTGCGGACATAAGACCCCAATTGCTTGAAAAAGTGGTCGAAAATGGAATTGGCAGAATGCGCTTTGTCAAAAGTAGCCGTGGCCGACAATTGTCCGAAATTGTTTTCAAACATTATTGTCATTCAATATTATTTCACAGAAAATAAATAGTTTCAAGGCATCTAATTTGGTTGTTGTTGTTTTATTTTAATTTAAAGTTCAGGCGCACTAAAAAATCATATATAGGAAAGGATGAGGACTAAGATGATAGTACAGAGGGTAGGGTTTGGGGTGTAGGTCAGAATTCCTCCAGGATGGGTACAGGAGGATTTAAGGGCTTGCATGGGCAGGGTCGCCAATTCCCTGAAGAGGTATGTCCTTCACCGGGATCGTGAACGATTACCTCCTGCTACCCTATTAAAATATTTAAAGCATCGTTGAAAAATTAAATTTAGTTTTGTAGCGAGAATTTTTTTACGCCGCTGGGTTACTGGTGATCCATTTCAAATTCCTATATACCCATGAGAATGTTGTCTTAGTAGAATATGAAAATAACCCGTTGCTGGCAGCTTATCTGTTATTTTACAGCAAACACTGTAATAAAAGAATTCCTTTTCAATATATTATGCTTTATTTTTTAATGAAGTAACATTTCTTTAAAGTACTTTTCACATAGATACGTAAACATATTTTGTTACAGAGAGACAAAAAGAAGTATAAAAAGTAAAAATGTCTACACATAAATACTGGTGAAAAAAGCAATTTTAAAGAAATTTAAGACAAAACGCAAGAAAAAAATATTAATAATAGGTAATTAAACAATTATACAAAAATAAATAAATTTGTAAGATGCATACAAAACTTATCGTAATTAGATTAAAATTAAAATCAATAAATAAGTAAAATTAAAGAAAAAACCGAATATTTACAAGATGTGGTCAACTTAAACAATTGACCCGAAAACATATTGCACAAAATTAAAAAGCAATGTGTTATATACATTGTTAATAAAATAATGCACAATAAAAAATCTAATAGCCAAAATGTATAAACAGAGAAGAAAAATTAAAATTAAGGTAACAGTATTAAAGTAATATATTTATTTTATTTTTAGTAAGGTATCTTATAAGATTTATATAAAAATACTTAGAGCATATTGGTAAAACTCTTATTCGAATGCTCTAGATATTTTTATTAAACGTATTAATATTAATCAGTCTAATTTTAAGTATAGAAGCGTTAATTTGTTTATTATTTTAGTTAGAACAGATTTAGCAATAAAGCTATTTTTGTTTATCGTTTAAGGTATGTCACGCGATATATGTACGTATTATAATCGTAGCGTTAAGCTGCATATGCAACCAGTTATATGTGTTGCACTTTTTTAATATCAGTACTTGGACATGTAATTATATAAGAAAGCCGAAATGTTTTATAGTTTTGAGTAGATTAAGCTATTTTATATGATAGACGAGAGCGCTATGAATAAATATTGGATGGTAATTTATAAAATGCATTTTTAATCTCAATATTGTTTAAATGTATATATATATATATATATATATATATATATATATATATATATATATATATATATATATATATATATATATATATATATATATATATAGTATACATCGGTTGGTGCGTTTCTTTTTAAGTACTGAGAAGTATATAGATTTTCAGGAAGTTTCCACATAATAGCACTTGTGATTGGTATTTAAATCCACTTATTGGAAGAAGCTGGTGTCTGATAGGTCTGTGTGTTGTTTATATATGAGCATAGATTGTAGAGGGGTGTTTTTCTATTGTTTGTGTTGGCGGGACGGGGTAAGCAGCTATGTTTTAAGATATTCGAAGCATCCTAAATGCAATCGGTAAATACAATAAAATTTTCGATATATTTAAGAGACAACACCTCCCTCTATTTGCTTGTCCTGCAGAGAGGGAGATCCCCTGATCGAAAGAAACTGGTGTCTGATAGGTATGTGGGTTGTTTATATATGAGTGTCGATTGTAGTGGGATATTTTTCTATATCTTCTGATGATGCTCATGGGGGCACCGAAGAATTAATATAACTACGATAAATGGATAACTCGAGCCATAGTCCAATGTTCCGTCATGGAATTTCATCCTTTATGAAGGCATAAAGAACAAAGTTGAGTGATAAAAGCGAAAATGGTAATAGGTTGGCTGTAAGTAGCTATGTTTTAGATAAAATAGCCAAATATTTTTAATATATTTAAGAGACAACACACCCACTCCGTTGGTAGTCAAGCAGCGAAACACCAAGGAAGATGGAAAAAGGCTTATCTGTGTCCATCTACCAGAATATGGTGGAGTTCTTTTAGAAAAGAATTCCGGATATTTGAAAGGCGGGAACGCAAATCAGACACCACTCTCAGGGGATTTGAACACTTCGAAATCACGAGAGCTATCTCGTAGAAACGTCGTAAAAACCCAATTTTCAATATCTAAAAAGAAACGCTATATATAAATATATATATATATATATATATATATATATATATATATATATATATATATATATATATATATATATATATATATATATATATATTTGATTTTAAAGAAGATAATATCATCATTGGTCAATGTCCGTTAGCCTGCAAGGTCGTCTTATTCTTAGGAATTTTTTATAAAAAAGAAAACACTGTTAACACATTTCTAGCTACGAAAATAAGACTAGAAACACAATTGCAATATTTTAGTCAAAATAATATACAATTTGGGACAATTCGATAAAAACTAAAAGACAATTTTTCTTTTAACATTATAAACCATATAACATGGCAAAGGTCATTTTAGAAATAGCTTACTAAACTCACAAGAGATTTAACACTAATTACCAAATAACTTGTTTTAACTTGTCGACGCCCGTTTCGCTAATCATCAGGGGATGATTCGATCATCTCCTGAAATAGAGTAGATTCAATAATATCCTGATGATGCCAGCGTCTGTCGAGAAGATAGAAAACACTGATTTGGTGTTTAATCATAAATATCTTCGAGTTCACACCAAAGGTTTGTGTCTAAACTATTTTTCCTGAACTGAATATTGATTTGACTAAAATAAAAACGAATACAAAATGTCAATTAATAATACTCTCGTAATTTTAAAGGAACACGCATACAAAAATGGAATGTCGTATTGATATTCATCAATAAAAAATCTCTGTCATTATATTAATGATAGAATAATTAAAAATTATCCTTCCTATATTTCTTTCTTTTAATTCTAAACCTAAAACGAAACCAATCATCAGAAAACACATACCAACTAATGAACTGTACAATCAGGGGGGAGAAAAATTTTAACGGTATATACTAAAAGAAGTTATAACGTAGTATGCACACGCCTCAGAAAAACTTAGAAATTGCCTTTTCGGCTGCAATTACTAACATCACAGTGTTCTGAAGCCGTGAATCGAATCCACTCACGCACAAAATAAGTTCGTATAAAAATCAATTTACAATACACTTAATTGCCTTTGGTATTAAAATAACAGAAATTAAAATAAAATATATGTCTACCCGCTTAACCGCTGTATATCAGTTCAGTGAGAAATCAGGGACAAGGGTACTTACAAGAAAGAGTCCCTGTGAGATTCAGTTAGGCTGTTTCTACTCCAATCTAAGAGAATAAATATTTAATTCTTTTTAAATAATACTTTTTTCATATCAGTGAAATAAAAAATTGTTTGTATTAGTGTTAAAATCAAATTTGATGCAGTTTTGAATGCAATGTAGAATATGTTATAGCCAGATATGATTTTAATTTTAATAATCATGCTCTGGGACATTTAAATGCATAATTTCTATATAGTACTTATATTTACTTTACGTACTTTATATGTACTTTTTTATGTGTACTTTATATCCAGTGGAGCAAGTATCACGCTTCCATTGTGTTTTGGTGCAATTTCTTTTTCATGATATTTGAGACGATTTGGGTTTGGTTGTGTGTAGTGCAGACGTACAAGTTTTATCATGGATAAACACACGTTCAAAGAACATATGATATTGTTGTAATTTATATTTAAAAACTCAATTATTACAACTCAATGTGAATGTAAGCGAAAATATCTTAATTGAACGGTGCCTCGTAAAACAATTTAGCGTTTATGCCTGGAGCAGTCTCCAGAAAGGTCGATTCGATGCCGTGGTGCACAACGAAAATGTCTCCACGCAGTTTACCCCGAATTTTGAGTAGTGATAAGATTCAAATTGTTTAAAACCTGTTATCTATAGACAATAATAAAATTGAAATACTGTAATGTCCACTGTTACTGTAATACTGTTACTTTCAAATTTCAAATTGATAAATTTTCATTAAACATTTTTTTGATGGCTCCTGGTTTTTTTTTTGTTATTTTTGAAGAAACAGGTTTACCTAAGTAAGACTGCATTCAATAAGAACATCCGTGCTCAAAAAGCTACATTAACAGTAGATATGTTGAACAAAATTATGGAAAATGTGTTAATAGTTTACATTTGATTGGCATACTTTTCAAACATTAGTCAACACAAAATTTAAAGGCGGTTTTTCGCTATCGATTTTCTTATACCGCTAGTGTCGGTTTATTGGGTTGCCTATATTATGCATTCCAAATATTGGTAGCTACAGACATCGCTTAACTTCGCCCCTAAGCTTATAAACATATTATATTATATAAAAATAAATATTATATCGTGTTTTTTTTTAAAGTTATAAGTAATTAAATTGGTAGCGTGACACAGCCCCACTTGATATTTATATTAATAGTTTCAATTAGTATTTTTCGAAAAAAATACTAACGAAATATCTCTCGAATAAAATACCTATAGGGTAAGAGTAACAGGGATTCTGAACTAATAGATCAACAATAGAGTTCATATATGTTATATACCAACTGACAGACTGACGTATAATATATATCAACTTTTTTGTTTCTTTCTTTCATTCATCTAAAGCAGGCCTTTGATAGAATACTAAACAATCTAATAAGTGTCTTAAGAAAGAATAATGTTGGCGAAAAATGCAGTAGGCTGATTAGATAAATCAACAATAAGAACAAAACTAGAATAAAAACCAATAATGGTTTAACTGAAGAAGCCAAGGTGACAGCCTACGTCAATCATTATTCAATCATAACGAACAAAATCATCTATAGTGCAAATGAAGTTTTTAACAGATTTTCTACGGAAGAGAGATCTATCAACATCCTATACTTTACTGATCACAAGCAACGTCTTCTTCAGAAATCCAGAAAACGAAATGCGATGAAATCAGAGAATCTACTTCGATTATTTATAAAACATGCTTTAGATCAGTACTCATATATGTGAGAGAAAGAACACCCTAGACTTCAATAACGAAGATAATGTTACGAATAGTGAAAATGAGAACAGTCAGAAATATCACTAAAAGATAAAGTAACCAGCCATTCAAGAAGAGATGAATTTGGAGTACAAGACGTTGTTAGGAGGGACTACTTAGAATGAATGATTTCAGAATGTTTAGGGAGAAAGGCTAAAATAGAAAGCCAAATGCCCATTGTCCAATATGAAGACTACCAAAGAGATGATACGAATGCTGGGCATTTGAATTTCAAGCGGGCTAAGAGATAATAACAGAGATATTTCACTCGTACTCGATCTGGGTGTTTTGTTCCCTTCACCTGGCCCTACCATAACGGTAACGTTAGCATGTGTTTCTCAGGACCGGTTTTTGGTCTTATAGCCGTCACCGGCCGGACTCGAGCTGAACGCAAGGAAAGTAGCTGAAGGGCAACGGCCAGATCCAGGCCATGTTGATTGTGGGTTGCAATCACCCCATACAACTCACGCCATCTTACAGCGAACATTCGCAACAATCGCGACTGCGAGAAACATCCTAACTGTAACCTTAAGTTAGTACTAGGCATGCTTAAAAGATGGCATAGTAGACCCGTGGGGAGAGATATTTATAACAGAGGGCTTTCACACGTACACTTCGAGAGTTTTCCTTGCGTACAGGACAGATACCGATCCCGGGGCGACATTTGCTGACGTTATGGTGGCGGCAGAAGGGAAACGGACATAGCATCTATGTGGAGTATGGGTGAAAGATTTCTGTCATTAATATCTCTTTCCACGGGGCTGCAATACCATCTTTTGATCATATATATATATATATATATATATATATATATATATATATATATATATATATATATATATATATATATATATATATATATATATATATGTGTGTGTGTGTATGGGTAATAGCGTGTCATATTTTTGAAGAATTATTGTTTTTTCATAACCCTGCAGTTATTTTAGATATAGAATAGTGATACAGTCAAAAACAGTATTAACAAAAATAAATGTTTTTGAATATTAATAACACTAATACTGCAATTAATAAGTAAATAAATAAATATAGATTTCTCTTTCTTTTATAACTTCCCCTTGTTTATGTTCCCTGTTGACGTAACTGGCGCTACCTTAAAAGGTGAATATAGTATTAATTTTCTCTTCGTTTATGTTTTTTCTTTTTCCGTGGAGGGTTCGGCATCACCACACAACTACATCCGCTCCTAATGCTGATATAATCCAGGGTGTAAGTGCTGTTGCCGGATCCTTCACCGGGAAAGGTGGGAAATTTTTTGTTTCGATTATCCTGAGTATCTTTAACTAAGGCGTAGGTATAGCTGTACATTTGGATACATCTAAACGAAATGGAAAATATTGTGTGTAATTTTTTTCAATTAATATGGATAAATTTATGCATAGATACCTCGATTGGTTGTGTAACTTTTTATCCATAAATCTACATGGTTTATTAAGGACATCTTGGTGGCAAGATAATTCGTAGAATCTGTAAACAATCTGATATGAATATCTGTTCAACTATATTTGAAATAAATTATACAAAAATTACTTGAAAAATTTAGATGAAATTCTCTTATATGAGGTGTGGCTATTAAATAACGAGACTGAGGCTGCTACAGAAGTACGCTTGCGCCAAACGCCAGCTGTATAGAGTGAAACCTTCTCTTTCGAATGCAGTACATCTCACTTCTGTAAACAAATCCGTATAACCGTAGCCTTCGTTCGCATTAGAGTTGTTTTTTGTTTCACCGGAAAAATGTTAAGTGTAACAATAGGGCAGTTGTGAAATTTCACTTGAAAGTAGAAAAAACCGCTACTGAGATTTATAATTTATTGAAATAAGTGTATGGTAATGAATGTTTATCGCATGCACGTGTTTTTGAGTGGTTTAAGCGTTTTCGAGATGGCCGAGAAGATGTTGAAGATGATCCACATCCGGGTCGCCCTTCCACGTTAGAAACGGATGACAATATCGAAAAAATCGGTAATCTGGTTCAATCTGACCGTCGGTTAAGTATTCGTGCGATTAAGTATTCGTGTGGTATTCGGCAAATTTTATCTAACAATTGTAATATGCAAAAAGTATGTGCCAAAATGGTGCCTAAAATTCTAACGTTTGAACAAGAAGCTCGCAAAAATTTTTGTACTGATACTTTGAATGCCATTGAAAATGACTCAAACTTATTGGAAAGGCTAATGGCATATGACGAATCGTGTTTTTTTACTTATGATCCTGAAACGAAGCGTCAATCCATGCGCTGGAAGAGCCAATTTACCGAGAGCCAAAAAAGCTCGAAGAGGAAATCAACATTCAAAACAATGATGATTGTTTTTTTCGATATTCATGGGATTGTGTACCTTCACTGGATTCCTGAAAGTCAAGCTATTAATCAACATTACTACCTTCACGTTCTTGCTAAATTCCGTGAAAGAATAAGGAAAAAACGACCAGAATTCTGACAGGACAAGTCATGGGTTCTCCACCAAGACAATGCCCCGCCTCATTTCGCATTGTCTGTCAAGAGATTTCTAGCCAAGTACAGCATCCTAATGTTAAACCATCCGCCTTATTCGCAGGATCTTGCGCCGTGCGACTTATATCTGTTTCCTAATGTGAAATCTGCAGTAAAAGGAACAACATTTGAGTCCGTTGAAGCTGTGAAAGAGAAAGCGGTACGCGTTCTATAGGAGCTGATAGAAGAAGACTTCCAGCACTGTTTCAAACAATGGAAGATTTGAATGGAGCGTTGTAGGGATAGAGGAGGGGTGTATATTGAAGGTGATAATAAGTGAATATGCGTGAAATTAAAATAAAATGTTCTGTAGCGTCAGTCTCGTTATTTAACAGTCACACCTCGTAAAAGATTTAACAATTAATATTTTCAGATTGTATTCGTTATAAAGTATATTATTTCATATTTAAGCTTTATTTCAAAATATATGAATATAATTTAGAAAAATGCCATTCTCAAATAATGCTTTTTTGTATAACTCCATATAATTGAAGGATTATTATTGTCAAATTTGGAAACTTTTCAAATGATTTTCAAAGTCAAAATGTAATCTAAATTTTTTACCTCTGTTTGTGGTCCTTACTCTTCCACAATTCCACATAAATATCCTTGCCATTCTTTCCACCTTCCGGTTCAATCATCTCTAATACTGATGGGCAACAGTCCACACCGTGACCCTTGGAACCCATCAGGTCGAAATCGTGTTCCAGTAATTGTCGGTTTTGTCTGGGAGGCAGTATCTTACCAGGATCGAATTTTAGTTTCTTCGCATGCGAATATGGATATCTGCCGAGGAAATTCTGGTATTCGTTAGCAGCGGACGTACTGAAATTAACAAGGCATGTTACAAAAATTACCAAAAAATCTTTAATGTAAGTGTACAAAGATTATTGTAATGTGCTGGCTTTAAAATGTCTCTAGAAGTTGAACTATATAACTCGAAACGGCGAGAAGTATAATAGGCTACAAGTACCATATTATCAGGCTCCACACTTTGCAAAAAAAACAATAAAACAAAGAATCGAATCTGATAAGGAATTATTATCGTCAAAATTGTCTGAAGGACAGAAAATTTTTTAATCAGAAATGTTAAGGGCCCAATGGAAAAATAATGATAATGCTACTATTTTTCGATGTTTCAGTAAGTAGGAATAATAATAATACAGGTAGTTATTAAAACACCTTAAACCTGAAATGGTTTAGCGAGTTCCATTTTCAAGAACCCGCTTCTCCATTATAGCATGGTTCCATTGAAATTATTTGCACCTGACTCTGGACTGGATTATGTTGGAATTAATACAAGAACGCAGAGGGGGTATTTCTACAATATGCTACGACCCTTTAAGAGCAGTTTTATTGTTTTTTTATAGTTTAGTTTATTTCTGTTTCGTTTACAGTACAGTCAAGTGTTTTTTCGCCGATTTTATATAAAATGGCAAATTCGTCGATTTTGTAAAAAACCAATGGATACGTTTTGTTATATATGCGGACGATTTAATTTAAAGTCACAAGCTAGATCTATAGGAATCCTAGATTATAGGATCCGAGGAAACATTGACAACAACGATTGACACTTTAGGTTGTGGTTACTTTTCTCACTGATAGTTTAGTATAGTTTCGTATTTGAAAAAGGCAAGCATTGTGTGTCGAAACTATTGTCATTCATACAATTTTAAATAGAGTGGAAATTTTTAGATATTAATCTTTGTTTATTTACTTAGGATGAATTTCCATCAAGTATCGGCTATCTCAGTTAAATTTATTATTGATGCTTCAACAAAGTTTTAGTACGTTAAATATAATATATGAGTAAAAATTTAAAATATGGCATGAGATGATCTTCTGAACATTCTCAAAATATTCCATGTTGTTCGAGAGTTTTCTTAATTCTCAAAACTCTTTTTCAACGGGGATTTTCGCCAATTCTCGAACAGTGTTAGAGTGAAATTGTAGTGTTGGAATGCTTTGTAATTCACAGATTACATGTACTTGCCTTAATGTTTTTTCAACCTTCCAGAAAGTAAAATCAAATGTGTTATTGATAAAATAATTTTGATAATAACTACTAAATACTTACTTATGGTGTCGTTCGTGTCTATTCTTGTGAGGACTTCTCTTCGTTCTGTGACCATAAACCAAAGTCTGATTAAAATGATCTTCGGATCTGACTAGTTGAAACACAGCGGCTAACCCGAGCAACTGTAACAAAACAGAAATATTTTATATAAAATATTACATGAATTCTTATCGGATATTTGCTGTTAGCATGAAAGATATTTGTAACGAACAATAAAGAAAATTTTAATAAAAGGATATTTGGAAAGAAAGGAATAACAATCTCATCATTAATGTATTGAAATAATTAATATAAGAGTGGTCTAACTATCTATATTACCTACATTAGATCCAATGTATTTGACATTTTTATGAGAATGAAAATGACGAGGTCCGTTAGAAGAAACAAAGAAAGAGTTTGATAGATAGAATATGTGAAGTGGGAAATTAAAGAGGAGAAATATATTAACAAGTAACAGGTTAAGTCTGAAAGAAATGAGTAATGAATTTTTCAACTATTAGTTCGTCACCTAAGACAAGTAATTGGAATTGAAACAATAAGAAGCTATGTGGAAAAAATATTAATGTTCAAAATTAAAGTTTAATTAGTATCAGATAACAACTTTTATTCAGAAATACTGGTGATAACCAAGTTTATTAATAATGATAGTTCCATAATCACTTTTAAATGTTGATGATTTTAAATACCGCAAACGATTTTCGAGATATTCGCAAAAAACTGTTTGGGGAATGCAATTTATTCAAATTTTCAATTTTCGAAACCTAAAATTGATTAATCAAAGCCGGCGCCAGATTAATGATGTATATTGTTTAGAGGGTCAAATATCCGAAAATGAAACATTTCTATTTTTAAAATTTTCATATTTTGTTCGAAAAATTTTCCAAGGGAGTACCATAGGAAAATTTGCAGAGAGTGAAACTCATTCAATTTCTATAAAAGTAATCCTTCTAAAAAGTAATTTTCGAAAAATCATATCTCGAAAACTAAAAGAGATTAATCAAAAAGGGGACCAGATTAATGATCTGCATTGTTTGGAGGGCCAAATATTCGAAAACAAAACGATTCTATTTTTTAAACTTTTGTATTTTGATTTTTTTGTATTTTTGTATTTTGTATTTGAAATTTTTCAAAAAGGGGAGGAAATTTACAGAAAGTGAAACTCACTCAGTTTCTATAAAAGTAATCAAATGGCGACAAATGTACTTTAATATCTCAATGGTTTTCGAGATATTCGCAGATTCGTATTATTCGGAGAATGCAATTTTTGCAACATTATCAATATTCGAAAAATTATATTTCGAAAACTGAAAGAGATTTGGTTTGGAGACGTGGTTTGGAATGTTAAATATCCGAAATGGATTGGAACGGAGGCGAATGATGAAGGAGATCAAGTAGCACTACACGAAGAAGAAGATGATATACTGATAATATAATATAGATAAAATCCACAATAATTGGAAAAATATATCATATATATCGTATTTACCCGACTTAACACCAGGTGACTGCCATTTATTACTACGCTTACAGAATTTCTGAAACAGATAAATCAATATGACGTGAAAATACTGTTAATAACACTCAATAACCAATTGGTAATGATTGAAGAAAATAAATCTCCTTAAAAATAACTCATAACCGAGGGCAGAAATGTAATTAAGAAAAGTGTAATTGATAGATAATTGAAAAATCGTTTTCCTAATTTTATTATTAACACGAACAATTTATTTCGTTCCTCCTCTATAAACCAAACAGACACGGTGCGGCTTCCAAACATTCCATTGTGTTAAACCGAACATTTTCGTCGGTTTTCAGATTATGCTCTTTATTTATTATTGTTTTGAAACGGCAATTTGCGGCTATAAAATTTATCAAATACCAATCGAACCGATATAAATCGTCACGGAATTCTGAACGTGCGTTCCTATGGCGTCAAGAAAAATAAAATGTTTTTCTTTATAATTAAGTTTTTGACGTCATGAGAATATTTCAGTTAAATAGTTAGCGATCGATATTTTTAAAGCTTCCAAAAAACGTTTTCCAAAAGTTTACTTTGGCCAGTTTATATCAGGTGAGCAGAATTTGATGCGTTCTATAATAAAAGATTTATTAAAAATAAAGGCACGTTCACAATTTTCAACATGATTTTAAAATCATAATATAATAATGTATGTATGTGTGTACGGCTATGCATTCCTGCGGAATTGGAGCTACCGTGGATTATTTTTCTGGTCTTTTTATTGCGGCAGATCACTTCGCATCTACTTCCTGTTGTTTCTGCATAATGCTGTGTGTCTTGGCCTTGTCCACAATTCTTCTGCATTCTCTTCTGTCCCCTTCTTCTTCTTCTTCTTCTTCATGTCCCCTCTCCGGTCCGGAGTTTGGCAATCATGTTAGCTATTTTGATCTTGGACACTGCCGCTCGGAACAGTTGGTTGGAGTTGCAGTTGTACCATTCTCTTAAATTACGTAACCAAGACATCCTTCTTCTACCGATGCTTCTTTTGCCTTGGATTTTTCCTTGCATAATTATTTGTATCAGTTGGTATTTCTCTCCGCGCATGACGTGACCCAGATATTGTAGTTTACGTCGCTTCACGTCTGTTAGCAGCTCATTTTCTTCTTTATTCACGCGATTCAGAACTTCCTTGTTTGTTACTTTCTTGGTCCAGGCGATTCTTAAGACCCTTCTGTACATCCACATTTCAAAGGATAGTAGTTTATTCTGTGTATATTTGTTTAATGTCCATGCCTCCATTCCGTAGAGGAGTACAGAGCAGACGTAGCATTTTATTAGTCTTAGTTTAAGAGTCAGCGACAAATCTTTGCTACATAAGACGCTTCTTAATTTTACGAAAGTACTTCTTGCCTGTTCTATTCTAGCAATAATTTCCGGTGTATTGTCATTGTTGTCATTTATTGTTGTGCCCAAATACCGGTATTTTTTTACTCGTTCTATTTGCTCCCCTTGAATACGTAATTCTGCATTATTGATGTTTTTCTTTGTAATGACCATGAATTTTGTCTTTTTCGTGTTTAAGCTTAATCCGAGGTCTTATTTTTTTCCATTACTCTGTTCAGGTCCTCCATTGATCCTGTCATTACAATGCTGTCATCAGCATATCTGATGTTATTGATTGGTATTCCGTTCACTATTATGCCGGCTGTTTCATCTTCAAGTGCTTTACTTATAATGCTTTCAGAATATAAATTGAACAATGTTGGAGACATTATACATCCTTGTCTTACGCCTTTCATAATCTCAATTTCCTCTGAGTTGTAGTTGTCAATGCTTACCACTGCCTTCTGATTGTAGTATAAGTTATAGATTATTCTTATATCTCGCGTGTCTACACCTTTGTCTCTTAGCAATTTTATCATGATGTCATGTTTGACATTATCGAAAGCTTTGTTGTAGTCGATAAGACATATGTATACATCTTTATTTACATCCAGGCTTCGTTGCATAAGTATATTGTATGCTACCAGGGCTTCACGCGTTCCTAGGCCCTTTCTAAAACCAAATTGCGTGTTACCTATATGTTCCTCTAACTTTGAATATAATCTGTGGTGTATGATTTTCAAAAATAATTTTAGTGTGTGTCCCATGAGACTAATTGTCCTGTAATCTTCACATTTATTAGCTTTGTTTTTCTTAGGGATGGTTATGAACGTGGAGACAAGCCACTCCTTTGGGATTTTACCAGTTCTGTATATTTCATTAAACAGTTTCTGAAACACTTTTAAATGTTCGTCTTCTAGGAGCTTGAGGAGTTCTGTTGGTAGATTATCTGGTCCTGTTGCCTTGCCCGTCTTCATATTTTGTAATGCATATTTTATTTCTGCAGTTGTTATTATTGGACCACTGTCTTCTTCAGCCGGTTTTTCTGACTGTCCTGATCGTGTGTCCGCAAAAAGGGATTTCGTGTATTTTGTCCATGTTACAAGTTTATCCTTGATGTCCGTTATAATTAGACCCTTCTCATCCACTAAAAATGATCTTGTTCTTTTCTTTTGATACCCCGCTAAGTCCTTCCCCTTCTTATGTAAATTGAACAGGTCGTGTTTTTTCTGTAGGATCTCTATTTCTTCGCACTTTTGAGTAAACCATATTTCTTTGGCTTTTCTGACTTTCTGGCGAAGTTGTTTCTGTATGTTTTTATAGTTAGGCTGGTGTTTGCTTTCCCTACGTGTATTCATTAAGTTTAATATCTCATTTGTAATCCAACCTTGTTCTTTTTTAGGTTTGGGTCTGTTCAAGTATGTTTCTGTTGGTTCCATTAGTGCCGTTTTAAAGTCGTCCCAATTCTTATTGTTATCCTCCGACATATTTAAGTTGTTAAGATTGTTGTCTATCTCCAATTTTATTTTCTCTCTGATGGTTACGTCATTAAGACCGTTGAGATCCATTTGTTTTCGTCTCGACTTTTGAGCTGGTTTCTTTAGTTGTATATTCACCTTTGCCACTAGGGGGTTGTGGTTGGAATTTACGTCTGTACCTGGGTAGGTCTTTACTGACTTTACACTATTTCTGAATCTCTGATTAATCATCACATAATCTATCTGATTGCGTACTATATGGTTTTCATTATCTTGCGGCGATGTCCAAGTGTATAGTCGTCTTGGTGGGAGATTGTAGAACGTATTAGCAACCACCAGATCTTTCTCTTGGCAAAACTGAATTAGCCGATGCCCTCTGTCATTGCGTATACCCAATCCGTAGCTACCCACTACCTTTTCTACTTTCCCTCTTCCGATCTTCGCGTTGAAGTCGCCCATAAGAATTGTTACATCTTTTCTTTTAGTCAGTTTGAGTGTGTCGTCTATTTCTTCATAGAACTGTTCTATTTGATGGTCGTCTTTATCTGCTGTTGGAGCGTATACTTGTATTATGTTGATTGTTGCGTGATTTGACTTCATTTGTAGTAAGGCAATTCGTTCGGATATTGGGACAAAGTTTAATACTGATTTATCCAGATCCTTTTTCAACATAAAAGCTACTCCATTTCTGTGCCGTGTGTCTTTGCTTCCAGAATAGTATATTATATGATGGTTCCCTATGTTGGTTGTTCCTTCATTTGGCCATCGTGTCTCACTAATCCCCAAAATATCCACGTCTAATCTATTCATTTCCTGTGCTACATTGTGGGCTTTACCAGCCTCATACATACTGGTCACATTCCACGTACTTATTTTTAAGTTCCTTGTGTCTGTTGCTTCGCGTTTTTTACCTTTTCTCAAGATTCTCTAGAAACTCCGGAATATTTAGTCTTGAAAGTCTTCTGTCCCCTATTTTCGTTCAATCCACTCTGCTAACTTGATTCGTATAATGTCTGCTACAACTTGATCATTCTATCTTGCTCGAGATCTTCCTCTCAGCCTGTGACTAACCATTTTTCAATTGGTAATGGCCGGTATAGTACTTTCCTGTTGCTTCCGGGGGATGTGTCCATACTATCTAATATTCTGTGCCGTTATGTAACGTACTAGATCTTCTTCATTGAGTAATTCTCTGATTTCGTAATTTATTCAGCTTCGATGCTCTTTTCCTTCCTTCTTGGGCCCATACATTGCTTTTATTATTTTCCAATCGAAGACTCTTACTTTTTCTTCCACTCTGGTGTTGAGGGTTATCCTTTCTGCTGCGTATGTCACAATGGGTTTTATGACTGTTTTATAGATTCGCCTCTTTCTATCATATCTAATCTTTCTCTCTTTTAATACCCTTTTGAATTTGTAGTACGCTTTGTGGTTTGTTTGGATTCTATGACCTATTTTCACACTCCTGCCATTGTTTCTGTTCAATATTATTATCCTATTGTTTTTTGTCTATTTTTGTTTGCCGCTGATCTTGAATTTGAGATATTTGAATAATCAAAGTGTCTCCGTGTTTTTATAATGCCCTTACAAGTTGAAATATTCGTAAGTCTAAAGTCCCAGCTAGCATTCCTCATAATCTAAATAATGGCGACGATATTAATAAATACTTTGTCTCTATATTTGAATTAAGCAATCCATCAACTACTACTCTAAATTTTTATAATACTCATCAGTCCATGAAATATGGACGTTCTGCATAGCAGCAGATGATTTATAAAATACATTTTACAAATCAACATTTGAAATTTGAAGTAAAAAATCTTTAAAAAATCTTTAAAAAATAAAAAATCAATTAAATGTCACGAAATAAATGTAATTTTATATAAAATTTTTTTTTAAGGGATCTGCAGGGGTCTGCAGCTCTGCAGCTCTGCAGCTCTTATATACCTCCGCCACTGATACTCAGAAAAAAAATAATGTCTTTAATTTAATTTTTAAGGCAGTTGAAATATCTGATTTATTAAATATTATACATGTGATGAAACCTAATGACAAAGCATCTGATAGTTTGACTCTGCAGATGATAAAATTATGCTTGCCTGCGACTGACAAATATTTATGTCATATCATAAACTGTTGTTTGGTATGTGGCTTTTTCCCTTCAATGCGGAAATAGGCTCTGGTAATCCCTCTTCCTAAAAAATCTAATCCGTCTGTGCTTGGCGATCTACGGCCAATAAGCTTGTTGTCGACTTTGTCAAAGATTCTGGAGAAGGTCGTATATAATCAAATTAATATATATTTAACTAATATTAATATACTTTCTGCTACACATTTTGGTTTACGAAACAACTATAGTACGGAAACCTTTTTGCTTTCTCTATGTGACGATGTTTGTCCTTCTATGGATGATGGAAAGCGACCGCTCTTGTTTTGTTGGATTATAGTAAAGCATTTGATACAGTTCATCATGCGCTATTGATTGCTAAATGTGGATATCTTGGCTTCAATGAAACATTACTTAATTTTCTTTATATGTGCTTGAGTAATCGTACTCAAAGAACATTTTTAAATAACCTGCTATCTTCAAGCTTGAATACAAGTTCTGGTGAACCTCAAGGATCCGTATTGGGTCCGTTATTTTTCTTAAACCCTTTCGATTTTCAAGCAGTTATTAAAAATTGGAAATCCACATTTTTGCGGATAACACATCACTGTACAAGGAGTTCCTGTGCGATGATCATCGCAGCCAAGATCATTAATGAAGATCTTTGCAACATTTCTGCATTCTCTGCAAATCATTGCCTACATTTAAAGCTTACCAAATCTAAAGTTATAATTTTTAGCTCAAGTAAGAAAAGGCGGTTTTTGTGTTCTCAAATAAATCTGTACATTAATCAGTAAAATATTCAAATTAAAAATTGCGCAAAAATTTTCCTTGTTTAGATGTCATAACCCGCAACCGTCTCCAGAAGAAACAATATTCTTTTTGCCGCTTTGTATGTGGTTTGCGCAAGTATGATCACATTTCGGCAAAAATAAATGAATTGGGCTGATTAAAGATGGACTCGTTATTTAAATATAGCTTACTATCGAGTATAAAACGTTTAATGATTACGTGCTCTCCACTTTGCCTTAGAAATAAATTGGGTTTTCGATGAATTATTCATGATTCAGACCTTCGTCACAATGTCCTTCTTATATTGCCATCTTATAGCACAGCCATGTTTCATCGTTCTTCACCTACAATGCTGCTAAATTGTTTAACTTTCTAATTGAAGATTTGATGTCATTTAATGTTCTGCAGAAAGCACATTAGATTTGAATTTAAAAAATATCTGCTATCAGCTGGGAGATATAGCCTTGTATATTATTTTATGATTATCTTTATTTTTCATAGATAAATCTTCGTTATTTTCCTTTATCTCATTGTTTTTTAATTTTGATTATGGGCTGAATTATTATTTGTTATTACTTGTTTTTGTTTTGAATTTTATTTTCGCACATATACGTGGTTATTATTTTTATTTATTAACCGCAGAATTTTGGTTTATGTTTATATACGATGAGTGGCACGATACGTGAATTAACATTTAATTAATTAATAAAGGCATTTATTATTATTATTGATCTGCTACATTTAAAATATTTTGTGGTTTCTTTCTTGATATGTAAATCTCTATTTTGAGCTTTTCTCATTTCTGGCTACATTGTGAGGTCGTCAGCGAAGCATATTGTATCTGTACGAATTGATTCCTTACACCTAGTTTTTTATTATTCCATCTAATGCTATATTGAACAGTACATAAAGAGCATCTGTTTGTCTTAATCCTCTGTTGCTGTCGATGTTTTCCCATTCTTTCATAATCACTTCTGCTTGTGAGTTTTCCATAATCATATTTATTAACTTTATAATTATTGCTTGTATTTTCATGTTTTCTGCGTCTTTCAGTTGCATGTTTCCTGTTAGGCTTCGAATGCATTTTTAAAATCTACGAATTAGATGTGTATGTTGTCATATTCATGACATTTTTCTATCTTTTGGGTTAATGTCTCCTCAGTACTTGATCAACTCAGTAGTAGCAGCTAGTAATGAGGCTTTCGATTAAAAGGCCATGGCGTGGACTGAACAGTGGAACGAAATTAGTTCTAACGAAAAGAAAATATCAATTTGCATTGATTTTTTCTTTAATTTTCATGACCTTAGAAAGGCAGAACAAATGTTACCGAGATGGGAAATGGGAGGACGAAGTGACACTTAGCCAATAATTTTGTAGCCAAACAGATAAAAAAATGTCCACAATCGCCTATAAAGAACTCCATGTCAAGTGTGTCTGAATAAAAAAAAACGATTAAAGACAGACCTTAATGGCATGAGCAGACCTAGAACATCTGCATCAAATGATCTGTTTGTTCTCTGATCCAATTGATAATTGCACGATTTTTTGAATGATTCAGTGGCTTTAGTTTCTGTGTTATTGGAACCTTGTATACCTTTAGAGCTAAATCCTTTTGCAAAATATGTCATGTTGGGGATTCACTGAGTCCAAATTATTGTGAACGTCGACTAATGGCAATTTTTGGATCTTCAGATCTTCAGACTACTATGACTATATATATATTGCTCTTATTTTACTGCCCACTGAACCAGTTTTTTGAAAATTTCGATTGTTTTCGAACAATTCGATTGATAGTGCTTTCAGATGGACGATTGTGTGAACCGTAAATTCAAGTAATTTTCTAAAAACATTTTTTACTGTACGTCCATTTTCATAAAATAATTCAACAATTTTAATGCTTTGTTGTATACGACTCCATTTTTATAAATGCCATACATTACACTTCAGAAATGACGCTAGACCTAAGAAAATTCATAACCCCATCTGTGTTTTATTTAAGAATTTAAAAAATCGCCCAATTTGAAAGTCCTGTTATTTTATTTCGTTATAAAAATACTGGAGATCAAGAAAGTGGGTCGATTTCCCAGAGCACCACGGAAGATATTTCCTTTTTTTGTAATCTGGCAGTGCTGAGTATATAGCAATAAAACACTTATCTGTATACTTTTTTAATCATTCGGTTAAGAGCCGTAGATATTCGTGTTTCGAATGTTCATCATCTCAATCAGATATTTAAAAAAATCAAAGGCTTAATTCCATATTATTATGATATATCCATATGCTTAGTATCGAGTCACAATTCATAACTGAAAAGATAAAATAATCACTTTCGAAACCGCAAATTAAAAACGTCACGAGGTTGAACATTAATATTTATTTTTCGTACTACCAAATAACGCACCATAAAAAAGATGTTAAACGCGTATCTTCGTTTCTGATCTGGACGCGGTAACCCTAGAGCCCGACTTCTTCACAATGAAGATTCTCAGGGAAGATAAACTGGTCTCTGCAAATCTTGCGGTACGTTTGCCTACCTTATTAATGACTCTGATGGTGTCTCAGATAACCCTAT
The DNA here is from genome assembly GCA_031761425.1 of Cosmopolites sordidus. Lineage (NCBI taxonomy): Eukaryota > Metazoa > Arthropoda > Insecta > Coleoptera > Curculionidae > Cosmopolites > Cosmopolites sordidus. The sequence continues at coordinate 277,905 of JARFXV010000857.1, read as the reverse complement.
AACTTAATTGTTGCGTATGCGTTTTCTTTGACATTTTTTAATGTGTAGATTAATATGTTCGCCAACGATCCTTTTCAGAGGGTTTGACGTGTACAAAAGTATGTATATGTTTTTGAATTTTTATTTACGTATTCAAAAATGTATTGCGAATATCAGATAATTGAGTAGTGATATTTATTTAGATACAAATTATATTTAAGTACCTTTAAGTCTTGTACCAGCTGAATTTTTTATGGATATTTGTGCGATATTTTTGATTATATTAAGTTCTTTTTCATAGCTGTCTTTTTTAAATGGAATCATTAGGAGTCCGTGGGTCATACTATGAAAAGTGGACATTTATACATTCCATGACTGATTTGAACTTACGTAAATAGTTATATCGGAATACGGAGGTTCTCTAAATATTTAGAATTCGCATTTATTCGGTGTTCTTATTATTTTTAAATCTATAATCATAATATAAATTCAATCAGTTCAGTAAAAGTTTATGACAAAGTTGTAAATTTAACAAACTTTCAGATAATGAAGAAATTAAGTTATTAGAAAAAAGTCTCAAATACTGTCCAAACTATCAATCCATTATTGTCCATCAAATCCACAGATATTGAAATATTCGCAGTCAATTTAGAGAATTAGTTTAAATAGAAGTTAATTAGCAAAATATAACCTTGCAAATATGATAGCAAACAATAAAATAAAAAACAACTATTCCAAGGAACTCAGAATAATTAATAAATTACGTAACAAATTTAACCAGAACAATTTAATTCTTTGCAAAGCTGACAAAGGTAATACTGTTACTATTCTAATAAAAGATGAATACCTGCTAAAAATTAACACACTCATCAACACAGAAAACTGTAGAGGACTCAAGACCGATCCAACCAAAAAATATCACACCACTATAAAGAAAATTACAAAAACGTACAATGAAACCTTAAATATATCGCAATCTAAATTAGATACCGTGAACCCAAAATCTCCACTCTTATACGAAATGTATAAACTGCATAAAGATGGCATTCCAATTAGACGGTTTAGTGGTTTCTTATGTACAAGATCTTAAAATTATCCTCAATGAAAGAATTCGTGAATTTACTCTTGAAATCGTACACAAAAATGTTCTCATAGAAGCTATTAACGTATGTAACGAACAAAATTATTTTCTGTTCAATTTAAAATTTTACCAACAAATGAACGGATCACCAATGGGAAGCGCCCTAAGCCCCCTTCTGGCAGAACTTTACATGGCTAATTTTGAAAACAATTTATTTAACAACAGTAATTATACAAGTTTTTGGGCCAGGTATGTCGATGATATTTTTTGCAAATGGACCGGCACCGAAAGACTACTGGGTCAATTTCTTGAATATTTAAATAGTGTAAATAGAAAAATCCAGTTCACAATAGAAATAGAGACGGATAATTCATTAGATTTCTTAGATTTAAAAATAATAAGAACACCGAATAAATTAGAATTCGAAATATTTAGAAAATCCACGTATATGGATACAACTATTCACACAAGTTCAAATCAGTCATGGAATGTAAAAATGTCGACTTTTCATAGTATGACCCACAGACTTTTAACGATTCCACTTAAAAAAGACAGCTATGAAGAATAGCTTAATATTATCAAAAATATCAGAGATTACGAAAAACAACATCAAACATTTTATACACTAAACACTAAACAAAAGAAGCAACAAAAATATTCTAAAAATTGGCATGCTATAAACTATATTCATAAATTAAGTTTCAGAGTCACAAATAATTTAAAGAAAGAAAATATTAATATTATCTCTGTTAATAAGAATAATCTTGCATCGATTTTAAATAATGATTAAAGCGCAATATTTTGTGTCAAATCTGGAGTATAAGAAATAAAATGTAATATATGTGACGCTATATATATATATATATATATATATATATATATATATATATATATATATATATATATATATATATATATATATTAGGTGCTTGACTGGGGACGGGGGCCAAATTAATACATAGCTGCAATAAAAGTAGGCTGTTAAATTTCTTGGAAATTTCCGAGATTAAAAAAGCCATATAGACCATCCCAGCTAGACTTCGGAAATGCCCCGGACCATCCCAGCTAGACTTCGGAATATTGAAAGTGTAATAAATTTAATGAGACAAAAAACCGATCATCATTAGACAACTTTAAAACTTTAGTTTAGTTTATATATAACTCTCTTTGAGAATGGTCGCGAGGCCGAAACCTGTCAGCGAATATCTTGAATATATTGTGAAACAAAGACCAAGTGTTTTGTTCATTATCATTGTTAGTATGTTTCACCAAGAGCCAACCGCGCAATCAATCGAAACTATCCTTCAAAACGGTTGCCTTGGGAAGCCAACCAGCGGTTGACACGAATTGTCCAATCTTCATAGCAATACTGGAACTCAGAGACAGCAATAGTCTTCCGTTGATTGGTTGCAGTCTATTCATTGTTTTCTAATATCCCAAAATGTTGTATTTTGAAGTGAATTTTCAATCTTGGAAAAAGGACAAAATCACAAGGACTCAAACCTGGTGAACAAGGCGACTACGGAGCCACAGTGATGATTTTTCTTGCCGAAAACTTCGGTGTGTGGTACGACTCATTGTCGTGATGCAGCATCCAGGAATACATAATCTCATATGAATGACCCTTTTTCGAAGTTCTTCAAGAACTAAAAATGCTGGTTTATATTTGACCTTGAAGAACAAATTCCTAATGGACGATTTCCTGGCTATCCAATGAACATGTTTCCTTACTTTTGACCTTTTGATGCTGTGAAAGGTTTTCCAGAACCATTGTCGCGCAGATTTGCTTCAGGCCCAATTCATTGGTTAAAATCTGATAAACGGTTGTGTGACTCTTTCCCGATCATTCTCACCACCAACTGACAATCACGATTCTTGGCCTTCACAAGTGCTAAAGGTTGTTATTGGGGATACATTTACCAGTGGGCTATTGCATCTACCGGTCTGCGTGGAATTAGTCGGCAAGTTTGACAAATTTTGAAATGTGAGGGCTTAGTTTCATATTATTGTCGGAAGTTTATTGTACCTGTATCCTACGACAGTCACAGCTAAATTTTCATTTCTCCAGAACAATCCTTTAAACAAGTGAAGCTTGTAATATATAATTTTGAGAAACCTGTATAGGTGGGAACTAGATAATCCAAAGCAATACGTACATCTAACTTTTAGCATGAATTTTTAGTTAATCGATGATTAGGAATGATGAGGAATTGCCAACACTTTTAGTGGATATTCCTCTGATCACAAAAAAGGGCATGGTCAGTGGTTTCAAGTGGATGCTGCATCAGCAAATTTCGAAATTGCGGTACAGAACTTCATGAGCAACAATTATCCATGATGGATTGGTTGTGGTGCTCCTGTTGTATGGTCACCTAAATACTCTTACCATAATCCTCTAGATTTATATTTCTAGGGGTACATGAAAAATTTTGTGTATGCACAAATACCAGACTAGAGATAAATTATTGGAGTGCTTATTTACATTATATTTATCAAGTATTGCCCAAATCTGACTTTTATTTACTGTTATTACTCGCTTTTAACCTTTCCGTTAATATGCTTTCATATATTTTTTTCGGTTGAACTCAGTAAGGATATGCCTCTATAGTTTTCATAATCTTTTGGGTCTCCTTTCTTGAATATCGGAAGTATTACCACTAAATGCCAGTCCGCCGATATTTTATTGAGTCTCAGTATTTTATTTACTAACTGAAGTAAAATTACTTTTCCTATTTCTCCCACATATTTTATCATTTCATTAGTTACTTCGACATGTTCGGGCGCTTTCCCCATTACTCTCTCCAATTCATCCTTCTCTATAGGTTTTGTGCTCATAATTTCATTGTTCATTTCTATATTACTCTTCTCAAACTCCTCTTCATCTTCCCCTTTTAATTCCAACAATTCCTCGAAGTGTTCTTTCCATCTTTGCAATATTTTCTCGTCGTTGAACAGCAGTTCATTATTTTTATTTCTAATATAGGTAATATCGTTTGTATTATTCTTCCTATTATTTTTTTCCACTCTCTAAAATAATTTTTGATTTCCTGAAAAGTTTCTTTCTATTTTATATCCAAATTTCTCCCACGACTTTTGTTTGGCTTTTAAAACTGTATCTTTCGCGACCATCCTATATTTTTTATAATATTTTGTAGCTTTTTTTTCTCCGTAATTTTTTTACTTATATTTTTTCCAGGCATGTTTTTTTATCCTTAATGGCGTGTTTTACGTCTTCAGAGCACCACGCTGATTACTTTATATCCTTTCTCATTGTTGATGTTCCACATACCTCCCTTGCACTGTCTAAAACACTATTCTTAAGTATTTTCCACCATGCTTCAACATCATACTCCTCTTCATCAGTAACAAGTGTTTCTAACTTATGTTGTAACTTTTCTCTATATCTTTGTTGTATCCCACATTTTCTTAATTTAGAAGTTCTAATTCTTTTTACTACTTTTTCTTTGTTCTTTTTGTTTATCTTTTTCCGTTTCCTTAATTACCATTCTTGTCTCGACCGAGTGGTGTTCACTTCTCATTTCATATCCTCTCTTAACTCTTGTGCCCCTTATTCTTCCAAATAGCATTTTTGACACTATACGTAGTCTGTTGTAGACTTTTCTTTTCAACTCGGCATTACCCTCTTAAATTTGTGCACATCTCTGTGTTTAAATTTTGTATTTGTATTTTGTATAAGTAATTCATATTCCATACATAATTCTAGAAGTTTTCTTCCATTTCTCGTGATAACCCCATCTTCATTCATCCCTATTATTGGCTTATATCTATTTACATGCATACCCGCCATTGCATTTAGGTCTCTCAATAATATAATTGCATAACCTGTCTTTTCTACTATACTTTCTAATGCTCTATAGAATTCATTCAATCCTTCAACTCGTTCATAGTCATTTCGACTATAAGCTATAATGAAGTCTATTTTCTTCAGTCTATTTGCTTGTATTTCTACCTTTACTATTCTAGAGCTTATATATTCTCAGTTCACTATATTTTGCCTCCATTCTCTATGTATTACCACTGCTGCACCTTCTTTAGCTCTTTGTGTCATCTTTACACAACAAAAAATTAACATGTGGCCGTTGAACATATTTATGCCCTCTGCCCTCATTTTTGCTTTTGTAATTGCAGTAACCTTAAGTTTGACTTTTCAAATTCTTTGCACATTCCATATCCCAACTCTCACTATCTTTATGCTATCTGAAAAATGTTCACTAATATAATTAAAACTATTCGTATCCGTATCCACTGCCCTTGTCGTTACCCTTTCATTCATATATGCTTCGGTTGTTAGTTATTTGCCCTTGTGCTAGTCTTGTTCGTCATACGAATCCATTTTCGTTCTTGTTCCACTTCCGTTCATGTTCGTTTACTATTAACTTTTGGAATCCTATCTTAACCCATTTACCTTCTGCTGTTTCTGTTTTCGCATTGGTTCTTATTTTTCCTTGTATTTCTTTCTCCGCTTTACCCGTATCATTGCTAATAAATATTCTTTGTTCCCTTAAATGCTTAAGTTTGTATTTATTTTTCATTATACCTTCCCTATCCGTTTTGGAATTTAATTCGACCAAGCACACTTTTTCCTTCAGTATACGTACATTTTTTATGATAACTTTTATCTGCATCATCCTTTCCTCTATCGTGTTTTTTACATTTTTTAGTCTTGTACTTTTATGTCCAAGCCTTACATAATTTAATTTGATTATAACGATAAGAAAAGAATATTAGACCAATATTATTCAAACGCTTATAAGACCTACTTCATTGGTTGAAATTTCGATATATTTATTTAGCTGTAATAAAAATTAAAAAGTAGATATTTACTGAATGAGAGACTGACGTACGTAAGATATTGATAGCCGATATATATTTTTTACAAATTTTTTAGTGTATCATTGGACCATAAAAAATATAGTATGATCTGTTCATCATGCTGAGAATGCTTTAAATCACCCGAAAACAAACATACAAAACTACAAAAGTGGCTTTCGATCAAAATGACATATAGCGGTCTGAACAGTGAAACGAAATTCGTTCTAACGAAAAGAAAACATCAATTTGAATGGGTTTGATTTTTTTTTTAATTTTCATGATCTCAGAAAGGAAGAAAAAATGTCACAGAGACGGGAAATGGGAGGAAGAGAAGTGTCATGGCCAATAATTTTGTAACCAAACAAATCAAAAACTGTCTACAATCGCCTCTAAAGAACTGCATGTCAAGTGTGTCGGAATGGGAAAAAAACAGTTAAAGACAGACCCTAATGGTGTGAGCAGACTTGTGAAGCTCCATGAGGAAAATAAACGTCAACAAAGCGCAGCCAAAATGGTAGAAGCGAAAGTCAAACAGGATGGGCCTTGTCTATCAATTCTATATCCTACTGACCTTAAATGCCCTGCTTACGGAAAACCATGCAAATCTAAACTGGGCTATTTGAGCCTCTATAAAACCTATATTTCTTCAACAATGGCTCAGCAAAATTAATAGCCATGACTGCGATCATACTCGTATCGAGTTGACAGCTGTTTTCCATCTACTTAGCATTTTATCCGTTTCTTATATTTGTGTTATGAGATTGTGCAGGTTATATTAATTATTCCCCTCAGTTTTTAATTACTTTTGAAGGTATCCCATCCAACCCCGGACTCTTATTATTTTTCAGACTAGTTACACTTCTCTGAACCTCTTTTAACGTGGGGTTTTCAATAATTAGTTGTGCTGCATTTTCTCAAAACTTTTGTTCTCTTTCTGGTCTTTCTTGGGAACAAGACATCAGTGTAAAGCGTCTTTCAAATTAAGCGGTTTTTTTAATTCTTGAATAAATTAGAGAATTTGCGTTGATTTCAATTTTTGTATTGCTAATTGAAGCATACTGTATGACATTTAAACACGAAAGACCATAACTGTCAAATGATCATTTCTTGCAGTCCCACAGATGTCCACTCTTTAGTCAACATGTTGGATAACATTTTGGATTGTTCTTATAGACCTGGCTTTTCACGTTACTCCAAAGGAAACAGTGCAACGGTGCCAAATCGCATAATCTTGGTGGCCAATTAACATCACCGTTTCTTGCAATAACTCGTCCAGGAATTTTTTCGAGAGGTGTAGCGCCATTCTGTTGAACCCGCATTTCCTAGATCTATATTATTCAATTCAGCCTATAAAAATCCAGTTATCAACAATCACGAGACAACAAATGCGAAACAACAATGGCATTTTGAAAATATTAATAAAAAATTCGTGAAGTAAGACAATTTTTTTTGTTTACGGATTTAAACCTGGCTATTTACTGCTATTTAATGTAACCATTTTTTATATTTTGGTCTTAGTTTTGTACTCCCAAAGTTTGATTATAACAATAACAAAAGCCCTGTATATTAGGCCCATATTATTCAAACACTTCTAGGACATACGTCATTAGTTGAAATTTCAACAGATTTATTTAGCTGTAATAAAAATTAAAAAGTAGATATTTACTGAATGAGGGATACGATACGTAAGATATTAATTACATTTTCTAATGGTTAGTTCACTTGTAACAAAAGTTTACGTATGACTTTGTTCTAAATTTAAAGTGTATTAAATTCTTTGATAACCGATATATTTTTTACAAATTGTGAAATCGTGTGTAAGATCTGTTTAGTGTATCATTTGATCATAAAGAATATAAAATGCTCTGCTAATCATGCTGAGAATGCTTTAAACTACCCGAAAATAAACAAAAAACCACAAAAAAACTAGCAAAAGTTTTTGTCGCACTGTGCCCGAGTCTGAAACAGAACTTGATAGCACACCATTGCTTGAAATTGTTGTCATATATTTTAAATACGCACTAGAAATATCCAGTTCAAGTGACTCTAGGGAATTCAAACTCGTACTGAAGATGCCTCAGATGTTGGATTGCTTCCCTTCCAAAGGGAAATCTAACAATGTTGTCAAACCAAACGCTACACCACCAGTCTCATTATTTTATTTACATATCTCTTTAACGGCTTTAACTTGCTGCAACTGATAGCGTAAAAATAATCGAAATTTCATAATTATTTATTAATTAATAATATTCCAAAAACACGGGATTTTTTTTGCGCTCCACATAAAATTTGCCCAATCTTTCAGTCGCCAACAAACGTGAACAAGAATCTCCACCAGTCTCCTTATTTTACCATTGTTATTTGCACACCTCATATGAGAGCTATAGGAAACAAATTCGCCAAAAAAGAAGTGATGTCCAAATGGAGCGTACGAAAACTCGAATTGGTACAAAGATGTTGTAAGCAATTCTGAAAATACTGTCAGTTTTATACCATTCTACCTGACAGTGTTGGGAATTATTCGAATAAAATTTAGTTGAATATTGAATAACGAACAATTTTTTTATTTGTTATTCGTAATTCGTCCCCATTACTTTATTTGTTATTGGAATCATTCGTTATTCTTTTTCCGCGTTAATTATTCGTAACTGTTATTCGAAACGTATTTCAAATATTTTAAAACGCATTATTTGATTTTTTTTTTATAAAAAGTTCCAGTTTAGTTTTAAGTTTATTTGTTTTTTTTGTTTATTGTTTTTTTTATTTTTAAAATTTTACATAAAAATGTCTGTCTTAGTTTTTCAATGTATTGTTTTTTAGACAGCTATTACTGTCAGTTTTATACCATACTACCTGACAGTGTTGGGTATAATTCGAATTCGATTTAGTTGAATATCGAATAACGGATATTTTTTTATTCGTTATTCGTAATTTGTCCCCATTAGTTTATTTGTTATTGGAATCATTCGTTATTCTTTTTCCGCGTTAATTATTCGCAATTGTTATTCGAAACCTATTTCAAACATTTTAAGACGTATTATTTGATTTTTTTTATAAAAATTCCAGTTTAGATTTAAGTTTGTTTGTTTTTTTTCTTCAATATCAAAACTGTTTAATTTTTTTTTTTAAATTTTACATAAAAAATGTCTTTCTTAGTTTTTCAATTTGAATTGAAAAATTGAAATCTTATTTTTCTTTGTCTGAAAAATAAACTACAAAAATTCATAAACCAGGAAAATTAATGAGGCTAATTGTATCAGCCATTGATTCTCCAAGATAAAACTTGGCGGAATGGCAGGCAAAGAAATTTCAAAATCTACCAAACCAACTATTTTCCTGTTATGTGATAAACTCAATAGAATTCATAAAAAGAAAAGTCAAAAACGTGTATCTACAGGAAGGTGAGATAGTGTCCCTTGATGTATCATTATTATTTCTTAATACACCGATTCCACCTACCTTAAAATACCTGAGGGGAGTTACTCGAATTAAACGCTTTCAATAACAAGATTATGTTAGAATACATCCTCCTCTCGAGATTATATATAAAGCAATATTGTTTTCTGCTTAATAGATTTTACGAACAATAAGAAGGTACGGCAATGGGCAATCCTTTGTCGCCGTTCTTGGTCAAGTTATTTATCAGCAAATTTGAAGACCGAGGCGAAGAATGAATTCAGTTATTTCCGAAGGAATGGCTGTGGATGATGTATTTGCAATTTTTGCAAACTTTTGTTTATTGCAACAATTGTTGCACATTTTTAATTCAAAAAATTAAGACCTACAGGAGTTTATCACGTACGAACTCGATAACAATGATTTCACGATTTGAACATAGCTTTCATAATAATATCGCAGGCGTAAATTTTATGGGAAACAGATTTATTAATTTTCCATTAAACAAAGATCATTATAATAAAGGATTAAAATGAATTAGGGAGGTGAACGAAGTAAAAGGTTACAATAAGAATATTGTAGATACATTAATTAGAAAACATAAGTTTAGATAATTATTGGAAAAATCTTTTCCTTTTCGACTTTTCCAAGAAACAGAACAAAAATAAATTCACTGCAGTACTGTTTGATGTCTAATTAACACGAGGACTAGACAAGATTTTGGAAGAAGTGGATATGAAGGTAGTCTACAAATCATATCATAAATTAAGAGTAGTCCTGGTTAACCCAAAGGATAAAGTAAATCAACATGAAAAATCTGGTTTTTATGAAATATATTGTTAATATTATGATCGAAAGTGAGGCCCACATTAGATGTGGAAGAAATAATAAATTGTGTGCTGCTCAACATGAAGTCGAACACCACCATAATATAGATATTTACAATTTAAGACTTGTTAAAAGTTTAAATAATAATAGTGCTTTGGATGTGTATAAACGCGTTCAAATAGAAAAATGTATGAAAATCATGAACCTAGATAAAGGACCTATTCCATTCAGTCAACTTTTTCAATTATTAATGGAACCTTTAGTTAACTTTATGGTTCATAATTTTTCATTATTTCATTATTATTGTAGATACATTAATTAGAAAACATAAGTTTAGATAATTATTGGAAAAATCTTTTCCTTTTCGACTTTTCCAAGAAACAGAACAAAAATAAATTCACTGCAGTACTGTTTGATGTCTAATTAACACGAGGACTAGACAAGATTTTGGAAGAAGTGGATATGAAGGTAGTCTACAAATCATATCATAAATTAAGAGTAGTCCTGGTTAACCCAAAGGATAAAGCAAATCAACATGAAAAATCTGGTGTTTATGAAATATATTGTTAATATTATGATCGAAACTGAGGCCCACATTAGATGTTGAAGAAATAATAAATTGTGTGCTGCTCAACATGAAGTTGAACATCACCATAATATAGACATTTACAATTTAAGACTTGTTAAAAGTTTAAATAATAATAGTGCTTTGGATGTGTATAAACGCGTTCAAATAGAAAAATGTATGAAAATCATGAACGTAGATAAAGGACCTATTCCATTCAGTCAACTTTTTCAATTATTAATGGAACCTTTAGTTAACTTTATGGTTCATAATTATTCATTATTTCATTATTATTGTAGATACATTAATTAGAAAACATAAGTTTAGATAATTATTGGAAAAATCTTTTCCTTTTCGACTTTTTCAAGAAACAGAACAAAAATAAATTCACTGCAGTACTGTTTGATGTCTAATTAATACGAGGACTAGACAAGATTTTGGAAGAAGTGGATATGAAGGTAGTCTACAAATCATATCATAAATTAAGAGTAGTCTTGGTTAACCCAAAGGATAATGTAAATCAACATGAAAAATCTGGTTTTTATGAAATATATTGTTAATATTTTGATCGAAAGTGAGGCCCACATTAGATGTGGAAGAAATAATAAATTGTGTGCTGCTCAACATGAAGTCGAACATCACCATAATATAGATATTTACAATTTAAGACTTGTTAAAAGTTTAAATAATAATAGTGCTTTGTATGTGTATAAACGCGTTCAAATAGAAAAATATATGAAAATCATGAACCGAGATAAAGGACCTATTCCATTCAGTCAACTTTTTCAATTATTAATGGAATCTTTAGTTAACTTTATGGTTCATAATTTTTCATTATTTCATTATTATTGTAGATAAATTAATTAGAAAACATAAGTTTAGATAATTATTGGAAAAATCTTTTCCTTTTCGACTTTTCCAAGAAACAGAACAAAAATAAATTCACTGCAGTACTGTTTGATGTCTAATTAAGACGAGGACTAGACAAGATTTTGGAAGAAGTGGATATGAAGGTAGTCTACAAATCATATCATAAATTAAGAGTAGTCCTGGTTAACCCAAAGGATAAAGTAAATCAACATGAAAAATCTGGTTTTTATGAAATATATTGTTAATATTATGATCGAAAGTGAGGCCCACATTAGATGTTGAAGAAATAATAAATTGTGTGCTGCTCAACATGAAGTCGAACATCACCATAATATAGATATTTACAATTTAAGACTTGTTAAAAGTTTAAATAATAATAGTGCTTTGGATGTGTATAAACGCGTTCAAATAGAAAAATGTATGAAAATCATGAACCTAGATAAAGGACCTATTCCATTCAGTCAACTTTTTCAATTATTAATGGAACCTTTAGTTAACTTTATGGTTCATAATTTTTCATTAGGTACGGTTGTCATATACATAGAACATATTTTAGATACTAGGACATCAAAGTTGATTAAATCATCTCCCGATGATGATAACATGGTTAGCGAAACGTGCGTAGAGAAATTTAAATACGTGATTTGGTGTTTAGTGGTAAATCTCTTCGCATTTAGGGTTTCACACCGAAGGTTCCTGTCAAATAAATGATTTACTTTATTTTGTTTAATTGTTTATTTAATTAACCTATGGAGTAGATTATTTAAGTCTTTATAATGTTTGAAATTTTATTTAAAATTTAATTCATTTATTTTTCAACAAATTGATTCGAAAGATCGAACACACTCAGATCAAATAACGAATACATATTCTATTTACTTCATTTCGAATAACGAATGAAAAATGAATCCGTTATTCGCAAATAAGAAATAAATCTCATTTATTCGAAATTTTTGTTCGTTATTCGAAATACATTTTCGAAATCAAAACGCTGCTACCTGAGTACAGTATTTATGACGTTGAAAATATTATGAATCCACCGAACAGCCTTTAACTAGGACAGAAGGACACATATTATCCCCTAATCAGTGGCGGCTCGCGAGGGAGGGCTTTGGGGTACCGCCCTCCGGCATTTATCACAGTAAGCAATTTTTCAGAGCAAAACACCATATTTAATTTCCCTTCAGTTCATTTCCTTTAACTCATTTTCCTGGTTCACCTCCTGTTTAGGGTTTCAATAGCACGAAAAGTAAAAAAGGAAGAAGGGGAAAGCAAAAAAAAATCGTCAGCAGCACAATTTTCTTCTACGCCCTGCCACTTTAAAAATCCACGAGCCGCTACTGCCTCTGATACACAATCAATGTTAAAAAAGGGTATAGACAACGATAATGTTTATTAACGTATTTGGTAATGTTAAAAATAAACAGATAATGAAGATTTAAATGGTAGATGATAATGAATAATAAGTAATAATAAGATAAAATAGTCTGTAATTTGTTGACATGTTCAAAATTTTATAGAAAATGCTCGAACTCACCCGTCACAATAAAATATCATGGAATTTACAACTGAGATATGAAATATTATAAAATAAGTTTTATAATTATTTTAAGCCAAGAAAAGGTTTTAAAAAGCACTATTCTTATTATTTTATTATTTCATTGTTTGCTATAGAGTTCTTGAATTGATGGTTTGCCTGGACTTCATACAAACAATAGAACATAAAATTTTCGCAAAATAAAATATGGAAAGTCTTTATATGCATATTCAATTCTTTAGTATAATCTTTATGTAAATATTCGTCATGAATGGTATGAAAATGCAATGGCCATAATGATTTCTTCTGACATTCATAGATTGTTTAGTGTATTAATTAATATCATTAGTAATAAAGACATTTAACATAAAGATATGCTTAAAATATTCCACCTATGTCAGTCGCATTGTTATCTCATTAACATTTTAATGGAAATTCACCGAATAATTTCACGAAACGGACTTTATAATACGGATATGACTTACCGCGACAAGGGTTCGAATACAGTGTACAATTAGCATAGTAGCCAGTGCAGGCGAGGTATATTTTCGAGGGGGGAAGTGCCTGCCCCCGCTCTTCAGCTATTTGCCCGCCTTTCACTCCGCAAGGCCGCAAGATGGCCGCACCGCAGGAAAATCTACACACACCATTTTCTTGGTGGTTCCTCAATTATCTGAAAAAGAAAGACATATTTATTATTCATTTTCTTTATGTGGTAAATTATGTTTAGTTATAATCATAAAGACAAAAACCATTACTTATTTCACTCTAACTTTTACAATTCAGGATGAACTTTTGATTGGTAAGACTTAATTACAAAGTCCTGAAATAAAATTTAAAATTTCTTAATTATTTTTGAAACCGGGGGACGATTTTTTTAGTGTGTTCGAACTTTCGATATGAATCGCTGTCAAATCATCATGAGCAATCACCATAGCATATCATCATATCATATCAAATGTCCGGCAAATCATGGAAGGTTTAATATCAAATGCAAATTCTCGCTTTATTATCAAAATCAATATTCTGTGCGCTAAAGTTATAGTCGTCCCGAAATGGGTTCCAAATTTGTAGATAATTCGGTGAATACATCGCTCAGTTGGGCGATTATGTGCATCATAAAATTCACAAAGTGCTCTATAAGTTTAAGTTTGACGCACAGAACACTGGAAGGTGAAAATGTCTAATTAGTATTCGCCAAAGGGAACTTGTGAAAACGTTTAATTGTTGTGCACGATGCTGAACTGATGTTTTCGGATTTGTAATGATACTTTCACTGATTAGGACAATGTTGTCAGAGGAGATTGTCCTACGTTTATAATCACGACATCTTCTATTCATTACTCTCCAATCTCATTAAATTTTTCGATCAACCTCTGGACATTTTCTACCAAAAATTCCACAAAGTTTACGTACTGTCTACGCAAAATTTTCATTGAATTTCCAATACATTTTATCATACCTATATATATATATATATATATATATATATATATATATATATATATATATATATATATATATATATATATATATATATATATATATATATATATAAATATATATTCGAAAAATTGCGAACTGGGCCCGTGGAGAAAAGTAATTCACCCGTGTTCATCCAAAGGGTCAGCAAACGTCTCCCAAGACCGGTTTTTGGCCTTAAGCCGTCATCAGTTGGGCTCAAGCTGGACACCTGCTAAGCAGATGAAGGAACGACTAAAGCCATGACCATTTAAATTGGCCATATCGAATAGAGGCTGCAATCACATACAGCCACGCCATCCTGCGGTAAACGGTCGCAGCAGTCAGACTGTGCGAAACCGTACGGGTAAGTACTAGATGTACTCGGGTAAGTACCAGGTATGATCGAAAAATTGTGAACACTGAACGGAACACTGGATCATACGACACACTGGATCATACGGAGTACGGAAAATCAAAGAAACCAATTTTATCAGCCGTTGATTCTCCAACATACAACTTGACAAAATGATTAGCAAAGAAATTTGAAAATCTACCAAACTATCTACCTTCCTGGTCTTTGATAAATACAACAGGATTTATAAAAAAACCAAAAACACACATATACAGAAAGGGGAGGCCTTGGTGTCCTTTGACGTGTCAAGGTTGTTTCCGAGTGTACCGATTCCGTATATCTTGAAATACCTGAGGAAGTTACTCGAGTTTAACGATTTCAATAACAAGTTTTCAGCTTAATAATAGGTTTTACAAACAAGGCGGAATGATAATGGGTAATCCTTTGTCACCATTCTTAGCCAACTTATTCAGGAGTAAATTTGAATCCGAGACAAAGGATACATTTCTTTACTTTCCAAGGGTGTGGCTAAGATATGTGGATGATGTTTTTGCAATTTTTAATTCAAAAAACGAAAACTCAGAAGATTTTGTTAAGAACTTAAATGGCAAATCAGAACTGATAACAATGATAGATTACCATGTTTGGATGTTTTAGTGGGTAGGAACAATAAAAATAGGTTAGTTTAAATATTTTTATAAGAAACACTACCACTTCGAGATGCATTCCTAACGATCCGAATCATAGCTTCCATAAGAAGATAGCTAGTTTAAATTTTATAGTAGATAGATTAATCAGTTTTTCTTTAAACAATGATATTTATAACAAAGAGTTAAAATTAATTAGGATGGTGCTCGAAGTGAATGATTATAATAAGAATATTGTAGGCTAGTTAATGAGAAAACATAAGTTTAGACAATTATTGAAAGGATCTTCAACTTTTAAAAGGAACTGGACAAAAATAAATTCATACTAATACCATTTGATGTCCAATTAATACCAGGGATAGACAAGATTTTGAAAAAAGTGGACATTAAGACCTACTAACCATTTAGATTCGAGTCAGATTTAGATTAAGAGTCTACAACCAACATATATTACAAGCAACATAAATTAAGAGAAGCCCTGGGGAATTCAAATGATAAAGTAGATAGATCAACATGAAAAACTGGGGATTTATGAAAATGGTTGTCAAGATTTTAATTGAAGATATATATATATATATATATATATATATATATATATATATATATATATATATATATATATATAAGGCAAATTGAAAGATCCATGTTAACCATATATATATATATATATATATATATATATATATATATATATATATATATATATATATATATATATATATATATATATAAGGCAAATTGAAAGATCCATGTTAACCAGATATAAAGAACACATTGTCCACATCAGGAGAACTGATTGCTGTCCAATACAATAAGAAGAAACAATAAAATAACCCATGAGAAATGAGAACCCGAACCCCGAAAAGAGGACCCGAACATGACCATAATACAGATATTAGTAATTTAAGACTTGTCGAAAGTGCATATAATAATAGAGCTTTGCATGCTTATGAAAGCATTTAAATAGAAAAATGAAAGATGAACCATGAAATAATGTAACGTTTACGTAACGTCATGGTTTATGATATTTGTACGCTTCATTAGGTACGGTTGAAATATAAATAGAGCACAGTTTAGTTTTAGAATTAGATTAAATTATCACCTGATCATGCTAACATGGTTAGCGAAACAGGCGCCGAGAAGTTTGAAATAGTGATTTGTGTTTGGTGGTAAATGCCTTCGAGTTAAACAACAGGTTGTTTTTTCAAATGTCAAAGTACCGGGGTTATCAACCGCAAAACAAAACAATGCCGCGAAATTTAAATCCGTAGTGCAATTTGGATCACATCGTATATAACTATCTGGTAAATTTTCATCAGATTTTGTTTATGTCCTAAATAGAACGGTGCCTTTAATTGTTGCTCTACAATAAAATGTAATAATAACTGAATTTCATACACACCTTCGTTTTATGGCTCAACTATCTTACACACACTCGATGAGAGTCGAACCTTGTTCTCACCAGAGCTGCGCACTACGAACTTTAAGACTAAATAGACACACCGTGTATAACGCACATTTTTTCTTTCAATAAACGTTTAATACAGGTTTAATAAAAAATATCTAAAACAATTTTAAAACTTTCTAATATTATGTCTCGTATTCAAAATCCCTACCTACTGTCGTGGTGCTCACATGATGGCAATTATGCAAACTTGATTTACATACAAACCATAAAATAATCAAACAGTGATGTGTTGTTTTCGAAACGTTAAAGGTAGTCGTGTTGTTTTGAGTTTTTTGTCTGAAATACTAATAAATTTGCAAATGTATAAAGATGTCTTTTCTACTGAGTGTTTATAAATATTTTCTAATCCTTTAATAGCTGTAACAAAATTTGTTAACTGTTATGAAGCAAGTACGTACATGTTTTCACTGATTAGAAAACGTAGTTTTAATTATAAGTTATTAATTACGTGATGTACATTTATAGGAGAATGATCGAGTAAAGCTAAAATATCGTGAAAATGGCTGACTATTCCAAAATACTAGGATGTAACAATATTTTTGAGGCATTGAGTTTGTCACTGTTTAAAAAAATACTTTCGATGATTAATCAAGCTCAAAGTCAGTTCTCAAAGATGGGTTGACTTTGAATCACTAACTCTATTCCACATTTACAGCTGGTCTTAAAACAGTCAGCATCGGGAGACCGTGGAGGACGTGATCTTGCCCTATTTTCAAGACCCACGTCTCTCTTCCGCAACTTTTTCAGGCAGAGCTGAGTGGTGCGGATTAATACGGTACCTTCCACCTCTAGTCAGTTGCTTTCAAGTCTTTTTTAAAATATTGTCTTAAATTGTTCTAACTTCGTTGCGGGGAAAAAAGTTGAAATCCGACTAAACCTCTGAGGAATGAAATCTTTTATTTAGAAAGAAAAGAAAAAGCGCCTATATTTTTGTTTCACCCTAGTAATTATTGTAAAACTATCTATATAAATAAAATGTAAATTTGTAAATGAAAATATAAATTTTCGTTTGTTCAAAATTTTAAATCTCCGAAAGTTCTTTACGGATTGCTTTGAAATGTTTAAACAATGTTGCACTCGAATACGCGCGTGTTTTTATTATATTTATTATATATATAGATATCACACCTGTGACAGGTAAAAAAATGATTTTTAAACAGCGCCACCTGTTGGACGTAAAAGCAACACACGTTATATTAAAGATTTTACTATAATAGGAGCGCCATCGGTTCAACGTAATAGCAACACACGCAATACTAAACATTGCTCATGCCAGACAGCGTGCTTCTTGATAGCTGCTGTCACTTAGTATTTTCAATGTTTCCATTGATTTTCATTGATTTCAATTTATTTTTATTTTGATTTAATTATTTAACTAGACTGAGGTACAGCTAGTTATTAATAAAACTTATTATTTGCTTTCGGGGTGTATCGTGATAGTGCTTTACATACAAATATGCCTGTGTGCTTTATGAAGTTTCTATAAATATTTCCCGTTCTTCCCGGCCCTATATGATATTCCTTTTCTAGGCAAAAGTGTAAAATCCGACTATAAATTACCTTTCAGTCACGCCAGTTAAAGGCTGGGGTAAGGCCGGATGCCTTCTGAGAACTGTTCTACGTTGGTCACTCACAAGTCGATAGGATTCCTGATAGACTTATGGGTAGGCACATAACCAAGGGTTGCCTGAGGGGGGTGCTGACCTGGGTTTGTCGGAAGCTGATGACCGTGGTTCGGAACTCACGTTAAGGTGTAGGTCCAGTCGCTAAATAGCCTAGTTGCTAATGCGCCTCTAACACTAACACTTTACCTTTTTTTATATCATATCGGAACCCTCAGAGTATCGTTGCTCTATGGTTACCCCCCTGTTTACCTCGTTTACATTATAGTCATAATACACATAGGTCGTCAGGTGAGTCTCGACTTTAAATTTATTTTTCTCTAAGATTTCTTTAAGATCAGTCGTAGTAAGATTAGTCGTTGTAAGATATTTTTTCGTAAGTGGAGTCATACAGTACCCTAATGAGTCTTTGAACAATGAAATTTGAGAAAAATACCTAAATCAATTTTTGTGACTCTAAAAACTTTAAAATTAAGGGGCTAGATTACATTTTCAAGTATTTGATGAATTGAACATAGATCCAGGAAAACATATAGAAAAAATGTAATCATTGGATAAGAATAGGCTAAGATATGTTGAAAGAATAATGACAGCCACAGCACAAAAAGCCAGGTTTAGGACTACAAAAGTAAGGTGAACATTGTACCGGCAATTTGAAGAAGCTTTTTTGAAGCAGTTTTTAATTTGTAAATATATTTATACTTATAGTATCTGTATATACAGACACCACGTGGTGCCACCGATCGCCTTCACCGAACTGTCAACCATACGACGTCACGTGTCTCTCGGGACCGGTTTCTAGCCTTTCAGCCGTCATCAGCCGAGCTCTAGACGAACGCAAGGAAAGCAGTTCGGAGAGGCAATATGTATATATATATATATATATATATATATATATATATATATATATATATATATATATATATATATATATATATATATATATATATATATATATATATATAATATTCTTACTAAGTACTATAAAACTAATACATGTGTCCTTCTCAGATATTCAATAAAATAATTGTCTTTTAGTCATCCTGTATGAAACTGTAATATTAAAATAATTATAATGTGAAATATACATAAATATATGTACAAATATACAGCAAAGAAACAACTATTTTATTAAATACAAGCCTATTTTATTATTATTAGCAATAAGAAAAACGATTCCGTAACCTAGTCAAAGATGCTGTCGAGACCAACTTTTTTGTAGAATTTTTTTATGTATTTTGCTTGCAGTTTTCAAACCCTCATGATATCTATATAGAAATGATCAGAATTATTGTAGAATTTTTTAAGATAACGACGAAGAACCCGACCATCTTCCTTTAACGCGCTGATGTGATTTACATGCGCTTTGTGGCCAATTAATTAAGCCCGTTCCTCGAAATAATTTTCTCACCGAATAGTTCCACCGAATAAATCAATTTTAATGTTATCTACAATTTTTCACGTAGTCGAATACGTGGAAAACAAAGCTCAACTTACTGGGAACTGCGATGAATTCATAAATTTGAAATGCACTGTTTTTGGTCTTGTTTTTGTTTTAACATGGAGCAGTGCAAAATGCTTTTGGAATTTGTAAATAATCACGACGTTCAAATTCAGTGTTCTATAATTTTGGTTCACATAACTGATTTTGAGACAATTTGTGAGCGTTGCTCTGATGTTAAACATTCTATGATGATTTGCCAGATTATCGAGAAACAGATTTACGGACTTCAGTGTAAAACTCACAGTTCGTTTGACAGCGGCCCCTGTCGGAAGTTCGGACACATTTAAAAAATTAACCTTTAGAACGGGGCCTACCATGCAAGGAAGTATGAATTATTTATATAACTTTCTTTTGAGTTCTTCGTTTACATGTTTTTGTCCAGTTACTAGCCCTAATTATATGTTTGTTGTTCTTTCGGGTCACCATGTGCCCAGTATATTTCTAAGACATCTGTTTATGAACGTTTGGAGTTTTCTTCTGAGAGTTGTAGTAAACATTCGTGTTTCAAAGCTATAAAATAGTACTGATTTCATTGCCGAATTGTATATCTTCATTTTGATGGATACTTCTACATTTTCAAGCGCCAAATTTTACTCATGCTGGGAAATATTTTTCTTGCATCATCTATTCTTTATTTGAATGTCTGTTGTCCCTCCTGTCTCTTTGAGATGGCGCTACCGCCAGTTAAGTGAGTTCTTCTGCGAGGTCTAATGGTTTGTCTACTATGTTTATGAATGCTGCCTCTACGGTGGTAATTGTTAATAGATTTGTTTAAATTCTGTTTATGTCAAGATCAGTTTTTTTTTATTCTCTTATTAGATCGCTCACTTTATAGTTCGAATATCTCTAGACAATAAGCATATATCATCTTTGTACTCTATGTCCTCTAGCACCTCTCTAGGGACATAAGGGCGTCGGGAAAAAAACAATCCTTTTGAGTGAAGCGTATCCGTGAATGGACTAGAATATGAATAACAAAATAACTACTTAGAATGGTACAAAATAAAGCAGAACTTGCCAGAATAAATGAACGTTGGGGCGACCTAGCAGAGCACGACAAGAAGATCTTTCGTTATTCTGGTGAAAGAAAAATGGTGATAGATTATATATTTCTAAATCTAGCCTTCCAGTCCATTCAGTTTAATGTCCAATCTATGCAAGTTTATCAGAAAGAGAACTGTAGTTAAGGCCATCCTTTTCTGTGATACATTTTGAGGCATTTAAACATTGTAAAAAGTTTGTTTGTTTGTTGGTTTGTTCGTTGGGTTGTTTATTGGTTTGTTCGTTGCTTTGTTTGTTTGCTGATTTGTTTGTTGATGTGCTTGTTTGTTTGTTTTGTTCTTTTGTCATGGATTTTGAGATGAGATTTATTTTTTACATTTTGTGGTGTAATGATGTTAAAAGAGAATTATGTTGATCAAATTTATTTGCTATTTATATTGCTTGATTATTTGCCTCCAAAATTGACTAAACACACAGTAATGCCTTCCAAAAGAACTACAGGTTTCAGGTTTCACCATTTGTTAAACACATGGATGGACACATCGAACATACACATATTAAACGCAGAGATGGCATTAACCTAGAAAGATTGCTGCACGGATGGAGAGTTCTAGTTTACGGGTAGGGAGACCCACAAAAACATGGATAGACCAAATTAAAGACCTAACTGGTTCATCCAAGATATATAGAATCATTCAGAAATAGAAAACCCTGACCAAAAGAGGCCTGCAAATTGAACATTATTCCATAGGTCACGATTCTTCAATAAGGAAGAATATGAAGAAGAACAGCCATAATTCGGCGAATTATATGTTGACTTAGTGGATTTTGAATTAAAATTAGGCTGTGATTCTATTCTATTCGGCAGTATCTTATTAAAATTGGAAAGATGTCGATGTAATGCTGATGATGGGAAAATAATGAGCTCAGCTTATGTATGTGCTAGTTGATGGATTTACTCTGATGGCTCCCAACAGAGTTTCATAACCTACTATAACATGAGCACTCTAACATGTTTGATCTCGATCTTTCCTTTATTAAATGTTGTTATCCGAGAGTTGTCCGTAAAGTAAGGTCTCCAAGGCGCTGGAGTTGCGAGGAACGCTTTAATGCAAGATCTGGTAGCACTGTCGTGTAGCTTGGTTTCCAGCCTATAAATCCCCACCACTGGGAGCTGTCTGAGACGTTCAGTCATTGTTGGGCAGCCGTTCGCAATGGAGCTTCCACTAGCTGCTACCGCTAGATGTGCCTTACGTTCTGTGATGTCTATCACAGAATACGCCTATATATAGAAATTCATCATCAATTATGTGAAGTATATGGATATCAAAAACGGGGGAAAATGTTGTAGAGAGTTTAAAAATGGACGTACAGGCGCCCATGATAAACAGCGTGTAGGACGGTCATTGGTTTCCGACGAAACGCTAGCAAAACTGGAGAGGATGCGAATTGATCCCTGATGTCAGTAATGTTACTATTGACAAGATTTTGACATAACATTTGCATTATCACAAAGTGTGTGCAAGGTGGGTCCCCACAATGCTCACCGATGATTAAACAAATGCCGCCGCGAAAGATTAAACAAATATTGTCTGCCGGCAAAGTGATGGCGACTGTGTTTTGGAATATGAAGGGGATATTTTTGTGCGAATGCAGGTCTACTGCGACAACAATAAACGCTGATCGCAACTGTCGCCAAGGAACCTTCGCCGTGCAATGCAAAATAAAAGAATGGACATGCTGACGAGGGGAGTTCGTTTGCATCAGGATAAGACTCCACGCCGCCCGTCCAACAACCGAACTCATCAACCAATTTCGGCGGGATAACATCACACACCGCCCTACATTCCGGATCTAGCACCAAGTGATTATCATCTATTTCCTGCGTTGAGGTCACATCTGGGAGGAACGAATTTCAGGGCCGACGAGAAGTTCAAAGAAGAGGTCGTACGCTGCGTGCGCGCCTCGGAGGGAGGGTTCTATAACACGGGTACACGAAAAATTCTACACCGCATGAAAAAATGCATCGATCGCGACGATGATCGCAAGTCCAGGCTTCCCAGCAATGTATAATTCATTGCAAATAAATGTGATTTTCTCAACCCTCGTATATTTTTGCGTTAAATTAATTCACTTCAATTTTTGTTTCCTAATCTTCTCGAAATTCCCACTTTCACTAATGTAGCAAAGGCACTATCGGTAATGCAGACACTAAAGTACACGCACACGCACAATTTTTTGTCAACATGAAAATAAAAAATTACACTTATTGAATAATAACTTACAGTATAATGGTATAATCTCGTCTAAGAATAAAAATTTGTGTTCAATTTTCTGTATAGCCCCAACTGTTTGTAGCTGCATTTTCCTGAATACATCATTAAAGAACAATAAAAGTAAATTTTCACTTCACTTCAATTTAATTATCAAATAAAAAACACTGAACATTACTGAATATTTAGGACTGCCAATCTTTCATCTAGTTTCCTAGAAGATGATTGATCATGTTTTTACCGTAAATCCTCACAGCATTCTGAATAATTCAGAATATTAAATAAAAGTTCTACACTTAAAATGACTTATTATAAATCCGCAGTAACTGTTTCTTGTTGTACGTCCAATTATACTTTTATGTTAAAAGCATTTTAAAGGTCAGATTTAATTATTAAATAAGTTTGACGTGTCATTAAATTTAAATCATATTCTACAATAGACATCAAGAAAACGTCGAAATACAAATATGAATATTATTAGGAATAAATAATATTAGAACATGTAATTGCTAACTATTACTTAGTTTAAACAAGGAGTGGCAGTATTTTCAATGTGTTGAGCTACAACTAATAATATAGAAATATTATAAAATATCTATATTTGTTTAATGTAATAATGGAAATCGACATACAAGATTTATTTTACTATAACTATATTATACATTACATATGAGGTACAAACAATATGCAAATCGTATATGTATAAATAATCACAATTTTAACGCATGTCGCATGGCCCATGTAAATAACAAATAAGTAGCGTCTTACTTCAAAATTTAAATAAAGGTAAGTGTAGATCAAAATATCATTTTAATGAGAAGGCTGACACTCAGACTCCTCAACAATTTTCTTAATATTGACGGTATAGTTCCTTACAACCATTTGAATATAATCTATCCTCGCCAAAATGCTGCATAAAACAAGTGGCAAATTGCTCAATATTAATTTCCATGAAGGGTGAGTTAACAAATTGCACCAGTAGTATGTTGACGTTGAAATCTTTAAAACGAGATTTAAAGGCATCCTTCAAGCTTGATATTATTTGCACATGATATTTGCTGTCATAAGGTTGCAACTGATTTAGAAATATCTTTTTTTTATCGAATTTTAGAAATATCGGTTTTCTTCCTAAAACTCAAGCTTTTTGGTGAACGCTCTTATATCAGAAATCATTTTCGTTAATTTGTTGTCTCTCCTTTGAAGCTATGAGTTAAGTTGATTCAATGTCTCTGTAATGTCCATCAGAAATCCAAAATCTTCAATCCAGGTTGAGTTTTCCAGTTCAAAAATATCGCGTTGTTTAAAAAATTCAACTAGAACAGGTAAGAGATCATTAAAACGTTTAAGTGCTTTTCTTCTACTCAACCATCGGACTTCAGATTGAAGAAGTAAATCCCCGTATTGACAGTTCACTTCATCAGTCAGTTCTTTGAATAATCTTTTCTGTAACGATTCAGCTCTAACCTTTTTCACAATTTTTACTACCATTTTCATAATGTCGTTTAGTTTCAAAAACTTCCCGCATAATGCTTGTTGGTGGATAATGCATTGATAAAAAGGGAATTGCGGAAAAGTATCATCCTTTTGACATAATGTCACAAGACCCTTTTCGGAATCCACCACCATCGCTGGAGCTCAATCTGATGCCAAACCTACCATTTTAAATATTGGTATTTTCTCAAACGAAATAACATTTTTTAAATGAAAAAACAGGTCCTGTCCAGTTCAAAAGTTCTGACAAAAACGGCCATCTGGGCGATATCAATCACATTTGTGGATTCATCAAGTTGCAGAGAAAACTAACCACAGTTATTTAAGTCACGTGTTAACTATAAAAAAAAAACATCACTGCTCATAACTTCTACTCGTCTCGTCACTGCATTGTTTTTATGACAAAAACTATCTCGTTTTTATTTTTAAAGTAGGCGAATAATGAATCAGCCTCTTCTATAAATGCATGCTTTATTATTTCTCCTTCTTCATAAGGCTTCTTATTTTGCACAATTATCTGCGACACACGACAGGAAGCGTCAGTTGCAGCCTTATTTTTGTCAAATACTTTTAAAAATGTTGATCAAAACTCATTTTTCAATTGTCTCAACTTTTCGTTTCTAGCGGTAGAGTGTAAAGGATATGATTTTTCAAAAGTCGAATAAACAGCTTTATGGTGCATTTCAATATTTTCCTTTTTTGGCAACGGATACAGAAGCGTTACACAACAAACACACGCTTTTGCTTTTAATTTCTGTAAAGAAGTATTGTTCTTCCTACTCAGAATGGAAATGGTAAGTCTTAACATTTTTACAATTGCTTGTCATACTTGTAATTGTAACTGTAACGTAACTAAATACTGAACGCGGCGTCGTCACACAGAAAAGCAGCCGAGATCCTTCCTCAATGATCGATTGATCGCTACTCGCTACAATTTTCACGGCGCTTTGGTGGTGTCTAGCGTATTTTGTTGTGAACTACAGGTTGTCATCAAAATTAGGACCATTTACACTTGTATCATATTTCACTATTAGGGCGCTTTTGCTATTCTTGTAAGTCAAAAGCATGGGTAGCCTACGAATCCAAGACATTTAGATGGGAGATTACTTTGAAGATTAAGTTTGTTATTTTCATAAATAAATGTTAAAGGTAGCCAAAAAAGACCGAGAATTAAATTGAGAACCCAACAATATATTAAGAAACATCTTGCTGAAATAAGTTTAAAATTTGAGGAGCAGTGGCGGCTCGTGGGTTTTTAAAGTGGGAGGACATAGAAGAGAATAGTGCTGCTGAAGATTTTTTTTGCTTTCCCCTTCCTCCTTTTTACATTTCGTGCTATTGAAACCCTATACAGGAGGTGAACCAGGAAAATGAGTTAAATGAAAGAAACTGAACGGAAATAAAATATGGTGTTTTGTTCTAAAAAATTGTTTACTGTGATAAATGATGGAAGGGTGGCGCACCAACGCCTTCCCTCACGAGCCGCCACTGATGAGGGGAATAAAGTTTAACACCTACTATTAGTTCATGCCAGGAAGGTGGAAAAAATCAGAGATGATGGTGAATAAATATTTGTATTAACATAAAGAGTCCCCGCATTCGGCATATATAAACGAAATAAACTTAAAACAATGATAAACCTTAAACCTCTATCTACTAGATAACATTATTAAACAATTATGCATATTCTATTTATAAATGTATATTTTTGAACTATTTCTAGAAACGCAGCATACGTAACGATTAAAATAGAAAAGTATAAAAATCGTTTTAAGACCAATATAAAAGGTGTGCCAATGGGTTTTAATGATTTAAATTTAGCGCTACTTGTCAACTTCGCCTAGAAATTATATATATCGGGTGTTATCAAGAGGCCAGACTATTTAATTATGGATCCTTTTACGATGGAAGAACATGTTAGTTTCTGTTTGACAGAAAGGGTTTCGGATAGGCAATTTGGAAATAAGTGATTTCCATGTATTTGGAACTCTAAGACCGTCGCCCCTCTTGTTTAAGCAGTTTTTTAATTGGTTTGCTTTAAGTTTTTTTCTTTGGTGTTTATATGTGTATTAATGAGGATTAATAAGGATAGAGCGGAAAATCAGATACTATTCCGAGAGATGGTGGTGTGATCGTAAAGGTCGTAAAAGTCTGAATAGACGTTTCATTTCGACACCCATTTTAATGGTAATTTGATATTTAATTTCGTATTAATATTCCTGGAAAGCAGATATATTCGATATATTTGCTATCAAGGAAACAAGTGCTTTTTGTGTGGAAAAGTCATCTCGCAAACCAAAGAAAAGTTTTAAAAGCACTAGGGAACTTTGCCCTTTTACGTCTATTGGTTGCTAAGGGAAGTTTCAATGTTGTCGAACCAACAGGAATGATGAGGAAGTAATTACTGAGGAAATGGACAACAAAATCTACGATATTATTTTGGCCGATCACAGAGTGAAAGTTAAAGAGTCTGTTGAGTTGATAAACATGTCCGATAAACGCCTATGTAGCAACCTACATGAACATTTAAGCATGAACCGTTGTCAGCGCGATGGATACCGCGGTTGCTCGTTGCCGACGAAAAACTACTTATTGCAGGCTTCAGACATGTAATAAGCGTAGTACGAATGAGTGGTGATTTTCGACTGTTGATGAAATTTGAAATCATCACTACATATGAGTTTTTTCCCAGTGAAGGTGCCCCGAAGAAGACGACTATGTTTCCATCGTCCAGAAAGTGTATAGTTTTCTGGTTTTTACAAGGCACTATCTTCATCAACCATTTGAAAAAAAAGATCACAGAAGAGTATTATCTTGTATTATTGGTCAAATTTTGCGGATAAAATGAAAAAAAGCTGATTAAGAAACGCCCTCCTGCATCCGCCCATTCGTCCCCCATCACAACAGCGAATTTCAATTAGGGCTGTAACCAATTGGACTTTTGAAATAAAATTATCATAAATGGAAAGATAAGGTTTATAACAAAACTATTTTTATTTTTTTCTTTATAATCTAAAAATTATATCAAATTGAAAATAAATTTTTTAACCTAGTAGCGATGACGCTCCGACAGTTAGTGAAAAAACTCGCTAAAAAAAACTCAAATTGATGCTTTAGCACCTCGAACTTCAACTGAATGAACCGAACGTCATTTTTGAGAAAATCTGTGACCATAAAAATATCCTCACCAGGTATATTATCAGATATGGCCTTTATGAACCCTTTGTTACTCATCAATTAATTAATTAAATTAATTAAAATTCAATTAATTAAATTAGTAACCAACTTTTTTTTCATATATAGCATATACACAAGTAAAAGCCGTTAACAGTACTTACGTCAAAACACTTTAACATAATGACGTGACAAACATGGCAGCCAATCATGGCGCTTTCGTAGCCATGAGATTTTATTTTAAATTTTATAAATTTTAATTAATTTATAATTAATTGCAAATAATGTTATTAAAGTTTTTCGCATCGATTATCAATATTTGGATTTGTTCCCCTCGGATTTGGTCCCCTTCGATTTTTTTCTCCTTTAAGTCGTTGGCATTTCACCTTTCACTATTCGATAAAAGTTTCAGTAACATTGCAATTAAACATTGTGACTAATTAGACAAGACAATAATTACCGAGATAATTATGCATTTACAACACTATTTGAATGTATAGATGAATTTACGTGCTGATTTGTCTGATTTTTATGAGGTATTTTAAAACGCACTTTCTGATATTTTTCGCCGGTACGTCCACGTAATGAGTCACGTACCTATGTCATATTTTCGAATATAATTAGGTGGTTCCGAGTACAGAGATGTCCAATGTGTGAATTATGTAATAATGCCCTTTGTATTGGTTTCAATTAAACTATATTTGCGTTTTATTTATAATATTAATTTTTCTAAGATTAATTGTATGTTTTAATCATATTATTATTTTGAATGATTAATATTAAATGCTTAAATATAATGTAATTATCGGGTTGATTGAAAAGTTCGAAGGGATTTTTTAAGAGAAACGCAATAATTTATGTAAATAGTTATTTAGTATATTTATTATGTAATTACCATTCTTATTTACAGCTGGTTTATGTATTAGAAGGTCCATAATGTCTTTTACCAACAGGCTGTTTTCACATCTTGTTCTATTTTAAAAGATTTCATATATAAACAATTATGGAGGGAGCGGAATAGATCCTCAATAAAGCAAAATGCCCTAATTAAAGCTCAATCATTTCTGCCGGATCCTGATTGGTCTTGTGTAATGTCATTATGAAACACGACACCTTCCTATTTGCTAATTCTGGCCGGTTTCCGTTAATTGTTGCCTTCAGCCGATCTAATTGTGAACAGCACAGGTAGGTGTTAATGGCTTAGTTGTGCGGAAGAAGCTCAACGTATGTAAATCCCTTCTAATCCCACCAAATGCAAGCATACTTTTCTTAAAGGCCATCGTTGTACTTAAAACCGTCGATTCTGGAAACCTCGATACTTTTTTCATTCTACATTGTTGTACACAATCCACTTTTCATCATCAGTTACCAGCCGTTTCAGAAATAAAGCTTCCGATTATTTTTCACTCACTAAGTTCGTGAGGGAGGTTCGTGAGGATACACTTTGTATATTTTCAGATGATTACTACCCGCTTCAGAAATGGAACAATTTTTTTTGCAGTAAAAGATCGCACGAAGAGTTCGCAGTACCCCAACAGAACCCTCTCCATAAACGTCACAATTTTTTTTTTGTTTGAACAGCGTTCTTGCTCTTTTTGAAATACAAACGAGGGTTACTATTTATGTATGCGGAATTGGCAACAATGGTGTTGATAGGTGCCATTTAATATATTCATAGTAAAGTTTGACATTGTTGACTCTATACGTACTCAGAACATTTTGTCATACATACGCTATTTGTGTTGTTTAGTGACTTGAAAATTTCATCTCGGCCAAAAAATGGAATTAACTCGTGAGAATTTGGGTGCGATAATTTACTACGATTTTCGAAATGGATTATTTCAACAACAGTATAGTACAACAACAATACAGTTTACCAAGTATTTTATATGAGTTTTGTTTTTCGATCTTTTGTGGGTATGTTTCAAAGACATTATTTATGTTTTTAAATTGTTTTCTATTATTTTGGTTTATGGCATTTAATACCTTATTAAAATCTAATAATACAGAATAATATATCTAATATACAGAAATTTAATAATATAAAGGAATATTAGTCCAGTCTATGTACAAGTATACAGCTATGATAAGCTGATAATTTATGTTATTGCGAATTTAATGGTATCTTGAGATGATAAGAAGCTTTGTAAAATATTTTGTCACCCATGTTAATATTTATTCCGACGAAGCTACTGTATATTTAATACAGATTGTACGAAACGAGAAAATCTGTATTAAATATAAATAAATACGGATGCTACTTGTATTGTTTAGTGGCTTGAAAATTTCATCTCGGTTAAAAAATGGAATTAAGCCGTGACAATTTTCGTGCAATGATTTACTACGACTTTCGCCATGGATTATCTCAACAACAGTGCATCGATCAACTCACTTTAACTTTTGGCGATGAAGCATCATCTAAAACCATTTTCTATCATTGGTTTAGTGACTTCAGTAGTAGCTGTCATTCGCTCATGGACCAACTTAAAGAAGGTCGTCTAAAATCGGTTGTTGTGCCAGAAAACATCAATACTGTGCGCGAACTAATAAAGCAAGATCGTCATGTAACATACCGTAAGATTGAGGCATCCTTGGGCATAAGTATGACAGGCATACAAAATATTTTACATGAACATTTAGCCGTGAAAAAAAATTGTGCATAATTTGACAATGGCTCAAAAAAAAACTCGTGTCGATTGGTGCAAAAAAAGCTCAACAAATATAATCGTGGTTTACATCAAAAACCGTGTATAACATCTAAATAGGTGACGAATCTTAGATATATGTCTTGAAGATCTATGTCTTAGATCTATCCTCTATGAGCGTGAAAGTAAAAGGGTATGGGTCTTTCAAAATGAGCCAAATCCAACAAAAGTTGTTCGCGCCAGAAGCACTTCGAAGCAAATGATCGCCTGTTTTATTGATATAAATGGGTATGTGGCTACAGTGCCACTAGATAATCGTAGAACGGTCAATTCCGAATGGTACACAACCATTTGCTTGCCAGAAGTATTTGAAGAAATAAGAAAAAATAACTAGCGACGCAAGATTATTCTTGACTATGACAAGGCGATCTCTCACACATCGGACCGGACAATTCAATATTTTACCCATCAAAACATTGAATTGATAGGTCATCCACTGTACTGTCCTGATTTGGTACCCAATGATTTTTTTTGTTCCTGTCGGTGAAGAATAAACTACGTGGTCAACGATTTTGACGCCCGAAGAAGCTATTGATGCGTTCAAAATGCATGTTGCATGCATCAATCGGAATGGAAAAAGTGCTACGAAACTTGGTTTAAAAGTATGCAAAAGTGTATTGAATCGCCATTAATATGTTGAAAAACAATAAAACCATTTTCAATGATTAATATTTGTTTTTTTTTATTATTTCGGATACATAAATAGCAATCCTCGTACTGAGGCATAAATGCAATATATCAACAGACATTTTTAATTTAAATCAACTTGAGTAACAGAACGTAAATCAAATCGAATCTAAAGGTGTTTTTTTCTTTCATATTTCTTTTAGTCTTTGCGGTGCTCAGTACCGAGCATATGTCTCCCTCAAAAGCTTCCCTCTCGTACGATCGTGTGATAGTCTGAACATAAACATGGTAAATACTATTGGTATTAATAATATGTAAAGAAACGTTACTAATCCAAAACAGATTTTTGCTTACAAGTGTTAAAAGTGTTATTTATGAAAAATTTCTACGACATTTCCGGACAACCTATTACTTCAATAATGAATTAAAATTTTTTATAGAGGTTGAAATAATTCTTACCCTTATAGTGTCAGAAGAATATGATATTAACTAAAATAATAATACTAATCCAGTAAAACACAAACCAAATGCACTTTGCACTTCGAAACACCATCCTTCCACTCCAGTGCACTTGTAAGTAATTTATTTTTCTAAATTTAGAAGAACCTTAAAACATAAGTCTATTCCAAGCCAGTTTTCTATGAATATGGATAAATATGAATGAGTTTGAATAAATATGAATAGATTTGTATATGAATAATAATTCTATTATATCGGTGATCATTAAGTATAAATGCTTTACTACATTATCACGTCCTTGATATCGTCGTGTCAACTGTACAGTTTCGAATTTGAAAATCATTACTAGTTTTTGATGGCTTACTGCAGTCACAGGGCATCATGTTCAATACTTTACAACTGTGTATTCGCTCTTATGCCACTGTGCGTATGGTCCTGCAACAACCACCAAGCAATCGACGATATGTTGACATGAATTTTTTTCAAAAACGATTCTTTATCCATCTATTTTTCATCGGCTTTAAACCTTTTTAGTACTCAAAGTCCATTCAACACGTGTTCAACACGTCCTGATTCTTTTTCTTTCTCTAATTCTCTTTCTTTCTAGTAAAGCTCCATGAATTTCAAACCGATATAACATTTACTTTTGATTGACTGCGCGGTTGGATCTTGGTGAAACATGATAATGATTCGAACAATTGGTATTTGTTTCAGAATATATTC
Source organism: Cosmopolites sordidus (assembly GCA_031761425.1). NCBI lineage: Eukaryota > Metazoa > Arthropoda > Insecta > Coleoptera > Curculionidae > Cosmopolites > Cosmopolites sordidus. The sequence continues at coordinate 245,305 of JARFXV010000857.1, read as the reverse complement.
GAGATATTCTCCGTTTAAGCCTCGAGATTATTCCACAGGTCAACAAATTTTAACTTTTTTGAGGTAACATTGATGAAAATAGGTGTATATGAAGTATTTTGTAGTCCTAAATCCGAAAATGATAAGCTAATTACTGTAATACGTACAGTTTTTTTGTTACAGGGGATCGGTGGTGGGGAACCAAAGGAGACGACGTATTTCTACAATCTAATATTTATTTAATATAGACTTGTAAAACGTTAAATCTATGCAAAGACATTACTGAGGATTATGTGAATAAAAAATATATTACATGAAATGTCAAACAAAGACAAAAACCTCCGATTTTTCCTTTTTTGTTCTGTAGCATCATCTCTTTTTAAAAGCCAGCAGTAGTTACCAAAGATAGATGGGTTCCAGCGTCCCTGATATTTTGCTTCCATCGTCGTGTATCCTGGTGAAACCTCTCTCCTTGTCTGTCGGTTACTGCACCCAAATTTCCTGATTAAATTCGAAAAGGAGTGTAAAAACTGTATTTTTAAAGACATGCGACACCTTAGTATTTCATAGGCTTTCAAGAGTTCATCTATGAGGTTTTTATAGTTTTTATATTTCTTGTTACCCAAAAATCCTTTCACTAATTTCCAAGCTACCAATTCCTTTTCACTTATTTTTTCTTGAAAATGCAAATCACCTAAAAGTTTCCTTGTTTGAGGTCCAATAGATATGCCTTCTTTTAGTTTTGCATCAGTTAATTGAGGAAATATTTCTTTTAGGTACTTGAAACCATTACCTTCTTTGTCCATGGCTTTTACAAAGGTTTTCATTAGTCCAAGATTAATATGGAGGGGCAGAAGAAGCACCTGTTTTGGGTTAACAAAAGGGGCATATTTTATGTTTGAAGTACCAGCTTCAAAAGAAGTTCTATGTGGTCAATCTTTCTTACTGTAATGTTATTTTGTTGTCCCACTGTCTCATAGACACGAAACACGACATCACTACAGACACATAGCGATCCTTCTATTTTATAAAAACTTGAAAATGTTACATTCCATTTTCGGTGAAGTGAAACACTTTTATCTAACAGGTTCCACTATTGAAAAAGTGGAACCAAGAAGTTAGGATTTTTGTTTTGACAATCCCAGGTTACGTTCCAAATCATTTAATTCATTCTGAGTTCACTCAAATGAAGTTCACTAGTAGTTGTTAAAAATGTTGGGTCACAACTGGTGTTCTCAGGATGTTGTGGATCAGATCTTGATGAAGAATTCGAATCACCAGGAAACATGTTGTGCAGGTTAAAAGGCTCAATCGTACTGGTAGTTCTTGACTATGAGGAACTGGCCTAAGCGCAGAAGGCAAATTTGAATACTGAATTTTGCCCCTTCTGTTTTAGTGATACAAAAGTAGTAATCACTTACATGGCCAGTAGGTTCTCTCCACACCATAGGAAGAGCAAACGGCATAGAATTTTTCTTGCGATGCATCCACTGCACTAAATTTACGTGACAACTCACAGACACAAGGAGCCCAATTTTTTATCTTGATCTCCAGTTTGGCTCTTAAAAAATAAAATACTTTTTTGACTTGCTCAAACAGAAACAATTTCTCCTCTACAGTCTTGTGGTAATTCCTACATTGTCCAGTCCAAGTCAGATACAAATAATTTCCAATATCTCATGATATAAAGGAAAAGCAGATACCGCATTTCTCGACATCTCCGTAGTTATTGAAGTGTTTCATGGGAAGTACACGAGACATCGATGAAAACAAGTGGTAGTTGGAGGTGGTCAAGTCTGATGAGTACGGCAGGTGGAGCCGCTCTGAGCGGCCAAGTCTAGTAAGTACGGTGGATAGGGCAAGAGTTCTCAGCCATGTGCAGAAATGGTGTCTCTGACCGCTTTCGCTGTGTGTGATGGAGCGTTGTTGTACTGCAAATTCACTTTTTCATGTTTTGTTGCCCATTTTGGTGGCTTTTAGATATTGTAGCCCATTCTGGTCGCTTTTCGGCCTAACGGTCGATGTTGATGGTTGTCCTGGGTCAACCCATGATTTTCTGCATTTTGGGTTCTCGATATGTATCCATTTTTCGTCCCCAGTTACGATCTGATTCAAAGTCTTTCTTTCATGCCGAGAAAGCAAACCTTCGCACGCAGTTTTTCGCTTTTCGATCTGTCTGTCGTTTAGCTGATACTGTACCCATTTTCCTGCCTTCTGGATCTTTCTCGTGACATACAGATGATCACAAATGGTTCGGCAACCCACATTTAACCTCTCTGCCATCAATGCTCGCAATACGGCATTTTGATTTTTTTTAATTGTTTAAATAAACATCCACAAGCGTCTTGCGTTGGAACATTGTCATCGTAAGTTTCCATAAGTATACGACGCGTTTCACTTTCGTTTTTGTTTTGAATGAACAAGAAAAACAGTACCTGCAGCAAGTGCTATTTATTTGGCTCCAAACTTAACATGTTTACCACACGAAATCACCACTTTTTAATCGTCTAAATAAACACCCACAAGTGTTTTACGTTGTGACATTGTCACCGTAAGTTTCCTTAAGTATTAACGACGCATTTCACCCTCGTTTTTCTTTTGATTCAACAAGATAAGCAGTACGTGCCGCAAATTATTTGGCCCGAAACTGGACATGTTTAGTTTAGACTGTGAACCGATTATTATATCCAGCGCCATCTCTTAAAAAATGAAGAATTATTAACCGTAACACCTGGCACATAGTATCATTATCATAATAATCTTCAATCTAACAGATTAATTGGATATATTATTTTTCTTTGAAGAATCTTGTAACATCTAATCAATTAAGAACTATAATTTTTTGGTGTGATGGTTCTAATATATTTTTATTAGAAAACTTATTATATTAGATTCGAAATGTCAACTTTATTTTAGAGACTGAATAAACATATTAGTAAAATATGAGTATCACAAAAATATACTATTTTTACATATCGTATACAATCGTGATGACATTCGTAAATCATTTTATATTTTTATTCCTTTTAATTAAGGGATAAGATTGGAGTTCGTTCTAATTTAGACAAATATTGATAGTTTTCCTTTGTTTAAATAAGTTGTAAAAAATGTGTTAAAAACATTCTGTAAAGAGAATCATATACCGAAGACGTACATGGTATAGTGCGTTTCAAGATATATCGTTGACCGATTGGCTGCAATAAACTCTTAACAAACCATGCCGTAACGAAACCCGGCAAAGTTACAAGAAACGTAAACAGGGCCGGGCCTAATGAAATAACAGGTAAAAGATAAAATTAATTTTATATCTAGTTTAGTAGTTTCGACATAATTTAGTGCAGTTCTATAATTTCGATCGTATTTTTTGTTTAAAATGCTTAAAATTAACATGCTTAAAATGTGGCATTCTTGGCAAGATAATGATCATTGTGCCTCCGGTAATGTTAATTTTAAAAGAAAAAAATTATCGCCCGATGCTAAGCAAATTGTTAAAAATGTCTATCTTTCTTTATTGAATAGGGGGCTTAATGTAAATGCAGCCGCAGCAAAAACGTCTGTGCCTATATTTCATTCATTGCAACAGCGACTAAGGAAAAATGAAAACAACATTCTTTGCCGTAGAACTAGCCTCTGGAGAATATTATCTCAAATGGGTTTTGCATCACGGACCGTTAATAAAAAAAAACAAAAATTAATGGAATCACAACGAATTGCGACGATGGTGGTTTGACTACCAAAAAATTAGAAAATCGTCCCATTATATACCTTGATAAAACATGGTTCGATACACATGATACACATATCTACCCCCCTAGAAAATGCCAAACCAAATCCCCAGCGAACAAGGGGAAAATAATTCCAATTTTATATACTGGTTCAAAGGATGGATGGGTTCCAAATTGTTTACGGTTGTCCTCCAAAAATATAAAACATTCATCTTTGGACTACCATGACGACACCACAGCAGAACTTTTTAAAGATTGGTTTATAAATAACCTTTTGCCTAATGTGCCGAAGGAAAATGTAATTGTAATGGATAATGCTAGTTAGCATACCCGCCAAAAAATTAAAGTTCGTAATGCAAATATCACTAAATTAGAAAAATTCATACTATATGTTTAGGAAATGTTTAAAAAGTTATATACTTCGAAAATACATATAAAAAATGGGATCTTCTAGAAATATTAGAGACATTTAATATAAAAAAGGAATATGTAAGTGATATCATTGCTGCCGACATGGGACATACGGTTGTACGCCTTCCCTCGTATTATTGTATTTTTAATCCAATTAAGCATATGTGGCATCAGGTAAAATCCAATGTTAGAGCAGAAAATATTTCTGCGACTCTAAGTTCTGTAACATTAATTAGGAAGGTTGTGATAGTATTCCCAAAGAAAGTTGGATACATTCGATTAACCATGTTATTAAAATAGAGGATTCCTACGTATCATTTACTAATAATATAGAACCATTTATTATTAATATAGATCAAAAAGTAAAGTAAAGTGTTTGGGTTAGAGGCGCATCAGCAACTAGGCTATTTAGCGACTGGACCTACAGCTTAACGTGGGTTCCGAACCACGGTCATCAGCTTCCGACAAACCCAGGCCAGCACCCCCCTCGGGCTATAAACCCTTGGTTATGTGCCTACCCATAAGTCTATCAGGAAACCTATCGACTGGCGAGTGACCAACGTAGAACACTTCTCAGAAGGCATCCGGTCTTACCCAGCCTTTAACTGGCGTGACTGAGGGGTAATTCGTAGTCGGATTTTACACTCTTGCCTAGAAACAATCACAAACATTTAGGAAAGATAAACGGAGAGAAGAAAGAAAAATAACCATCCGAGCGCTGGAATCGAACCAGCTATCGCTCCAGCGCGGATTCGGCAAAGCAGGCGCTCTTACCGCCGCACCAACGCGACCGGCAATATAGATCAAAGTGACAGTGAAAGCGAAACCGAATTAAATGTATAATTAAATTTAAGTTATAATTTTTATTGTACTAATAGATAAATTTATTTATTGATTTTTATTGTACTAAAAAATGCAAAATACACAAATCAATAAACAATGTTTTAGTCATACATAATAATAATAATTTAATCATAATTTAACAATATTTTATTTTTCCCAAAATTATTTAGAAGTTAAACCACTCCGGCTCTGGTGTCTTTTAAGAAACTAGGAATATTTTTATTGATATTTATTGGGGCAATTAATATTTTGCCGAAAGGTAACGAAATATCGTGAAACGGACTATAGAAAAGACGTAAAGACGTAAAGACGTACTTTTTCTTAAATGGGTTGGATGGATCAAATAATATTCCAACATATTCAGTTGAATGTCGAGTTATCCATTGTTGAACAATAAGAAGAGAATGCTTACTCAATTTATGGATTGCTTGTCTATTTCTATGAATGATATTCCACGCGCATTTTCGTCTTAGGATATGTTCCTCAATTTAAGAGAATCTTGTACCTGGTCTTTGATCATCATCGAATCACTATATTTTCAGTATATTTTACACGTATAACGAGTGAAATATAAATTTGTAAAATTTATTATAGTTTATATATCGTTTTTAATAGTTGATAAACTTTTCACCTGCATTTCTGAAACAGCACTTCTTAAAATCAAGTCAATAAAGCATTTCTTCACCAAACACTACGGATTATAACTTTAGCTTTCTAGCAAATGCCAATAGCAGTATTTCAAAGTAACAAAATATATCTCGTGATAAAATTAACTATTCATTATATTTCATTTATTTGCTTTATAGTATACAATGAGGGTGATTCTTTCTAAAATGATCAATTTTAGTGTTTAAATTTTATTCGATAACAGAAAACAGTCGTAGGATTTAGAGTATTAAAAACTACAGCGACTTAATTTTACAGAAACTTGTATCAAAAGAAGATATAATTAAGGTCCGATTAGATGTATTCGATTAGGGCACAGCAACGCACTGGGGCATTATTTAGTGGGGCATTATATGTCTGTGTAAGACGAAAATGGCTTGACAACGATGACATGAGCATATATTGAATATAAATAGAATTTTTGTTATACAGTAATGTTAAATAATGGTAAAAACCAATTAAAATAAAAATAACGAAGAAATAGCAATAAAGCAACAAGAAGTGTACTTATACGAGGTATTAAATAACGAGACTGATGCTGTAAAATAATTTATTATGATTTAATACATATTTACTTATTATCACCTTCCATATACCCCCTCCTCTATCCCTACAACGCCCCATGCGAATTTTCCATTATTCGAAACAGTGCTGGAAGTCTTCTTCTATCAGATCCTTCAGAATGCTTTCTCTTTCACAGCTCTTTCACAGCTTCAACGGACTCAAACCTTGTTCCTTTTAATGCATATTTCACCTTGGGAAACAGACAGAAGTCGCACGGCGCAAGATCCGGTAAATAATGCGAATGGTCTAACACTGGGATGCTGTATTTGGTAGATAACCCATGACTTATCGTTCCACAATTCGGGTCGACTTTTTCTTATTATTTCACGGAGTTCAGCAAGAACGTGAAGGTAATATTGCTGATAAATATTTTGACCTTCAGGAACCCAGTGAAGGTACACAATTCCATGAATATCGAAAAAAACAATCATCATTGTTTTGAATTTTGATTTGCTCATTCGAGCTTTTTTGGCTCTCGGTAAATTTGGGCTCTTCCAGTGCATAGATTGGCGTTTCATTTCAGAATTGTGTTTTTTTACTTATGCTCATAAGTAAAAAACCACAATTCGTTACATGTTATTATATTTTCCAATAAGTTTCAGTCATTTTCAATGGCATTCAAAGTGTCAGTACAAACATTTTTGTGAGTTTCTTGTTCAAACGTGAGAATTTGGCACCATTTTGGCTCACACTTTTTTCATATTAAAATTGACCGTACGCATTCTTTGTCAATTCCTACCGTTTCAGCAATCCCACGAATACTTAACCGACGGTTAGATCGAACCAGATTACCGATTTTTTCGATATTGTCATCCGTTTTCAACGATATTGTCTTCAACGTCTTCTCGACCATCTTGAAAATGCTTAAACCACTCAAAAACACATGTACGCGATAAACAATCTTATTATACACTTCTTTCAATAAATTATAAGTTTCAGTAGCGATTTTTCAAAGTTTCAACTAAAATTTCACAACAATTCGTTGCTCTGTTGTTACACTTAAGTTTTTTTTTCCGGCGAAACAAAAAACAACTCTAATGCGAACAAAGGCTACGGTTATACGGATTTGTTTATCGAAGCGAAGGGTACTGCATTCGAAAGAGAAGGCCACGCTAAACAGCTGTTGGTCGCTGTCGTTTGGCGCATGCGTACTTTTTCTGTAGCAGCGTCAGTCTCATTATTTAATAGCCACACCTCGTATTTCATTGTACGGAGTAATCTCATCAAAGAGAGAGTCAGGTGGCGTATTTTAGAAAATTTTCCTAGAACCCTAAGGCCCATGCCTCCGGCGAAGAGTAGAAAGAGGAATGCAGGAGAAAAAAGGAATGCAGCAGAAAAAATCACAAAATGCACAAGGTGGGGGAGGGCTTCAGTTCATGAGATACGAATGAGTGAAGTGACAGCGTCCAATCGTTGGTCTGTTTAATTTGACCTGCTTGAATTTTGAAAGAGAATAGGAGAAAAAATAGGAGATTTAATAGGAGAATTAAATAGGAGAAAAAATACATTTAATTGGCCGTAGTTTGTTATCACTTTCCAGAAAATCCCAGTCAAGTTGAATTAGATGGCAAATTTTGGCTTTTCTCCTGGTGAAAGTATCCTTGTAAAAAGAAGTTGTAATGATTTGGATTCAATCTATTGCTGATTCTTTCGCCAAACGATCAGCGGCCTCATTGCCATGAATTCCCACATGACTCGTGATCCAGAAGAAAAGGATGGAGTATGACAGGAAATATAGAATATCACGAATCTTGATGTGTAGTGGATGTGACGAGATAGGACTTTATAGAACTTGTAGGGAACTGAGGGAATTAGTACAAATAAGTCAGTTGAACAATTTTGATGTTTGCATATAACATGCAATTTGATGTTGCATATAACTCAGCAGATAGTAAGCTGGTAAAAGTACGGAGACTGAATTTAGCAGAACGGAGATCAGAGTACAACGCTGCTCCGACTCCAGTTTATGAGCTGGAACCATCGGGGAATAATGGTTCGTATGAAGGATATTCTGACTGGATATTTCTAAGCAAAAATCGAAAAAGAGATTGGTGAAAGGGACTCTTATCAAAACGCAGGAGAGAAGAGTTGAATGAAAAAACAGAGAACTGAGGAGGGTTAACGGAAGGATGGGATGGTAAAGAATCTATTGGAGTAAGATCCATATTATTGAGCAAATCACGTAGATGTCAAGCTGACCCATTTGCTCTTGAATCATGGACAGGATCCGGGGATTTGAACGGCATGTGAATTTCAGTGTAAGTTGCTGCAGCAGAGCGAAGTAAAAATATGTATCTGCCATAACTTAGGGGTTTTATACTCGCCAAGTGTTGTAGACTAGATATGGTACTGGATTTGAAAGCACCCAAAGCTATCCTAAGGGCAGAATTCTGTACAGTCTACAGGGATCGTAGATAGGAAAAACAGGTAGAGGCATATAAAATGCAGCCATAATATAATCTGGAACATATGATAGCCTTATAAATGTGAAGGATAGCAAATTGGTCAAGACCATTATTGCTATTTTTAATTTTAATTTTTTTTTTTGTATACATTCGTGCTGTCTGCGATGTACGTGTGTGCTGTTTCGTCACTAGCTACGCCAACATAAAGTTGGTAGGTGACTGGCAAGAATGGAGTTCTAGCTATGTTGTGACCTAGTGAGCTCGTAGAATATTTAACGACAAAAGTATTGTAGCTTTTTGCATTTCATTGCTGTGATAAAATTATTCTTATTTTTTTTTCAGCAAATTTTGCTGAACTTTCGCTGTCACAAAATTTGCCTTCATGCTGCCAAGAGCGCTATCACAAGGGGGATCATAATTACTTTATATTTTGAATACAATTCACTTAGACTGTAAACGAATTTCTGGTATTTTGTTATTTTTTCTGCTTATTTTCTAGATATGTTATCTGCTGGACACGAATACTCAACCACATAAAAGTTCCTTTTCTTTAAATCCAGTATTACTAGGTCCGGTTTATTAGCTTCTATTTTTTTTCGGGTTATAAACCGAAAATTCCAAAAAATTTTGCACAGTTGGTTGCAAACCACTGATTCAATTTAAAGCAGTACATAATATGTTTTAACCTCTTTATCAGTATTAAAGAAGAATCTAATACAGAATCTTTAGCGCCGAATTGTATCTCTCTGTATAAAGAGTCGGTGCTTGCTCTCATAGCAAGCACTAAGGATATGAAGAAGAGTTTCCAAATTACTTTTACAAACCTGACAGGTTGTGCTGATGTTTTGGTGAAGTATTTCAGAGCGGTACCATCTCATGGCAATAACTTCATCCTGGGCTGCCATTATAAATCTTAAAAAGTGTTCTACCTGTAGTATTTTCCTTTGATGTAGTTTGAGGAGTTGTTTTCATTTTTTATTTAGACATATTAAAAGACATTCTGGATTATCCATCTCTAGCAAGTCTTTTTTCAATTCCTCTACGTTGTGCATCGATCCCTGTTCTACGCCAAGGTAGGTGTAGGTTTCATTATCACTTAGGTGAGTAAGAACGGATTCATCTATAAGAATCATATCTTGTTGATTGTGCTTCGGCTTTCCTCACTGGATATGGTAAACCGAACAGTTTTTATATGTCAATTCCATACCCAAATCCTTGCTAAATATCGAAATAATGTTGAAACTTGTTCTTCAGCTTATCCTCATTAATATAAAACAGATGAGTAATTTTATGGTGATGGCTATTCGTTGGACGTGCTCTGAATCCGTTGGTTATACGTACCTCAAGCGATAGTGGGAGTAATGTTAGACAATATACCAGGGGACTAAATGAGTCACCCTGAATTACATCCCTCTGATATTGCACATAATCAGTTGTGGCCTTTCCCATTATAAATTTGGTTTTCCAGAATTTAAGAAGTAAGAGGACAACCAGTAACGGATTTGGTAAGGGTACAACTAGTAAGATAATGTTAGAAAATGTTTGTTCGGTTTAAATTAGGTGATATTAGCTTGGAGGACAAATCAGGAAGAGGTCGACCATAGAATTTCGACAATCAGGCACTTTTGGCAGCCGTGAAGGAGGACGAAAGCTTGACAACCCGAATGTTGGCAGAAGATTTTAATGTCGACCTAAAGTACCTAGGTAAGGCATGGAAATTGACAGGATGGGTCTCGCACAATCTCTCGAATACAACCAAAACAGGCCGTATCAAAAGACTGGGTAAAAAGAAGCAAATTCTCTTCCATAATACGTGTACATATGTCAAGGGTCGCGTACTCGAATCCATAACCAATAAGGGATGGGTTTTGCACCGTCATCCCCTTTCCTTTCCTATCGAAGCTGCCATAAACTACCACTTTAACCACTCGCTGAAAAACTGGCAGGCAGGTAAACCTTACGATGATTACGATGAGTAATCAGCCGATGTCAAAGTGTGAATTACCTCGAGGAACCAGCGCTTTCAAGCCGTTTATTGAATCAAGATTTCAAATATGTTTCTGTTGTTTTTTATATTTTCATTATTTTTATATTTCATAATAAATATTGTGTTACAAAACGCGGATAATTACGCTTCAACTTAATATTTTGTAATGAAAGTATGACGATTTAGTAGATTAATGATTATGAATTTAATATTTTTCTTCTCGAAGTAGATTTAGTTTTTGGGGAATTTCTCATTTACCTTACTTATGTATAGATAAGACATTTTTGAAGATTAAAATTTATAATAAAATGGTATAATAATACACGTAGCTATGTACTTTTCGTAGAAATTAGTTGTATAATCTTGGCATTACTATTTTTTGTGTTTTAATTTATTTTAAAGGGAAACATAATAGGGTAAATACTGATAAATAAGAATAAGGAATAAGTTTAGATAGCACTCTTCATTTGAATATTATTAAAGTAGTTTAACATATTGACAAGGTTGGCAACCTCTGTTCTAAACCTTTACGTTTCATCGATTGTTGTATACAGATTTTTTTTCCACCCTATAGTTATTTTAACCCTTTGTTACTCGCACTGGGTGATATAGTCACCCAGAGGTATATTTTGTTTGCTCTTGTTGGCACAACTGAGAATCTAGACTTGGCCGCCCTTCTAACCTCCAATGGACATGTGTTCTATTAGATTTGATTCGCTTCATTGCATTCATATCAGTATTTGATCAATTGTTAAACAGAAAAGTTGGTCAGTTCTGATACGGAGTACTGTATACCCCACGTGAGCAAGAATGTAAGTATTTTTATCCTTGAGTTTTTTATTTATTTATTCATTTTACTACTGTTTTATGGCAGTTTCCATTCAATTTATTTATTTCTTTTAATTATATTATAATAATTGTCGAAGTAAGTTGTTAGAAAGTTGAGACTAAAAACGTTTGATTTGTGTGTTTTTTTTTATTAATTTACTTTTCTATTTCTTAGGAGTAATCTGTTACGCACAGATGAAGAAATCAGGGCTGCTTGGGATGCTCTATCGGAAGATGAGTTAGAGGATGAGTCAGAAGTACTACCTATTGGTTTCTCTGATTCTGAAGAGGAATGTGTAAATGATGAGGACAAAAATCACGACAGCGGCAGTGAACAAGGGTACTCGTCTGACCAATCAACTGATGAAGTAGGTGATGATGAAAATTATTATGTGAAACACATTTATAAAAAAATTAGAGGTGAGAATGTTCCTATAGAAACTCACAAATGGAAAAAAACTCCTATAACAAGTGAGTTTGCAAAAACGTCAAACAAAATATTTTGAAAAAAAGGTTTCCTTCCACTACATCAACTGAAATATCAAATGAATTATCAGCATATAGAAAAATCATTGATGAGACTATGATTGATGAAATTGTGCTTGGCACTAATATTTACATTAGAGAACTGAAAAATGCTGGTACTTATTCTCGAGAATGGGATATGAAGGAAACATCTAAAGAAGAAATATTAGCCTTTGTGGGTCTGTTGTATTTGATCGGTACAAAGAAAATGAGTAAAACTGATCTTCATGACATTTTCGCAAGTGATGGGACAGGAATCGAAATTAGCAGAGGGGTGATGTCGTATGCAAGGTTTTATTTTTTGCATAGCGCTATAAGACTTGATGACAGAACAACCAGGCAAGAGAGGAGAAAGTTAGACAAGCTTGCAGCAGTCCGGTCATTTTATGATCAATTTGTTGCAAATTGCCAAAAAGCATACTCCCTGGGTGAGTTTATAACAATTGATGAGAAATTAGAACCATTCCGTGGTAGATGTTCTTTCATACAATACATCCCAAATAAGCCGGCAAAGTATGGGATCAAAATATTTGCTGCCGTGGATGCTAAAACCTTTTATACATATAAATTGGAGGTTTATTGTGGTCTTCAGCCAGATGGGCCTTACAGAGTAAGCAATACCCCCACTGATATTGTCCTAAGATTGACTGAGAGTATGAAAGGATCCAATAGAAATATAACCGTGGACAACTGGTATACCAGTGTCCCTTTGGCAAAAAAGTTACTTGAAAACGGGATGACTCTAATTGGAACCATGAAAAAAAATAAAAGGGAAATTCCACTTGAATTTTTACCGTCAAAGACAAGGGAACTAGGGTCTACTACCTTTGGCTTTCAGGATGGGATGACTTCTTATTCTTATCTTAGTTTCTTATGTGCCAAAACTGAGGAAATCCGTTGTAGTTTTATCAACTATGCACGATCAAATTGAAATAGACGAAGAAAGCAATAAGCCTGAAATAATTATGCAATATAATAGAACAAAAGGAGGTGTCGACACTGTTGACCAGATGTGTAGTTCATATACGGTAACGAGACGTACCCAAAGGTAGCCATATAACTTGTTTATGTCGTTTTTGAATGTTGCGGGGATAAATAGCTACATAATTTACGGTAAACACGGTCCTAACCTGATGAGGAGAAAAGTTTTTCAAAAAAATCTAGCTCTGTCCCTGATGAAGCCACATCGGCAACAGCGTGTATTGATCAGATCTCTGCCAATAAATATTCGCTGCATTGTAGAGAATATGGTCGGGAAAGTAGAAAATCGTTCAGAGCCAACTGATCATTCACAACGCAAGAGAGGAAGATGTTATATGTGCGGCCGATCAAAGGACACCCAAACTACGGTAAAATGTTTATCCTGTGGACGGTTTACCTGTAAACAGCATTTGGACATCAAATGTAAGACCTGTGGTGGTTTACCATCGGATAATAACTCAGACGATGATTTATAAAATAATTTGCATTATGGTATTACACAATTTGAATTTAAATTTTTTTTACAATATCATTCGATATATATTTTTTTTCAATAAAAACCATATAAATATTTTTTTTAATGTAAGATATACCTTATTATAATTAGATTTTATTCATAATTCTTATTGAAATGTTAATTTATTTACCTAATTTATTGATGAAAATTGGGTGGAGTACTGTATACCCAGCGCGAGTAACCACGTCACGAAATTGAGCGCGAGTAACAAAGGGTTAAATCTTTCAGCTGTAAAACGAGGTAAAATATTCGAGTATACTGTGAATACAACCTGAAAAATCAGCTGTAGACGCACCGTTTTGAGGTACGGCCTTCTTTAGGCCTTTTAACTAAAAAAAAATGGTACTGAAGATCATGACACGATTTGCGTAACTTTAATGCTGGTCCGTATAATAAAAAGTGGTTCCAGTAATTCTGAACTGGGAACGTAGATTTAAATGATGCAGAACGTCCGGGGTAGCCAAAAAAGTGGAGGATGAAGAATTGGGAAGCACTGCTGGAAGAAAATGTTCTAGAGCTCGGATAGGAACACCGACTAATATGGCAAACCACTTCTAAATCTTTATATAAGCTAGGAAAAATTCAAAATGAAAGTCATTGGTCCCCATATGATATCAAAACTGGGAATAATAGAAAATGCTTTGACGTCCTTATGTAATCTCCAGATTCAACAAAACGAACTTCCTGCATAAAATTGTGACCTGTGATGAACAGTGAATCCTCTACGATAATCCAGAGAGATGAACATCGTGGTTTAATCCCGGTGAGCCATCAACCAGTACAGCAAAATCAAATATCCACCTCAAAAAGGTATTGATGTGTACATGGTGGCACCAGCTTGGCGCCGTGCATTTTAAGTTTCTTCGAACTGGTCAAATGGTCATACATAACAACTAATTCGTATTAGTGAGGTTCTGGGGAAAAGGCCTTATACAGGTAAGGGAAGAAGGAAAGTAATATTTCTGAATTGGTTCTGGATTCTGGAAACGATCACTGACTTTGGTTGAGAGATTTTATCATACTCAGCATATTCTCCAGATTTGGCCCCATCAGATTTTCATCTCTTCGAAATCCTGCAACATTATCTGGTTGAAAGCCGCCTCATATCTTTTAAGAAAGTCGAAAAAGCTTCAATGACTTTATCATATCTAAGCCACCAAGTTTTTATCGATCTGCAATGCGACAGTTGCCTGAAAGCCAGCAAAAGTATAAAGAAGGTAAGTGAAATTACTTCGAAGAATAAATTTGTATTACTTTTTTCATAAATAGATGTTAAAAGTAGTCAAAAGGACTAATTCGAGGACATAATAATTTTTACAGGAATGCAACATGTACCATAGTAGGACTGTTGCATTTTATCAGTTTAGTTAGTTAGTTAGTTAGATTAGGATGAGGGTCGCATCGATGACAGGGACCATTTAGCGGCCACAGTGTTTCTATAAATTGAGACGTTTTGAACAACTACGGCAGATGTTCACTGAGATCTGAGATTCTGGATTCTCGGTTTGATGAAGGAGGGTGAGTGCTGAAGAGGAGGACATATTTTCGGATGGTGGAGGGGTGCACGCGTAATAGAGATTGAGGAATGGAGGGGATTGATGATGAGAGATGTGAAAGAGGAAGAGCGAGAGCAGCCACTAGCTATGATAGATATTTCTCTAAGGTAGAGGAGGAGTACATCCAGGGAACCGGGTCGAAAGAGAGTTGGGAGGTTACTAGGGAGGGAGAGTCTGGTCCTGATGTTTCTTGTGGCGCGACATTCTATTAGAAAGTGACGGACGGTCTGAGGTTCACCGCAAAAAGAGTAGTTAGGAGGGGGATCGTTCATCAAGAGGTGCTGGTGCTTGAGGCGCAGATTTGCAGATTTTCAGATTTCATTGCTGATTGCAGATGGTAGAGATTCTTTTAAAGGGGAATGTCGGAAAATTGTTGAGGAAGTAGGTTGTTTTAACTTCTCTCAGCCTCTTGTGTCCTTCCAATAGGCTCCAGTGACTCTGTAACTGTTCTCTAACAAGAGATTTGATGAAATACGGTAGATCGGGTGAAATTAGAGTGGAACATGGTGATCCATCTGTGGAGTTGCCACATTTGGTCTCGGTCTCTGCCATCTCATTTCCCAGTATACCGCAGTGACTAAGGATCCAGAGAAATTGAAGAGTGGATCCAATGGCCAGGCGAGATACAAGTGGATCTAACGGTCTAACCCCATTTTCAAGAGTTCTAAGGGTATTGGTGGAGTCCACACATATTGCCCTGCCCATTTGGATGAGGGTTGGGTGAGTATGAATTGGAGAGATTTTTCAAGGACAAGGGTCTCGGCTGTGTAAGAGCTAGATTGAGGGCTTAGGCGAAAGCGAATGGTTTGAGGAAGAAGAGGATTCCCGAGGGGAAAAAGCACGAATGCAGATCCCACACCAATTACAGGTTTGGATGCATCAGTAAAAATAATATTGGTTTGGGGAATCGAGTCCAGGAGGATATGGAAGTGATGCTGATGAGAGCGAAGCGAGCTTTGTCGAGGCGAAGCGGGGAATAGTTGAAAGGTACAGAATGTAAAGACCATGGGGTATGATTAGATGGGGTAATTGGATAACAATCCTGGGGAGAGATATTGTATTTAGTCCTGATAATATGTGGCGAAATAGGTCGGGGATTAAAGAAAGAAGAAGCGCGAGGGAGGAATAGTCTGGATAAAAGGTTGTAGGAACAGTTTAGAAGTAATTGAAATCGTCGATGTGTTAATGGTTTTATCTTAGCCTTACAGAGCAGGCTAGGGATTGGAGTGGTTCGAAAGAGACCCAAGGACAATCTGATGGTTGTGTTCTGGATGAGATCGATCGAATAAAGGTAAGAGGTTGGAGCAGAGCGGTATACTATGCCGCTATAGTCTATCTTTGGTCGGATGGCTGTTAGGTAGATTGAACGAAGTGAGCGATATTCTGTTTCCCAGGTGGAGTGTGCGAGGAACTTTATTAAGTTTAGCGATTTATTGCATCTGAATTTTAGATCCGTGAGGTGAGCCTTCCAAGTTATACGATAGTCTAATGTTAACCCCAGGAATCTTCCGGTGGACTGGGTTAGGATCTCTCGACCTAGGAAGAATTGAAGTCTCGAGCAAAATGTATTTGTGCAGAAGTGTACGATGGGGGATTTTTCTGGGAGGGAATTAAAACCGGAGTGGGAGGACCAGGCCGAGAGCTCACCGAGGACGCTCTGGATTTTTCTCTCGCAGACACGCGGGCTGGGGAAAGAAAAATAAAACAAAACGTCGTCCGTGTAGAGGCTTTTTTTGTTTTTATCAGTTTGAAGAACTATAAATTGGTTTATGCAATGAAACACTATACAGGTTGCATTTGTGTGTATTTCAACACCATTCTATTGTTATAAAAAGTTTGTTAAATTCTATTGTTATAAAAAAATACGATGGCATAGGTAAAAAGTCACCTGCATTTGAATATTCGAATAGCTCTAATTTAAATAATTAAAACAAAAAAATCGCATGTCCCCACAATTGTTCTTTTAGCCCGCTTTGTTTGCAGTTCTGATTGTGTTGTAAGCCTTTCTGAATATTTTCTATGAACTTTATTTCTCAACAATTAAATCCGAATAAATCATCACTTATTTGCACAAAATTAGCACTTTTAATTTAAATAAGAAATATTATTGATAGGAATTAATAAATATTACTATTATTATAAAATAATTTAAGAAAATGTCCCTGTAAAATAATACCAGAAACAGATACTAGGGTCGTGATGAATCGCAATGTTTAACTTTTGTGTATTTTTTCGCTATTATTTCCCACTAATAGAGTAAATCGAATTTTTACTGAAGAGTGTCTTCGTAATGCATTTTATGATAAAACATACAATAATAACATTGATGAAAATGGCATTTTTGCATTTCATTTAGGTAGTTATTGAAACACCTTTTCGCAGAAATAGCCTAGCACGTCCTATTTTCAAGTACCTGCTTCTCCTTTATATCATGGAGTTATTGAAATTATTTGTACCTGACTTTAGACTGGACAATGTAGGAATTACCACAAGACCATAGAGGGGGGGTTTTCCACAGCATTCTACGAACTTTTAAAGGCAGTTTTATTGTTTTCTATGGTTTAGTTTGTTTCTGTCTCGCTTACAGATAAGTTAAGTGTTTAAAACAATTTTATATAAAATTGTAAGTTCTAGTCGTCGAATTTTTAAAAATCCAGCGGTTAAATTTTGTTATATATGCGGACGATTTATTTTAAACTCACCAGCTAGATCTATATTCAAGGAAGTGAAAAAACTCTATCTTTATATTTTAAATGCCAAATTGGAAATCAAGATAAAAGTTGGACTCCTCATGTTCGCTGTGTGAGTTGTCACATAAATTTAGTGCAGTGGATGCTTCGCAAGAAAAAAAATTATGCCGTTTGCTGTTCCTATGGTGTAGAGAAAACCTACTGATGATGTAAGTGATTGTTACTTTTATATTAATATTTGCAACAGAAGGTATTTCAAAAAAGCAAAGGGACGATATTCAGTATCCAGTTTCTCATAGTCAGGAACTACCGGTACCGATTGTGCCTTTAAACCTGGACAACATGTTTCCCGATGATTGTAATTCTTCACCAGGGTCTTATCCACAACTTTCTGAGAACACCGGTTGTGACCCAACATTTTTAACAACTACCAGGGAACCTCACTTAATAACTCAGGATGAATTAAATAATTTGGTACGTGACCTGTGACTGTCAACACAAAAATCGGAATTTCTTGGT
The DNA here is from genome assembly GCA_031761425.1 of Cosmopolites sordidus. Classification (NCBI taxonomy): domain Eukaryota; kingdom Metazoa; phylum Arthropoda; class Insecta; order Coleoptera; family Curculionidae; genus Cosmopolites; species Cosmopolites sordidus. Next base: position 227,109 of record JARFXV010000857.1, on the reverse strand, counting down.
TCCAGACTTCGACAGTGAAACCTGATAGCTAAAAATGTAAGAATTTCACTTTACCGAAAAAGGAATGTAACATTTTCATTTTTTTATAATGGAAGGATAGCTATGTGTCTGTTGTGATATTGAAGGTTTAATGAATGAGCTTAATATGGAATATGTACCATTCGAGCGGCGTATTTTCATAGATTCATCGAAATATAGTCTAAAAGAAGTCTCGCTTCATAATGGAAACAAAAATCGATCTATTCCTTTAGCCGATTCAGTGACAATGAAAGAAACCTATGACAACTCAGCAACCATACTAAATGGCGTTACATATGAATAGTATCAATGGGGATTTAAAAGTGATAGATATATTGCTAGGGCTTCAAGGGGGTTTTACAAAGTATTGCTGTTTTTTTGTGTCTATGGGACAGTAGGGCAACAAAAGAACGTTATAGTAAAAAAGATTTGCCTCACAGAATTTCTTTTAAACTTGGAACTTCAAACATAAAATATGTCCAACTTGTTGATTCATAAAAGGTTCTTTTCCGCCTCTCCATATTAAGCTTGGACTAATGAAAAATTAAATAAATTTGTATTTTTTTCATAAATAAATATTAAAAGCAGTCAAAACGATTTAGTTAAGGACTTAATATTTTTTAAAGAATTCCCTTAAAAAATATGCCAAGGACATGGAACCCATCGACAAAGAAGGTAATGGTTTCAAGTACCTCAAAGAAATATTTCCTCAATTAAGTGATGCAAAACTAAAAGAAGGCATATTTATTGGACCCCAAATAAAGAAGCTTCTAGGTGATTTCCTTTTTCAAGAAAAATTAAATGAAAAGGAATTTGCAGCTTGGAAGTGTTTTGTAAGTGTAATGGAATTATTTCTGGGCAATAAGAAAGATAAAAACTATAAAAACCCCATAGATGAACTGTTGAAAACCTATGAAATACTAGGTAGTCGCCTTAATCATCCATTTTTTACACTCCCATTTAGATTTTTTCCGGAAAATTTGGGTGCAGTAAGCGACGAACAAGAAGGGAGGTTTCAATAGGACATCAGGACGATGCAAACAAGATACCTGAGACGATCCCATCTATGTTGGGCGAGTACTGCGGGTTTTTAAAAAGACACGATGCTGCAGAACACAAGAGGAAAAAATGAACGTTTTTGTCGCTGTATGACATATCATGTGATATATTTTTTATTCACATGATCTTCAGTCACATGATATGCACCTATTTTTATCAATATTATCTCAAAAAAGTTTACATTTGTTGACCTGTGTAATTTACGCTACCTGCAATAAAATTTATAGGTCAATCAAAAGTTCAATCAAAAAAATTTGCTTGAAATTTCAAGAATATTTGCTATTTTGCAATGGATCTTTTTTTAATTCTGATAGCTTAAGTATTTACTAAAGTAAAGTAACTGAACGAGTGGATTATCTGATTTCATTAAAGCGCTAGAATATATAAAATTGAGTACTACAAGCTTTTTTACTTTTTTTGTGCAATGATTAGAAAATTATTGCTTAGTAATTAATCTAAATGTTAAAGTGGAGAATATTAAAATTACTAATTGTATATTTAATGATAATGAGTTATTTAATTAATTTAATCCTTATATCTAGGTTGGTTTGGTTCTCCATACTGCTTTAGGAATTATTTGCAATAAAAGGTAATGTGTGTAATACTTCATATGAATAATTTTCGTCATTATTTGTTTTTCAAATATATGTAAGCACACTTATATTTTCATCGATTTAAAAAAAAACCTGTTTCACCAAAGTGATTTTGGAACGCATCTTAATATGATTTTTGAACGCATCCTAAGTTCATTATTGAACGCGTGCGTACTGAAAATGATGAGCGCACTAAGGAAAAAGCTCACCGGGGCTGGAAACAGAAAAAAAGCTAAAGATAAATGTGAACAAGAAAATCGAACTGCTTCTAAGATGAGAAGATTGCGATTTCAAGTAGTTTGAATAATTCATGTAATCTGGACATTCGGTATAATTTAACTATCGTCGCTATACCGTCGGTACGCTAAGGCTCAGATGATGGTGAACAGTCTTCGTCGTCGATTTTATGTTAGCAGCAAGATGACGTCAAGTCAGTATCTAGTGACTAATTACAGGCGGCTAGCCATCAAGAAGGCGAAATTATAGATTTGATGGACTCAGGCATATGGCCGAACTCCTAAAAAATGACAGTTCAACAAAGGTCGTTCTTAAGCAACCGATCTGTGTTACTAAATGATAAATATCCATATAACATAGAGTTTAGGTTCACTGAACGTATGCTGATTCGTTTTATCATATTTATCATGAATTTTAAATCTTTCTAATATTCTAGTTGTATTATCGTCAATTTTTTGCTGGGATGGTCTCGACTGAATTCCAGAAGTGCCTGTACCTGCTCTTAAACTTTCAATCTTGCGCTCTATTTTTTTTTACCATCCCTGTTTAGCGTTCTGCTGTGATGCCATTTTCTCATAAGGTTGCCTGATTATTTTAGATCCATTTACAGTTTAAGCCGCGCAATAGACAACTGTGCGCAGGTCTTCGAATGAGTTGACATGTTGTTCCTTTCAGGAAGAATCATCCTTTTCAGAAGGAATCTTCATTCAAAATATTTATGATATTTGCCAGTCTAATGGTGGAACATTGTTTTGGTATATAAGGCCTTCTTGTTGGGTCAGTTCCTAGGTATTCCGTAAATATTGTGGTTGAACGTTTCGCCAGTCAAGCGAATTAGTTTTTCATCGGGTTGGACATGTAATACATGTAATATAATTGATCATATTATGTAAAGAGTCGATGAAAGTGTTTCCTCTACTATTCTGAATTGCTTCATTAATATGAAGGCCTGTGAAATGTAATTCGTCTGCAATTTCTTGTGGTAATTATGCGAGTACGTTTTCTGGAATTGGTTTTTTTTTATATCCCTTCTTTGATCAGATATACATTGTGCTGTAACTGGGATATCCGGATACTGCAAGGTGCAAAGGGTAAATAACCTGCAAGTTCATTTCAGTATGCTGTCTGATCTGCTTCTAATTTTGTGATTTTGTAAAACGCACGCATGATGAGTGTGTTTATATCAATTGCCCATTTCATACGTTTCCTTCCTGCCTGGGTGGTCGCAGATAGTAAAGGATTACTAACTGGTGAATCGCTTTCAGTGGATGCTGTTGGTTGGGATGTTGCAATTTTCGTCGTCATGGTGCCATAGAGTTGGGAGCGGCCATTCGCACCAGCCTCACCAACTCCGGACAAATCCTCCCAACGGTTCCGAAGTGTTATTGTCCGCAAAACCCTACCGCCTTGTATAATACTTTTATGTGTTTTTTCTCCATAAACATTAGTTTTGGGTTCAAGGAAAAAAAAAACGGTCACCCAAGGCAGAGCCCCGAATTATCATGCGAAAGTTATTTAATACCAGAGGGCGCTAGGTATCCGGAGACATCGTTAGAGACCTATGTCACCCTGTGTCATTCAGCACCTCGGCGCGATGGATTTCCATCTTGAGCTTGGGTTTTTTTTTTACTTCAGAGGTTTACTCCTCTTAGCTCGGGTAGGTGGTGGCGCTACTCACCAAGCGGACTCTCCGCCCCTGCCTTTAATTATTATTATTATTATTATTAGTTTATCAAGCTGAGTACAGTAATATTTATCACTTATAGCTCCTGCTGGATTCAGAAACTCGTAGTGAATAATTCCTATAAAATTCCATCAGACTGATACTAAGACTTTTTTAGAGTGAGTCTTTTAAGACCTGGTTTTGGGTGAGCAAAGATAGTTTTCCTGGTGTTAACTATTGCTTTTCTTATGCAGATTACTGTATAGAATCCATTTTTATCTGCAGTATCAATTTGTTTTAGAAAAGAAGACTAACTTGGACAAAAGTGCACTACAGAGTTATGCATTGCCTTGCAGAGTGTAGAGTTATGCAGTTATACATTGAATTTTGTTTTCATCTTAAAGTTGACATGACACCCACATTCCTTCTCTTTGCACTTTGCTCAGTTATTTTCAATACCCTTGTATTATGAACTCTCACGTTTTAAACTTTACGGATAATTCCTGGATAGTTTGTTTGGGCTTAGATTCAATTTCAGCCAATCACAGATCTTCGTCAAACTCAAGTGACGTCAACTCGAGACGTCAAACGTCAAATTTGAAGTGTTCTAATAATTGTAGGAGAATTCAAATTTTTGTCAATATTTTTAGTAAAAAATATTGTTTCTACATAAAAAAGATAGGACATTGACTACCTGTCTTTTCTTACTACTTTTTTTGTTTAGGGATGGTCCTGACTCGTCATCTATCGAGATTCTTTGTAAACTCATGAAACACTCTAATTTATTAATAGAGGAAAATGGACGATTGTATATTTCATTATCTGAGGATTTTACGATTTTTTAAATCTGTGTTTAAGTTACCAAAGCCTGTATATACTAACTTGTAGAGAATTATTGTTTGGATAACCCCTTTCTGTTATTTCTATATCTACTAACAAATTTTTGTAATATTAAACAGATGTATTATTAATACAGATACGGGTTGATTGATAATATTAAATTAAGCAGAATGTGTTTATAAAATGACACAAAATTCTCCAATAAAGCATTTTGTTCGAAATATTTGATTTACAAGTACAAGATAAATTTGCATTATTATTTTTTTTCAAACATCACTGCATAAGTAGATCCAATACAAGCTTGAATTTCACAAGACATCCTACTGAGTCCAACATTTACCAAATCTGCATGCCTTATATTCCATTAAAGTCTTTAGCGATACATTTTACTGACATGCAGATATCGTAATATCATTAAAAACTAAACAAACAGCTACTTCAGTGTTACATCAGACTTCAATATATTGTTGCACAATATCCAGTTTTGGTTCAACAAATGGAGAATATGGGCAAATGAAACCAGGTGGATCCAAACTATGTTCGTTTTAAAGAGAGAAATCTATTCTCTAATTATATTTCAAGATAATCTACTACCGCAGAGCGAATATGCGAAATATTTAGGTTTCCATACAGATATAAAAAGCGTGCCTCACGGAAAACGGAACTTAAAAAAAACACAAATAGTATTTTTTTGGACAAAAATCATTATTTTTATTCAAAATAGTCTCCTTGTGCGTCAATATAACGTTCTGCAAGGTCAATTAGTTTGACGAATGACTTTTTAAGCTCGACTAAAGATATGTCCTTCAGGAAGGCGGTCGATGCTTTTTGAGGCTTCAGTATTGGCATAACGCTGTCCTTTCATCGGCAAATAAAGTTTTTCGAAGTGGTAGAAGTCGCAGGGAGCCAAATCAGGTGAGTATGCTGAATGATTGATGGTTAAAATGCCCTTTTTAATAAAAAAATCAGTGATGAAAGTCATGCGATGGGACGGCGCATTATCGCGCAACAAGTCCCAGTTGCCTTGCACACGACAAATACGTTACAACAGACGCTTCATAACACCAAGATAAAACACAGCACTGATCGTTTGACTAGGTAGAACGAACACCTTGTGCGCAATTCCCTTCGAATCGTAGAAACAAATCAGCATTGTTTTGATTTTTAACTTACCGAGACGGCTTTTCTTTGAGTTTGGCTCGATCGGGTGTTTCCATGTGGCACTTGGACACTTGTTTTCTGGATCATATTCAAAACACCACGTCTCATCATCAGTAACAATGCTGTACTTGAAGTCTTTGTCCTTTTTCGACTCTTTAATCAAATCCTTGCTATGTTGGATTCGGAGCAACTTTTGGTCGTCAGTCAATTTTTGTGAAACAAAGCGTGCACAAACCTTCCGAAGTCCCAAATGATCAGTCAAAATGCGATAAACTGAATCTTTGGGCATGTTCAATACCATTTCTATGTATCTCAATGAAGATTTTGGCCGATTATTTATAAATTCACGCACATGTTACTTTCAGTAAATATATAAATAAGTAAATTTATAAATTCACGCATATGTTCATTTCAATGTTACTTCGAATAACCACGAAATTTCGGATCAGGACGTTCGTCGTCCTTGATGTCCTCATAACCTTCTTTGAATCGTTTAAACCATCCGTAGACTCTGCCACGGAATAAGCAATCGTCACCATACGCTTATTTCATTAACTGAAACGTTTCGGTGAATGTTTTACCAAGTTTAAAACAAAACTGAATATTGGTTTTTTGTTCGATAAGCATAAGCATACACGTGATCCTGTGTATTCTGATCTCGTCGGTTGTCAATCACTTCACATATATCATTTAGCATGTTATGTTAGAAATTAATTAAAGATAAAAAATTAATCAAAGAGATCAGAGTTAAAATTTTTATTAAATAATTAGTTTTAAATTTAAATAAATAAGCGGAGATTAATATCTAAAATTTCCACTATATATAAAATTGTATGTATAACAATTGTTTCAACACACAGTGTCTTTTTCAAATACAAATTGTGTTAAACTAACAGTAAGAAAAGTAATTACAACCTAACCTGCCCATTGACCTAATAATACCATACATGATAGTGGAGAAACCCATTTTTTCAACGTCTAGGAGGACAATATAAGTTTCATAACGGTAAACCATTTAAGTCTAGCTGATCATTTAGCAAAATATCGAAATAGTTCCTTATATTAATTTCTAGGCTCTCTAAAAATTTATTTTTTGGATTCATTTTCATTATGTAACATTTTAAAATTATCATTGAAAGTATGATTTTCCAACATTAAGAGGTTAGCATAATAAGGATTATTTTGTTGTTTAGTATAACTTATTTTATGTTCATTGGGCCCAGTAGAGAAAGACCACAGTGTTTGTCCAACATAGACTGTTGAACCCGATCCCCACTCAACTAAATAAATTCCTGATTTATAGAGTTTATTTGTTTGACTTTTATTGTTTTTAATAAAGCGTCCAAGATTATTGTTTATTTTCAAAGCAATATTTATATCCTTTGTTTTAGATAAATGATTAGACACTAACTTTTCCTGTCTATGTAATTGTTTTGCACGCTGCATTCAGGATATTATCAACAGGATATATTAAATTAATGGTTTTTATATAACTTTTTTTGTTAATTATTTATTTATAATGTTTGGATCGTATCCGTTATCGTAGCGATCTGTTTGATGACATTCAATCCTTTATTATAATTATCTATTGACATAGGAATATTTAATAATCTAGGTATAAATCAGTTAAATGCTTCCATCTATAGTAAATAAGGGTGACAATATTTATTGTATATAACTAAATCTGTATGTGACGGCTTATGAAAAATTGCAAAATCATGTTTATTTTCTTTTCTAGTAATTGTTAAGTCTATAAAGTTAATACTATTATGTTGCTCTTCTTCAACTGTGAATTTAATGCTCTTATGTAAAGACTTTATGTAAGTTAAGAACTGATTTAATTGTCTAGCAGAACCTGTAAAACAAATTAGAATGTCATCAACATATCTGTACCAGTAAAGTGATGATTTAAATAACTGATGTCGATTTATCTTATTTCCTAAGTTAAATATTAAAATTTCCGCCAGTAGAGGACCCAGTAAAGGGAATAATTATCATCATGCTAACATGATGTTAGAAAATCATACTTTCAATAATAAGTTTAAAATGTTACATAATGAAAATAAATACAAAAAAAAAATAAATCTTTAGAGAGCCTAGAAATTAATAAAAGGAAAATTTTAAATATTTTGCTAAATGGCCAGCTAGATTTGAATTATTCATTGGTTTATATTGCCATCCTAGACGTTGAAAAAGTGTGTATCCCCACTATCATCTTTTATGGTATTATTAGGTCGATGGACGGTTTAGGGTGTAATTACTTTACTTACTGTTAGTTTAACATAATTTGTATTTGAAAAAGGTACTGTGCGTCGAAACAATTGTTATACATACAATTTTTAATGTAGAGGGCATTTTAGATATTAATATTTGTTTATTTATTTAGAATAAATTTCCATTAAGTATCGGCTACTTCAGTTAAATTTAGTATTATATTTTGTAAAAAAAAAACGAAATTTCTCTGTTAATGCATTGAACATTTTAAGGAAGTATTACGGCGATGTTTACATTTGGTACAAGGACTTTAGTGATGATAGGGAAGAATTAACCTCGTTCAAAAAAATCTTTCACGTCAACCAATGAAGAAAACATTACCAAAATCAAGAATCCTATACTGAGTAATCATTGTAGATATTACTGGAATGATATTATTGGCATTCAATTAAATCATCTCGAATTGTTCTGAAAATATTACATTTTTTGTTCTTTGAATGATGACATTCTGAAATATATAATTACTGCTCATGAGATACAAATCTATGCTAAAGATCTACGAACAGCTCAATCCAGCGAGTACCGTGCTAAAGATGAACCAAAGCCGAAACACTACGTCAAAGCCTGTCAAAAATCAAACTGACGTTATCAGTTTTTTTTTCGATTATCGCGATATTGTTAACAAAGACTTCCTGACTTCCTTACAACTGGTCAAACAGTTCAGAACGGATATTATTTAATCTTTATGCGTCATTTTCGTGAGCCTATTCGTAAAAACATTTAGATTTGTGGTTTTTGTATCACAATAACCCACGATCACTATTTCCTGGACACAGTTTTAAATTCATTGATGGTATTCAAAAGAGTTCGCTGGTTGTTTTGAAGGAAATACTGTTTCGAAGATCGAAAAAAAAACATTGGAATAAGTGTTTTGCACTGAGAGGGAATTATTTTGAAGGAGACGAAATAAATTTGGATATATAAAGAAATACTTCGCGTAATATTTAAAAAATCACTTTCCTCTTTAATCATAGGTGTATATAATACTGCAGACCATTAAACAACTGCATCATAGATAACAATGGATATACCTGTTTTGTACTGACAGTGTTATAATAAACAGAAATGCTTGTTAATAAAACGAGAAGAAATTTCCCATTCATTCATTTTGTTGAATAATGTTGTTTAATAAGTTAACTTTTTATGTTTGTTCAAAAAAGAATAAAGTAAAATTTATCTAACTGATAAATTTAATGATATAAATGATTTAAAAAACTACAACATAAACGAAAAGCTACAGTTGAACCGCTGAAAGACTACCCGTGCGTCATCAATTGATACCTATATCACAGGCATTGTATCAATATGTTCTTTTTATTTTGCCGAACGAAAGAGGAGATAAACGATTAATAACTAATCGGTTAAAAGTCCGTCTATTGAGTTTAGCGGTCTTGTTTTTGATTGTCATTTAAGTTGTTTTGTTATTGTGTTTTAGTGAAATTTTGTGCTGTAAAGTCCAGTTTACAGTAAAATAAATTCTTATAAGAACTACTGTTATTGATTATTTTGATATCGGTAAGTATTTGTAAAGATTCATAAAGATTTATTTCCTTCAATAATTCTAACCAAATCAAAGACATTTTACTACAAATGTTTAATAAAAACAGAAGTTATATTTACTACACTATACACTTCTAAAAATATACTGAAAGATAAACAACGGTTTCAAAATAATAACGGAAATATAGAAGTGTGAACTTTTAAGGTATATATATTTGATGTAACATGTGTGTGATTTCAGATAATATCGAAAAACACCGAAATCGCGCGAAAAACACTGGAACAATTGGTGCTCAATGTTTATTTAAAAATGGAAAAAAGGAAAGGAGAGACCTTTAGAGCTTCTTTTAACAATTCAAAAGGTAAGGAACACTTAATTTGATTACGTTTGACTTATTTCGCATTATCCCATCGTAATTTTTTTATATAGTTGCAGCAGTATTAGAAATATGAAGGAAAACTGTGTATTCTAGTAAGAAAAGCACATAACCCAGTTATTTCTTATCCTGGTATAAGCAGACCTCGTGCAAAGACCAAAACAACAGGCTTACCCAAAGGAAGTAAAATGGAAGTTTATATTATGTTTATATAATTATACGATATGTTTGTAATAATAGCCCCGTATATTCCCACATCATATAAAAATTGGTCTCAGTAACAATATTTATATAGTAGATAAAATAATTTCATTCATTGGCTACTTCACTAAAATTTCGGGATAACTTGAAATTGTCCGTACAATTTTAACCTATAAAATCCTCCGTTCGATCCGACATAAAACTTTATAATTTCATGACACATTTCATGAAATTTTACATTAAAATATCGATGTATAACAAGACGTTTTATAATTTTATGTTATAAATATATACGAATATATACTATAAACATAAATGTCCGTCTTTCGAAACACTAACCACGTCATAATGTTTGCAGTTGCGGCTCGTGAGGGAGGGCGTTGAAGCGCCGCTCCTCCAGCATTTATCACAGTAAACAATTTTTCAGAGCAAAACACCATACCAGCAGGTTCACCTACTGTATATGGATTCAATAGCATGAAAAATAAAAGGAAGAAGGGGAAAGCAAAAAAAAATTCTTCAGCAGCACTATTTTCTTCTATGCCCTCTCACTTTAAAAACCTACGAGCCGCCACTGAATTTTTGATTTGATTCATATGGATAAAATTGATGACCCACGGGTAATCTTTTACCGATTCAACGGTATGTATAAATCAATTCTTCTATCCGAACCTTTGGTGTGAAATACTAAACATGAAGAGATTTACCACTAAACACCAAATCACTTTTTTTGAACTGCTCGACGCACGTTTCGCTAACCATGTTAGCATCATCAGGAGATGATTTAATCTGCTGATGTATAAACTTCTATTTTCATTAGATGAATATTTACTTTACATAAACATATAAAAAAATGTATAATTCGAATAAACAAATTACAATGACATAAAAATAATAGAATTACAATTTAGCAGTCGAAAATGTTTGGTTTGCTTGCAGTTGGCGTTAACACAAAAGTAAAAAAGCAAGAATATAGACTATATGTGAAAGAAAGCACTTCAACTTTGTTTTTGATCACTATATTTAATAGAATAATATTTGGCGTGATGACCGTTTTCTAGTAACAACATCATCGAGACGCTCGAAAATGAATTATGGAAGATTCATTTTCAAGCGACTCAATGATTAGTTACTACGAAACAGCCCTCAAGGTTAATATTATTCTATTAAATATAGTGATATAAAACAAAGTCGAAGTGCTTTCTTTCACATAGTTAAAAACTGCCAACTTCAGATAATATTGAAACAAACAGAAATTATTTCTTAGAATATCACAAACAATTTTCCAATATCCATTATAATAATAAATAAAAAAATGTATCAATTTTTTTTTATATTATAATGATTAATTAATATGTTAATAAAAAAAAGGTTAAGATATTAATTGATATTCAAAATTAAGAAAAAAATTACACTTAAAAACAACAATTTTAAAGATGCAACTAAACATAGAACAAAATTTATTTACTTTTATTGAAATATCTTCAAAACATTTCACAGCAAAGGAATATTTATGTACAACATTCAATTTATACTAGAGGAACATTTATACTTAACGGAGAATATAAAACATATGACTGGACAAACAAATTGCAATAACATATAAATTTATAATATGACAATTTACCAACCGAATTTTTGTAACCAGATTGTAGTTCTCGTAGACACAAAAGCACAGAAGCGGTAAGCAAAATAAAAAACCTAATTATCGCCACTTAAAAATTGATCCAGACGTAATGTTTCACTGAATTCAGCAAGCAAATCTACCTGCTATTATAAAATTAAAGCACCCACGCCGATCGAATTCCATTGGCCGGAGCGACGACCCACTTGTTGATGTACTGTCGTTTCATTGGCCAGTTCCCTGTGCATGAAGATAATTGTTGCGATTTTACTTCTACAATTTTGTCCACATTATCTTATATTCTTCTTATAGCCCATTTTAATTACATGTTGTTTCGTTTATTTTAAGAAATAAAAAATATATTGAGTCGATATTGTCTTTCATGTGTTGCTTTTATTCAACTAAAATGATTAATTTTTACAGTATTCGGATACAGATTGTTTTAAAGTGTTACTACTAGTACTAACAATCATTGTATTAAATATATTCAAAGACAAATGAAAGTTATTACATGAATCTACTAATCGAAAATCGCAGAATTTCTTACAGGAAATAACAAACATTTACATTGAAGCAGAACGCATTGAAAATACAGTATAAGTGGAAAAAGTAATTAAAAACAAAGAAAAATGGAAAAGTAAGTGGACAGAGTTGCATAACTATTAAGTATAGTAAACTGGAGATAAAGAGAATGATTAAAAAGTTTTCGAAAAGTTGTATGAATGAAAACACAATACCAGAATCAGATAGTAGACAACTGACTTTGAGTGAAATTGCTAAGGCCATGGACATCTCAACTGAACGGGTGTTTTATATTTTATGTAATATTCAAGCCTTTTGGATCAACTGGATGTAAAAATTCGTGAAGAAAGACCTGGTTTAGAGAAAAGAGAAAATCATTTTTCATCAACACAATGGAACAGCTCACCGGGGTTGTCTTGAAATCGCCAAATTGCAGCAGTTATACTACGAATTGTTAGATCGTCCACCATATTCACCAAATCTGGCCCACTCTGACTTTCATTTGTTCCCAAACCTCAAAAAATTCCTACGTGGCAAGCGTTTTTTCATCAAATGAAGAAGATATAGCAACCTTAGATGAGTATTTTGAAGAACTTCCAAAAAATAATCTTCAGAGATGGAATAAATAAATTGAAGAACCGCTGGAAAAAATGTATTGAGCTTAAGGCAGAATATATGGAAGAATAAAGTGGTTTTTTTCAATTATAAACTTGTTTTAGCATTTTTGCTCCGCGAAGTTTTCATTCAATCAGTTGTAAAATTCACATAGAGTCAATTGTATGAAGGAGATCTACGCGACTTTGTAGAACAAGAATACTCAATCCTAGAAGCCGAAGAACAAAGCGGTATTTCTTTATGGATAACTTGTTCTGTCTAACGCAGTTATATATATATATATATATATATATATATATATATATATATATATATATATATATATATATATATATATATATATATATATATATATATACTAGCTGTAACCGCCCGCTTCGCTGGGTATTTAAAATTAACATTATTATTTATTGTCATTATTACAGTTTCTTTATAAAAAAAATTTAACTTCCCCTTCCCGTCTTAAATCAAGCTTACATTTAGTGGCCTCAAATATAGTATTTAATCTTCGTCGTCTATCTCATCTTCTTCGATGATAGTTTCGATTGGCCGCAAATCGTTCATGAGCCCCATGTACTTATTACTTGAAACGACATCTTCTTTATTGCACCGAATGACGTCATTTAGAAAGCATTGTTGTAAGGTCTGATAGACTTTAAAAAAGCATTTGACTTGATTGACTTTGATTTTAATAGCACTGAAAGTTGTCGCAAAAGTTCTAGTTTTATTTTGCCAGCTGAACAGCATAAAACCGTCACATTCACCAATCCACTTTAATGTTTTACAATAAATACAAATTTTTGTCATTGAACTTAATTTTGATTCTTGTTTATAATCAACTGTAGGATCATACGAAAAACCACAATTTATTTTTACTTTCCAACGAATTTTTAATTTCATACGTCGTAAATCTTTTTTCCTTTTTTGTTCTTTTTGTAATCTATTTTCCGTTTCATCTTGGCTTTCACATGCACGCTTAGCTTTCATATACTCTGATTTAGATGTTACTAAATTTAATTTGGAATATAACGGAAGAACAATATATAATACCAGATATCCTAGTGGAGGAAGTAACAAATGCTATAGAATTGATGAAGAACGGCAAGGCTCCAGGAAAGGATAGTGTAACTGTCGAAATGCTAAAAGCTGGTGGTCGGACGTTACATAAAACACTGGCAAAATTATACTCAAAATGCCTCAAAGAACAAAAAGTACCTGACTTATGGAAAAATGCAGAAGTGATCCTTTTACATAAAAAAGGAGCACAGGAAGATTTAAAGAACTACCGTCCAATAAGCCTCCTATCAGTGATGTACAAAGTTTTCACTAAGATAATTTCTAAAAGAATATTTAAAAAACTGAATGACGCACAACCAAGAGAACAAGCAGGATTCAGAAGTGGATTCAGTACAATGGATCACATCCAGGTTGTACAGCAGGTCATAGAAAGGCACAACGAATACACCATGCCACTGTGCTTGGCTTTTATCGACTACGAAAAAGCATTTGATTCCATCTCAAAGCATGCGATAATGGATGCACTGCTTAGCCAAGGTGTGGAGAGAGCCTATGTAAACCTATTGGAATCGATATATGATGGAGCTACAGCCACAATTCACCTTGATGATCTTGAAGTGGGAATTAATATAGAACGAGGTGTACGGCAGGGTGACGCAATATCGCCTATTCTTTTCTCGGCTGGCCTTGAAGAAGTATTCCGTAAACTGGATTGGGAACAGGATGGGGTAAAGATCAATGGTGCAAACTTAAACCATCTTAGATTTGCAGATGATATTATTCTCATTTCACAAGACCCAGAGGAGCTGCAAAGACGCATACAAGAACTGCAAAGGGCTGGCGAACCATTTGGCTTGAAAATAAACCTGAAAAAGAGTCAGGTTATGTTCAATAACTTCGCAGGAATGAAGAATTTCAGTTTTAGGAAGGGATTTAGAGATTGTGGACAGCTTTGTATATCTTGGGCAGAGGATTTCCATGGAGGGGAATACCGCCCGGGAGGTGGAACGGCGTGTTAAATGTGGCTGGCAGGCATTTGGTAGGCTCAACATAGTGTTTAAGAGCAGACTCCCACTTTGCCTGAAAAGAAAAGTATTCGATCAGTGCGTTCTACCCGTTATGACATACGGAAGTGAAACCTGGACACTCACATCGCAATCAATTCAAAAACTTCGGGTGGCACAGAGGGGAATGGAAAGATGTATGCTTGGCATTACAAGACGAGACAGAAAGTCCTGCGCATGGATCAGGGAACAAACAAAAGTCTGTGACATCATTGGAAGAGTAAAACAGTTGAAATGGAGATGGGCAGGCCATATAGCGAGGCGATGGGACGACAGATGGACCAAGGCAATCCTGGAGTGGATACCGCTTGATCGCAAACGTCCGCGAAGAAGACCGAAAGCACGATGGACTGATGACATCGTTAAGTATATTGGACCCGAGTGGTAGAGGAAAGCCCAGGACCGTGAAGAGGCCTTCATCCTGCAGTGGATCGATACGGGCTGATGATGATGATGATATATATATAGTCATATTTTTGAAAATCTTGAAATCTTGAAATTCGACAGCCTAGACTATATATTTACTGTGATCTGTGAGGTACTGTGATCACAAATTTCCCAATTTTTGACACAATTTTTTAAAGTGATCCTAAATAACCATACTATTAATCGCAGGCACAAATCAAACAATGAGCGTTGTTAATTTAATTAAAAAAAGTTTGATTGAGTCGTGGTTAAAAAAAATAAGTCTGCTAACTTTGCTATTTCATCTTTAAAAAAAAATGTATTACACTATGTTTTTAATATCTTTTTAAATCAGTCAATTGACATTTGGTAAACATTTTTTTAGGCTAGAAGAAAACAAAAGTTTTAATGCTACAGAAAAATATTAAATTAATAGTTTAATTAATAATTAATTTATTAAAATTAATAATAATAGTAGTTAATGTACATGATAATAATAATAATCAATAATAAGTTGATAAAAGCTGAAATTTTAAATTTAGCGTTTTTGATCATTAGCGCCCTCACAACCGCTTTAGGAGTTTGAACTCCGTTACAGACGTTCTTAATTAGTCTTAATATAGCCCAAGAAAGAAAAAATTCATTTCAAATTTTCATTTTAATAATAAGTTTATAAAAGCTATAAAATCAGATAATTAGCGATTCTCATCATTAACGCCCCCGCAACTGGTGTAGGGAGTCCAACACTCATATAAATATTAGCCTATTCATTAAGTACATGTATTTTCTACATGGATACCAAGTTTCAAGTTAATCGGATGCATGGTTCAGTAGTTATAAAGGAACATCCGTAAAAACCACTGTAGATTTATATATTAGTATAGATATACATGTTTATTTGGGATTATCGGTCAATTGTATTAATAGAATTATATTTTTTGACTATTTTAGTTTCGGTTCCTTTTATTGGACCTTTCTCAGAACAATTACAATTCTACAATATATACTGTTTACATAAACAGTACAAATTTATATTTTAACACATACCTGCTCTATCTTGTTGAATAGTTTACATTTTTTTTCCATAAAATATATTTTTTGCTAATTTTCAGTTGACATATTTTTGACTTTTATATATTTTATAAATTTGTTACCTTTAGACTTTTTGGTTTTTTAATACAACCTGACATTTTAGGATTTTTCAATTCTTTTATATTTTTTTTCAAAATCTAAAATTTTTATATTATTAAAATTAAACTTGTGCTCATTATCTATGTCATAAAAATTTTAGATTTTAAAAACAATATAAAAAAATATATAAAAGAAATGATTTATATAAAAAAAAATAATTTAAGTTGTGTATAAAATGACATAATTAAATAAAAGCAAAGTATTGGGGTTAGAGGCGCATCAGCAACTGAAAAGGCTATTTAGCGACTGGACCTACAGCTTAACGTGGGTTCCGAACCATGGTCATCAGCTACCGAAAACCCCGGTCATCACCCCCCTCGTGCTATCAACCCTTGGTTTTGTGCTTAACCGCAAGTATCTCGAGAAGCCTACCGACTGGCGAGTGATCAACGTAGAACACTTCTCAGAAGGCATCCGGCCTTACCCAGCCTCGAACTGGCGTGACTGAGGGCTGATTCCTTGTCAGATTTTACACTTCTACTACCTAGAAACATTCACAAGAATTTTATAAAAACATTTTTTGCCTAGTACGGGATTCGAACCCGCTCCACATTAACATAATTAAATAATATACTAATGTGAATGTTTATAAAATGTATCAAAGTTAAAAATATGTCAACTCAAAATTAAACAAAAAATTTTTTAAAAAGTTTACAAAAAAGTTAAGTTGAAAAAAAAGTTAAAAAAAAAGAAGTTAAAGTTAAAAATTTTTACATATTTTATGTAAAAAACTTAAAAAAAACTCAACGATTCAACAAAATGTTGCAGGTATGTATTAAAATATAAATTTGTATGCTTAATAAAAAAAAAAATCGAAACGTTAATTAAATGGTAATACAATAGTTAATACAATTGACCGAAAATCCCACCAAAAAAAAACAAAAAAATAATAATATTAAACGGTCAAGAAAATACACACAGAAATTTTGTTAACTTAAATTGAATAACTAGCACTTCTCTGTATAATAATAATATTAAACTCATTAAAAATATATAATAAAGTCAGTCAGAACTGGTAAAGGGCGACGGACAATGTTACTTTTATACGTATACTGCCAAGTCATTTTCAACAGAGCCTTACGGGAAAGAAAATAGGTTATAAAGATTGGAAGTGAGGTAATAAACACTTTAGGATTCGCTGATAATATGGTATTTTTGGCAAAAACTAAGAAATATTAACACTGACGAATTTCCCATAAACTGAATACTTATAAATTAATATGAGCGTTAACATAGAACAAATCTAAACTTATGACAATGTCCAAAACCTCAGCAATGTACAATTAAAAGTAAACAGTTTGGGAATAGAATGATTTCAGAAATACACATACTTATGAACATTCATCAACTCTGAATTAAACCATGAAAATGAAATTCGTGTTAGGTAGTTGGTTGCTGATTATATGGTTTTGAGAGTAACAATAAGGGTTAAAGTGTTGAAAGAGAACGTATCTATACTTGAACGAATAAAAGACTAACGGAATTATGCAACAACCTTTATTTTTATATTATTCTGTAAGTGTTAATGCTTTAAAAATAACCATGAGAATTTGAAGTATTCCATTCTGTCTTTCGTTGGTGTAAAAATAGACTACTAATGAAAATATTTACATTTACACGATTTTTTTACAACAGTTTAAAATTTAGAGAAAGCATAAATAAATAGAAGTAAAAAATAGGTATTTCATTCATTTCAGGTGTTTAGTATCATTCCTGAAACAATGTTACTTCGATTGAAAATATCAAATTTTTTCTGAATTAAATATACATATAAATGTAGATTTAAAATTATAGACTTAATATATAGATTATAGAAATTATAGACTCTCGAGTCTTTGAGCCAACAATACGTTTCTTTAAAACATAAACCTTGTGGCGCGTTTTATAGACTAATTATATTGTATTGTTTGTTGGTTTATTGTTATATATTCTGAAGAACAGAAAAAAAAACTATAAAATTATATTTTATTGCATTCATTTAATAAAAAGTAAAAAGTAAAGTGTTTGGGTTAGAGGCGCATCAGCAACTAGGCTATTTAGCGACTGGACCTACAGCTTAACGTGGGTTCCGAACCACGGTCATCAGCTTCCGACAAACCCAGGCCAGCACCCCCCTCGGGCTATAAACCCTTGGTTATGTGCCTACCCATAAGTCTATCAGGAAACCTACCGACTGGCGAGTGACCAACGTAGAACACTTCTCAGAAGGCATCCGGCCTTACCCACCCTTTAACTGGCGTGACTGAGGGGTAATTCGTAGTCGGATTTTACACTCTTGCCTAGAAACAATCACAAACATTTAGGAAAGATAAATGGACAGAAGAAAGAAAAATAACCATCCGAGCGCTGGAATCGAACCAGCTATCGCTCCAGCGCGGATTCGGCAAAGCAGGCGCTCTTACCACCGCACCAACGCGACCGGCATTCATTTAATAATTTTTCTATAACGCATGATGGTATTATAAAATTATAAATGATATGGTAAAAAGTCAAGAACTATAATTCTCATTTGACGAAAAATAATGTGTATATCCGCGACAGTTATCATAACATTTTGTAACGCTGCAAGACATGAACAGAATTCGATGCTATTAATATTTTGCCACATGGTTCAAATTCGTTTAAAGTTCCTATAGGCCGGCCCAATAATAAAATATTCTATCAATACCATTCAATTGGTATTCCATCGGTGCTAAAACTGGGGACTCTTTAAAATTTCACTGCTTAATGCGCTGTATGCGGACTGGCGTCGATCATACTGAACGATGAGATACTACTGAAAGATGAGACACAAAGATGAGATACATGAGATAATAAGTTCTTTCCTGTGAATGATAGCTGAATGCTGTTCTAACAAAAAAACTAATAACTAAAAACCTAAAAACCTAAACCTAATTTTCACCTTTCACCCTGAAATCGTCAGATCCTTCTACATCCGTCATGATCACCTGGATAAAATAGAGACTCATCAATAAAGCAAATAGTGCCTATTCCAGGTTCCATTCAATTCCAGCTCGGTACCAATTCTAGTTGACGCACTTGAACTGTAAAAGGAAGCATTCAAGCGACAATACGACGAACGATAAACACACATCCTCATCCCAAGTAAATAGCGAATAACAGTTCTACCTGTAGCTGCCATTAAATCATCATGAATTTCCGTATATTTTGATATAGATTTCGTATAGCAAGAAGTTTAAATGCCTTTCGTCATATTCCTGTGTACTTCTACGTCTTACTACTGTCCTTATAACGATAGAAACATAAATGTCCAATATTCTCGCTGTTTCACGATAACTTAAAACAGATTCTTTCATAGCAATAGCTCGCCCCTCTTCAAATTTTGATAATTGCTTGAAGGGACGTTGTACATGAACTCGAGTAATTTTAGCTCTTTCAACAGAAACACAAGAATGCCTCTTTTTACCTACAAAAATAGAAAGGTAAACAAGCCAAAAGGGTGTTTCGTTTCCTCCGAGGTCTTTTGCAGTCTCAGCCTGGGTTACCTACGGATCATTAGCTCATTTATGGAAGTATGGATTTTATGGGGGGATCAAACGGTCTAGGATGCCGACATCTGGCATGTTGTAAATGTCTGAGCAACGTTTTCAGTTTAACAAAGACACACCAACAAATTCAACCTTCACGTTCTCGTCGTGTGTCGTGGGGCCTGTAGTACGTACATTAGGATGTGCAGGACGCAGCTAACAGAGGAGGAAATTGGCGAACTCATGATTCCTAAAAACCGGAACCCGTCGACATGGTAACCCCTACAGAAGGGTCTCCGAACCTCCAGGTAAGAGGGTTGTGCATGGGTCTAGCAGTCGCACCCCAGAATACAATTCTTGCTACGAAACATTTAACTTAACTTTAAATTAGATTGATACATGGAATATAAAACTTTATATCAGGCAGAAACTCTTCAACAGGTAAGAAAGTATGATTTGCATATAGAGATGAGATGGTTTGGAAATGAATCTCTAAGGAAACGTAGGTATCAAATTTATATACAGAAGTACGAATTTGGGTATGGGTTCATTTTAGAA
This sequence comes from Cosmopolites sordidus, assembly GCA_031761425.1. Taxonomy (NCBI): domain Eukaryota; kingdom Metazoa; phylum Arthropoda; class Insecta; order Coleoptera; family Curculionidae; genus Cosmopolites; species Cosmopolites sordidus. Next base: position 206,702 of record JARFXV010000857.1, on the reverse strand, counting down.
AGAAAATTTGAGTCAAAAGTATTAGGTTTTAAATCAGTGAGTGAGAGAATCAACAAGAGCCGCTTATTCCCTAGTCAAAAGGATGAAAGAGGGATACCAACCGAAGACGCCCATCTGCAATAATGTAGAAGGCAGAAGGCAGAAGGTAAGATTATAAGTAATGCAAAACGTACAAAATTAAGATGGGCGCAGTACTTTGAACACCTCCTCAATTTGAAGGACGAGCAGCAGACATACTACTAGGTACAACTGATATAACAGCTCATGAAGAATCTTCTGTGAGTTCTCCAACACTCGAAGAAGTAAAAACAGCTCTGAAAAACCACCCAAACAACAAAGCCCCGGGCACTGATCAAATTCCAGCTGATCTTCTGAAAGTCGGTGACACCTGCATAGCACATCTCCTACACAGATTAATCACGGACATAAGGACGCAGGAACATCATATGTTCAATTTATAAAAAAAAGGTAACAAACTCTGCTGCGAAAACCGAGGAATATCCTTGCTGTGTACGTCTTATAAGATCTTGACGAAAATTCTAGAAAAGAGAATTAGGCCCTTTACTGACAAGGTAGTTGGTGATTACAAAGGCGCATTTAGAGCTGGACGATCAACCACGGAGGAGATATTTTTAGTTAAACAGGTGCTGAAAAAGTGCTGGGAATATAACATTGATGTGCACCAGGTATTTGTTGACTTCAAACAGGCATACGACAGTACCGTCCGGCGTGTACTGTATAAAATAATGTTGGATTTTGGAGTCTCCACGAAACTGGTTCGGCTTATAAGAATGACAATGACGGATTCTTTGTCACAAGTCAGAGTAGAAAATGATCTGACTTTCAGCTTAAAATTGAATTGAACTTAAACAAGGTGATGGTCTGGCACTAATGTTTTTTCAATTTAACACTCGAATATGTTATTCGGAAACTTCTCGTTGACACCAAGGGAACACTATGCTTCAAATCCGTACAACTCGTAGTATATGCCGACGAGATAAATATACTTTGTAGAGTGCTAAAGAAATGTTTGTAAACCTTGACTCGGTAGCAAGGGAAATTTGACTATATACTAACAAAAACAAAACAAAAGTTATAATATAAACCAGGAAAAAGACGCCAATCCCAAAAAATATCACAATAGGAGACTTTAACCTAGAAAACGTAGACAACTTTGTATTTCCTGGAACTATCAAAGGATGGAAGCGGACCCATCGAAATTAAAAGAATAATATTGATGGCAAATAAGACGAATTATTCGGTACTCCCAATAATTAAAAATAAAAACGTGCAAAGAAAACAAAACTTAAACTATATTAAACGATTATCGGAGCTGTGCTATGCTATTGCAGCGAAACGTGGATTTTAATATCCTGAGTTAACTCAGGCGTCCGAAAAATTACTTAACGCCTTTGAAAGAAATGTCGGTGAAACCTCGGGACCTGTGAGGAAAGACCCGATCTGGAGAATACGATACTAGGGAATTGTGTCGACCCTCGTAAAATTCAAGAAGCTATAATAGGCTGGTCAGTGGAGCGAATGAATGACGGAAGAATCTATTGTATTGTAGTATACAGGAGGCCAAGCCCCGATTTGGGCTGTAGAACCATCGTAAATAAGTAAGTAATAAAGCTACTTATTCCCTGCATTATGTCTTAAGATTTACAGTTACTCAAAAACATTCTTTTGGCCAGTAGTCACTTATATGCGGCGAGACGTGGACCCTCACAAAGAAATCTGAAGAGATTCTTGAAATATTTGAAAGAAGAGTAGCTAAGATCTGAATATTGTAAACTATGTGAGGGTTTAGCTACTCAGGACAGAACACGTAGCAGGAATTAAAGGGGGCGATGATGGGGGGTTAATGGGAGGATGATGGGGGATTAACAGAAAAAGAGATAGATCGAAGACATAATAACCGGACAATGTAAAATGAGATGCTGAAGAACAACTTCACGTCAAAAATTGGTAAGGGGTCGCTGGAGATTGATTCGGTTGGAGTAGAAGGTTGAAGAAGGATAAGGCGCACTAACAGGCTGTAGCACCACGGGAAGAAGAAGATGAATGTTCTGGAATGGTTTATATTTTATTTTATTGTATTTTAGAAGGTTGAGTAGAAGCTCATTTTACTGTTATATTTTTCAGTACTATTAAATATACCATTATTTGAAAAAGGTTGGGAATGCCCAGTTTTAAATAATACTTCAATACGCATTATTCATCAAGATTAGTTAAGCAAATTTTAAAAGCTCTTTACATCATATCTATTAAGATGTTAAAAGAAAATATCGTTTGATCAATTTTTTTTAGAAAATATGTATACACAGATTTATTTTTTATTTTCAGCAAGCGATATTAAAGTAAACGAGGAAATTTATAATTGATTACCTTGCCGATATGATTACATGTTTTAATAATCGATTAATCAATCACTACTTAATATATCAGTTTTTTTTCTCAGACCACCCAAGCTGTAAAATACTTGAAGTATTTTAATTCGGCCAAAAAAAGATTGGCTTCCACTTTTATGAGATGTTTCAGTCTTATTTCTTTTTATTTATTTTTTTTTAACTATAGAAGATAATTTTATATAAGGAAGTTTAATTTTTCTTTTCATGTAATCTAGGCAAAACATATGTGGCAATTATATTTTCTTCGACTTGACATTTAATATTTTGGTAGATTTGGATTTGTATCGATACATAACAGAGCAGTAGGTGTACTTTTTGTAACAACAATTTTAACAAGAAAGACAATATCTGCCAAATGACCACCTCCTGCAGCTCCACAGACGTCCACTCTTTTGTCAAAATTTTGAATGACTTTTTGGCATAACCGTGCCTCCACCAACCAATGATACGAATAATTTCATTCTTTAGCTCAGGAATCGATGGTGGATTGTTGTTACAGATCTGGCTTTTCAGGTTTCTCACAATAAATCAATTGTTTCATTAGCAGAATTAAGTGTTATCACCATCCTGTTGGAACTACGTATGCTCCAAATCAATATTATTCAATTCAGCCCACATCTCACGATATCGAACACCATTCACAGTTACAGCTTCACCAGCAGCATTCTGAAAAAAATATGACCCAATTACATCTCCTGGCCATAATGCACACCAAACAGGGACTCGTTTAGGATGTAAAGGTTTCTCGCGAATCAATCGTGGATTTTCCTTACCCCAAACGCGACAATTTTTGTATTTATTAACATAACCATCAATTTCAAAATGTGCTTCATCTGAAAAGAAAATTTTTGAGAAAAGTCATCTGTTTGTATTTTGACCCAACTCACAAATGCACGACGTTTCGAATGATCCAGTGGATTTAATTCTTCTCTTATTTGATGCTTATATACCTTCAGAGCTAAATCCTTTCGTAAAATACGTCATGTTGTGGATTCACTGAGTCCAAATTATTGTGAACGTCGACTAATGGAAATTTCTAGGTTTTCAGCACCACTTTCACATACCAAATCATTATCCTCTTGTGAACAACCATTACGATTATATATTGCTCTTTTATCTTCCACCGAACCAGTTTCTTCAAATTTTTGAATTCGATTAATAGTGCTTTCAGATGAACGATTGTACCTGCAAATATCAGGTAATTTTCTAAAAACATTTTTCACTGAACGTCCATAAAATAATTGAACAATTTTAACGCGTTGTTGAATTGTGAACGACTCCATTTTTATAAATATTATACATTAAACTTCTGAAATGAGACTAGACTTAGGTAAGATGATATGTAAGAAGATATTTCAATCCTGCAAGGGATGATGGGAAATGTGTCAAGCGGTGTCCGAGGCATCAATTTAAACTTTTTATATCGTGCCGACATACAGCTTCGGGTTCAAATCCACACGACTGTCATATTTTTTTCAAAAATAGTATTAAAATTATTCTATGATATTAATTTCTGATAATTATCATTTATGATAATAAAAACAAATAATTTTAATTAATTGTTAAGTTGTTTGCAGTTACATGGTAAAACTTAAATACTAAAATTAAATATTATATTAAATACTAAAAAATTAAAAACTAAATCCGAAACTTATTTCTATCTTGCCTTAATTTTTAATATTCTCAATTATTTATTTATTTATTTATTTATTCATTCATCGATTGTAGAGTTAAATTTTTTTAAATTATAATAAGCATAAAATTTTAATTAATATTAAATCTATGCGTGTACTTGTTTTATTTTAGCAACCCCATGATTAATTTAGGTTTAATTCACATGATTAATTAACATAATTATTTCATTATTATACTTGTAAAATGTTCATCAGCTATTGATGAAAAGTAACGAAAAAGCTATATTTTATTCGTTGATTTATCCTAAGTGCCATGATATTAGATAAACAACGATAAAGTACAACCAGGTTGTCGGAATATTCCCGTTTACAGCTCAATTTTTTGAATAAATGTGTTATTTTACGCTTTTTTAATTAAACTTTACGCTACCGACTTGGTTTTTTTGTCACACAAATACCGATGTGGGGTTTGAGAGGCCGCAAATACAACACTGAGTTTTGTAGAAAATATGTATAATATATATCAAACTATAGCTTATATTGTTAATTTGGAATCTACAAATAAAAGAAAAGATAAAAATAATAATCAACTTTATTAATCTTTGAAATTATATGCCTTGAAATCATCGGCTCCGTTTTTTAACTAAAAAATTACACTAAACGAAATAAAAATCATTAAAAAATATCACTTCTTAGGAACCACGACAAATGCTTTTCCTTAAACTTTTAGGGTTATATCTATTAGAAAAAAAAATATATATCTGGAATGCTTAAAATAAAAAAAAATGTCCAACAACATATTTGTTTAGCGAACTGTAAATAAATATGTTTTTGCAAGAATATCACTGATATGTGGATTTTCTATTTAGTTTAACTGTAGTTTAGTAATAGTAATATCAGAACCGAGTATTCTGGTTAAACTCATACCAAGCTCAAGTTGAACACCCTTCTCTTCATGTGCTCTAATACTAGTTGTCGAGCTAATTGTTTTATACACACCACGATCAGTTTTGTGCATTGCGCAGTCAATGTGTCAACTTGTGTCGTAAAATTCTATAAAAAGTGTCACAGGCAGTATATCGAACACTTCCCTGACTCAACATCAATAACTTCGCTATGATGCATCGAAAAAGCTAATATAACAGCCTTGCCTTTCCTAAGTACAGGGTGTCCTAGGAAGGTCCTCTCTGCTTTAAAGCATCAATTAGTGGGATTGAGGTAAACCAATTGTTGCAAGTAATATTTTTGTTGCTGCCATGTGCGTCAAACCATTGCGTCAAAGGTAGCACGGCTTGAGTTGGCACCAATAACTTTTTTTCTTCGTCTGTTAGGTTTTCTCCGTCCGAACCTTTGCTACAATATAAATAACAGCTATAAAAATATCCATTTTCAGCATCACACAAACACATGATTTTTAGTCCAGATTTCGTTCGTTTACTGGGCACGTAAATCATCAAAAATGAACGGCCTCTGAAAGGTACCAGCGTCTCATCTACAGTCATTATTGACATTATCTACAGGCATTATTGACTTATGTTATAGACTCTTTGGCAATTTGATACACATCGACCTAATAATCCGTCTAGTTAATTTATCCGCCTCCTTTCTTTGTGCCCTGTCAGCCGCATTATTGAAACGTAGACAATGTAACAAACATAAAAACCTATTTTTGGGCATAACGCAACGAAAAACCTCCGTTCCAGTGCTATCTCTAGCAAAAATAAAATCTACGTCTTCATGATTAGATTTGAAAACAGCTGTATACAACAAAAGTCCAATGTCCATTGGAGCTTGCAGTTCAATCATATCATTTTGTAATTCTGTATATATATTTTATATTCTAACAATTTAGAGTTAGTTAATCTCTAAAAAAATGTTATCATCTATATACTGTTTCCATATATAGCCATCATTCTTTTCATCATCATCCTTGCCATCATTTTCTGTCAAATTGGAAGTGGGTACTCGCAAAATAATATTATGTTGTGGTATTCTAACTGATGATCTGTTTTATTTATTTTTGCCCTTAAAATAACTGAGCCTAGAAAGCGGTGCATCTTCATCTTCTGACGAGTGCATCTTCATCTTCTGGCCAATATTTTCTGTCCGAATTAGGGGCTGGGTTGCCTGAGCATCAGTATAAAATCGTCTCCGACGTCATCTACTTCCGATCCGCTGAAATCTTCTGCAATCAAGCTCTCAATCAAGGACACGTTATTTTGATCTAAAAGATTTATAGGACGCCGTGATCTTTTGGAAAGACGTAGTTTATCTGTAGGTAAACAGCGTTTACCTCCCGACATCCCAGATACATCCATTCTTGAAATTAGCAATTAAATTTCTGTAAATAAGCACTTTAATTTCACCGTAGATCAAACAAAAAACTAACGTAAGTACCGACGTCGGGCCTGAGAGGCCGCGTCGTAATTTGAAATCGACATAACTTGCCAAAATCGTATTCGTTGGCACTACTATTACACTCAAGGGCGTCGGCGCAACTAAACTCACAGCTACTAACGAGTGCAGATCTCTCCTACTCGGGGAAGGGGTAAAACAACTTGTCAACCCGCCACTGCCCCACAGGCCCGACGGTATTTAAAGGTTAATAAAAATGTGTATGATGTATGATATATATTTTTTATTTTACTAAGTATTTAACACTAGAGAATGAAATGAATAGAAGAGAGATGAGAATGAAAAAATAACTGGTAACTTAATAATTATCAGAAATTAATAACAGAATATCTTTAATACTATTTTTGAAAAAACAAAAAAATAATAGTGAGGATTTGAACCCCAAACTGTCAGTCAGCACGGAATAAAAGGGTTAAATTGATTCCTCGTACACACTTAAGATGGCCCACCGCTTGACATATTTCCCATCGTCCCTTGCAGGATTGGAATACCTTCTTATATATTATTTTAAACCTAGGCAAATTCACAACGCCATCTGTGTTTTATTCAAGAATTAAAAAACCGCTCAATTTGAAAGACCCGTTAAGACCGTGTAAATAAAATAATGGGACTGGTTCTCTCTGGTTCCTCTTTGAAGGAAGTAGGCAAACATTTGATGCGTTGTTCAATACAAATTTGAACTCCTTAGAGTCACTTGGTGGATTTTTCCAGTGCATTCTAAAAATCAGTGATAACAATTCTATTTCGAGTAATCGTGCGCTATCAAGTTTTGTTTCAGATTTATGGCACTATGTGACGGAAACTTTTGTAATACTGTAATAACACAGTCTATGGAAACAGTGTTTGGTGAAGGGTCCAGGTTTTCCGGTGGTTTAAGGCTTTCCCAGGAAGTTCAGACTCTATTAAGGATAAAGCTCGTAGCGAAAGGCCTTCAAGGAATGGAAGAAGTGATAAAAATGTGCGCAGAATCTAGGAACTTGTGCGTTCTAATTGTCGGTTGATGGTCGGAATGTTCGGAGAAAAATAGAAGTTGACTTACGGAACAATTCGTTAGATTTTAACCAATGCATTGAGAATGAAGGATATTCCATGGATGAAGCTATTCCAAAATACTTTTGCATTGTGAGTCCAGAATTTCGCAAAACAGTTAGAACCAGCACCACCTACCAAAATAAAACCCATGACATCAAGCTATACAAAAAGGTACAGCATTTCGCATGTGGTTTCAGCTTTTTAGGACAATCGGGAACTCAGGGCATCACCGTTTTTCTTGTCATAAAATTCACTTCCGCAGAGTTTCGCCTGATACGAGGGTCGTTCAATAAGTCCATAGAAAATCCAAGAGATGGCGCTCGTATGATCGGAAATGGTTTGCTTTTAGTAAGCATCATTATTCACCAGATAGCTGTCCAACTCTCAGTTATATTCATCACATGGTTTTTATTATCGATTGAAGCAAGAAACTATTGTTTATTTAGTAAAATGGAAAAAGGTCAGTTTCGAGTGGTGATTAAACACATATTTAAAAGGCTTAACATCGAAAGAGATCAAAGCTGGGTTGGATGAAGTTCATGGCACGTCTACTTCTGTGTTTGCAACTGTTTATAATTGGATAAATGAGTTTAAACGTGGCCGTACATCCACAAAAGATGAACATTGTTCGGGACGTCCAGTGGAAGTGATTACTCCCAAAATGATTAACAAAATCCACGATATGGTTTTAAGTGATCGACGAATCTAAGTGCGCGAAATAGTTAAGGCCATTGGCTTATCGCAAGGTACAGTGTTTTCAATTTTGCACAAAAACTTGGTGTGACAAAAAATTCGGCAAGAGGGTGCCGCGTTTGCTCTCAGTGGAGAATAAACGCAATCGTAAGGTCAACTCTGAGGTTGTTTTGAGTGATAAAGGAAACAATCAAAAGAGTGGATTTTTGAAAGCGAACGGGCTCTGAAGAAGACGAAGACGGTGAAATTAGCCGGCAAGGTTCTGGCCACAGTTTTTGGGATGCACGCGGAATCATCTACACCGATTACTTGGAAAAAGAAAAAACAATAACTGGAAAGTATTATGCGTCGTTATTGCACCGATTGAGCGAAGAAATGAAGATAAATCGTCCTCATTTGAAAAAGAAAAAGATCCTCTTCCATCAAGACAATGCACGGGTGCACACCTGTATAGTTTCAATTGCCAAAGTCATGGAATAAAGTTTGAATTATTACAACATCCACCGTATTCATCGGATTTGGCTCTCAGCGACTTTTTTTTATTTCCAAATGTAAAAAAATGGTTCAGCGGACAACGGTTCACATTGAACGACAAGATCATCGTCTAAACAGATGCCTATGTTGAGGACCTTCTGAAATCTCACTTTTTAGATGGCGTTTCTCCAACTTTTGAAACGCTTGGAAAAATGTATAGAGCTAAAAGGAGATTATGTTGAAGAATAAAAAAAAACACTTATAATTAGTTTTTCTATCTTTTTCTTAGGACTTATTGAACGACTATCGTAGTTTCGGTGCAAAACCTCATATTTTTATAACATCGAACTGCCCAAGCCACGGAATAAACTCTCGGGTAACTTTCTGAGACAACAGGACTCTCAATCTTTCACAATCCATCTTCCATTTCGGGGTCAAATACAATTCATTTTAATGCAATTCATAGTTTTCTAATAACAATGTCAGAACTTTGATAGTTAATAGCAGCAGAACTATTTATAATGTAAATGTTTCTCACACACTGCCTTGTTTAGTACAGTGTGTCAAGTCATCATGGATTCAAGTGATAGGACTCTATTTTTTTGAAGACAATGATGGAAATCGTGTTACTGTTAATGGCAAAGAATGGCTGGGTATGCAAACAGAAGATCTTTGGGTTGAACGGATGTGAATATAAACATTGTGGTGATCCAGCTCCTGGACAATGCAGGATTAATAAAAATACTCAAGAGAATCAAGCCCGTCTAGTTAGTTCAGTGATGTGACAAAGCAGAGCATTGTGCGTCTTAATGTATACATTAGTGTTATTGCACCTAATTTATTAGAAATCTAAGGACACTGATGAGTAAGACTTTAATTTTAAGCTTTCTAAGTAGTATTATAAGTTAGATAAAATTTACTTTTGCTCTTTGTAATCAGATTGTAATGTCCGTGAATGCCTTAAAAAGTATTCATAATAAAAAAAAATATTTGTTCTTCAATATAAAATATAAATTACGGAATTTTGACTTGTAGGTATCATTGTGCCTCTTTTTAAAGCTTTGACGGTCTTACCGGGCAACCCTTTATAAGGTCCTAAGGACTTAATTTGACCACGCTAAAGAAACAACGAAAATATTTACTACATTTTAAAGTCAAAGAATTTAGAATAATGTGCACCACTTGGTTTTGTGAATTCAAAATCAATTTGAAGTTTCCAATGAACTCGATCTCGATAGTTCCGAAACAATGATCTTAAAATAAGCGTTATACAAATTTCTAACAATAATAAAATAACTTTTACTAGACTCCTACCTAAGATTGCGTTTGAATTTATATTTAGAACAATAATTCCTTAAATTAGCTACCAACAGATATTTATAGCAAAAATTCTTTAGAATGTTGATAGAGCTTGTGGAATGAGATATTTTCACGTTGTGGATTTGGAAAAAATGCGACGCCGCTGTTTATATGCGGGAAAAATTAAATAACTTTCAATCTACGTAAATTAGCGGAAAAAAGGATATTGGTTAAAGGCCAACGATTTATTTTCCTCAAAGAATTTAATAGAGATAATTTTGGTATTTTGAAATATTGTAGCACACGTGCAAATTATATAATACTTGATTTTCATCAAGTATGTAATATGTAAATATGGTTAAATATGTAAAGTTTGAAACCAAAATAATTATATCATTTAAATGAAAAAGTATTTCCAGCCAAGAAAGATGATGTGTATACTTACATATACAGGATGTCCACTAATTAATGGTACGCAGCAAAATTGGAAATTTTTTGAGTAAAAATATTGCGATTTAATCCAACTTACCCTAGTCCAAAAGTTAATAATAATCAAGATACAGGGTGTTAAAGTTATAATTTTATGTTCTATTTTTGTCGATAACTGTCTTAAACAGTACCTTTCTTGAACGAAATTTGGTAGTGGGGAGTTTATTAAGATAAGAAATTTAAATTTCAGGAAAATGTTTATGTTGATTGTAGAGGGCGCTGTATGCGACACTTTTCTACGTTTAAATGGCCACAACAACTTTTTTACGCCTTAGTATATTCGCATTTTGAATAAAAATATTATTTTGTCCACCTTTTTCATGTAAAAAAGCAAATATGGCTCCGAGTTAACGTTATCTAGATATCTGCGTTTAAATTGTTCATTGCCCCGTTTAAAATTGCTTTTTTGAAACATAACATTTGTGTTTGCTTTCACTGTTTTGTCTTAGTTCTAGAGGAACGTTACGTAAATATCTGGGTAACTGAGTTTGAAGAAAATTAAGATACATAATCACCAATAATGTTGAAAATGACGTTCGAATACGAAGTGTCGATTTTCTAAATCCCACGCATCTTTATTTCTAAAATTGAATACACCTCTACGTGCAAACGTTGCTTCGTCTGCAAGCAATATTTTTTAAACGACATGTGGTCGGCATTTTTCTGGGTATGACAGAAACAGGCAAATTCCAGTTTGGCTGGTAAATCAGCTTCCAGTAGATTCTGCACAGGCATGAAGTGGAACGGATACATTCCATCCTCGTAGGAAATTCTGCAAACGGTGGACTTGCCTAACCCAATTCCCAAAGTAATTCGTCTTGTGTTTACTTCAGGGTTTTCGGTTAGGCGAATCATAATATATTCTTCCTGGTTAGTGGTTATCCTTTTTCCTGGTCAGCCTTCGGATGACCTGCGGAATATCGTTTCAGACATAAATAACCTGTTTCACCCAGTCTGTCGTAAAGATTTTTGAAAATCTTAAAATCCGGCTGCCTTCGTCGTGGATACATTTCCAAATATCTTCGATGAGCCCGACATGCATTAAAATTTCGATGCGCCTATCATATCTCGCATTTCTTCATTAGAAAACAATTTATGTCTAGGCATTTTGTTCTTGTTTTAAGTAAAAAATCTTTCAAAAAACTATTGTACTATAATGTATTAAAATTATTGTAATTATTATTATTTAAAACTATTTTACATATTTAAATACCTACTATAATAAATATTGACAATCAATACAAAAGTTTGATAGTAACTAAGTTTCCAGAGCGTGTGGATAAATTTGTTTTAATCATAGCCCAATCCATAGAGTCCAATGAACAATCTAAAGGCTGATATCTAGAAAACGGTAACTCGGAGAGACATTTGCAAGGTGTACCTTATTTACGTAAAACCGATGGACAAAATAATATTTTCATAAAAAATGCGACTACACTAAGACGCAAAAAGTTGTAACCTTTTAAACGTAGATAAGTGTCGTAGACAGTGCCCTCTACAATCTACATAAACATTTTCGAGACATTTAAATTTCTTATCTTAAAAAAGAAAAATTAATTTCTTAAATTTCTTATCTTTCTTATCTAAATTTCGTTCAAAAAAACACTTTTTAAGAAATTTATCGACGAAAATTGAAAATAAAATTTTAACTGTAATACCCTGTATCTTGGTTACTACTAACTTTGGGACTAATATAATTTGAGTTAGATAGCAATATTTTTACCTAAAAAATCTGTAGTTTTGCTACGTACCATTAATTAGCGGACACCCTGTATAATTCTATGCCTTGCTTTATCCGCTAACTGCCAGTATAGAAGTATGTTCCATTCTCTTATATTTCTTGTTAGTGTGTCTACATTCTTTCTAGAACCTTCGCCTCTATTCGGATCGATCTCCAGCAGCCCATTGCCAGTTTTTGATTTGCAGTTCTTCTTTAGCATATTTTCTTATATTGTCTTTGGTTTATCTCTCTTTTTCTAATCCTTATACCTCCCTCAATGATTCTCCTTGGTATCCGGTTTCCTGGCATTCTCCCAATTGTCCTGTTTTTCTAAGTCACTCTTACATAGTCTAAAATATCCAGATCTTTATATAGTTTTTTAAATTCGAAGTTATACCTGAATATACTTCAAATGCCGTCATCATTCGCAGCACTTAAACACCTTTTTAGCGTGCATATTTGATTTTGTGGTATTGGTAGATGGCATATCAGGATTAACCAACGATATTCGGCTCTTTAATTATCGTAGAGCATTCACTTTTCATCATAGGTCACATTATTGTGCAAGAAGGTCTTTTTCTTGAATCTGGAGTACAATAACACAACAACATCACAGCGTCTACTATTATTCTCAGCTGTGAGTTCAAAGCACTGACACTGGCACTGGCATTTCAAATACTATACGAAGCACCATTACCTCTCAGAGCTGAACAAATCATATCTCTAGCTCAGGTTATTTACACAGTAGGTTTGTATATTTGTTTTGAAGTTGAAAAATGGCGCTTTAAAATAACTGTAAGGTGGGAAAAAGTCTGATTCGGATAGGTTTTGAGGTCTATGAAATGTAGTAGCCGATAATTAAGTTGAGGACCTAATAACTCGGCTTATATTTTTCCAGTTTCTAATGTTATTGTTCCCAGATACCAGATATGTAAATATGTAACCTGAATTTTAGTATAGAAAATATATTATATTATATAAATATAATATATTTTTGTATAGAAAATACATGCTTGTTGTATGAAAATGATATAAAATATTTTATTCAAAGTATTTCCCATCGCTAGCCATACATTTTTCCCACCTGTCTGACAGTTTGCAGATGCCGCGCTAAAAAAACTGTTGCTCTTTTGAGGCAAACCAATCATGGAGACATTTTCGTACATTTTCGTAAGAAGTAAAGCGCTGCTCAGCAAGTGCGTGTCCTATGGATGCAAATAAGTAGTAATCGGATGGAGCCAAGTCTGGCGAGTAAGCCGCATGTGAAAGTATTTCTCAACTAAACGCCTCAATCGTTTCCAGTCAGTTATGTTGTGTGTGATGGTGTATTATAATAAAGCAAAATCACTTTGCGTTGCCTTTTTTGTATTCTGGTCGTTTTTCACGCAAAGCTTGATTCAAATCGATCATTTGCTGTCGGTAGCGTTCAGTATTAACGGTTTGGCCAGATTCTAGCAGCTCATAATAGGTCACACCCTTCTAATCTCACCAAACACAGGGCATTGTCTTCCGTCCATAGCGATTTAGCCTTGCAGCCGATGTCTGTGGTTTGCCTGGAGTTATCCATGATCTTTTACGCTTAGGATTCTCAAAATATATCCACTTTTCATCGCCAGTCACAATTCGATGGAGAAATTACTTACTTTTGTACCTGGCGAGCAGCATTTCCCAAATGGGTTTTCCGTTTTCCTGCTGTCTTTCATTCAGTTCATGTGGAACCCATTCTTTCCCTTATTGAATCTTTCCCATGGCTTTTATAAAGACAGCTTCTCGTGTCACATTTAATTGATCCGCAAGTTGTTGCGTTCGAGCATCATCCTCATCCAACAATGCTTGCAATTCGCTGCCTTGAAACTTTTTCGATGGCCTTACACGTTCTTCGTTTCTCACGATAAAATAGCAACTTTTAAATTTTTTAAACCACTCAAAACACTGTGATTTACTAAGAGTATGTTCACCGTAAGCTTCGACAAGGTTTCGATGCGATCCTGCAGAAGTGTTCTTCAAATGGTAATAGAAAGTCAATGATGTCGGCAAATCGTAGTTTCCAAGCACAAAATTTGATATGTTCAACATTATTACAAACTATGCTGTTGTACAAAAGTTGTATTGCTGTGACTTGAAAATCTTTGTCAAATGTCAACAAGAAAATGGTGCTAATGGCTCGGTTTGAGGGGTTACCTCAATGACAGCTAAGGCCATCTATGGGCAAATTCCGGTTTCATATTTACAGACCTGGTATTTTAATCTTTGTGATGGTTTAATCTTTCGCAGTAAATATATTTCTGGCTAGAAACCCCATTACGTTAATATGAATAGATACAAATGAATACTATTTTGATAAAAATTGTTTTACAATGGGAACATTATTTCTCCAAATCCATGTACCTTTTACTTTTTAAAACATTACTCAATCACATTAAAACATAAAAGTGATAAAGTAAACTACAAAACATAATAAACTAATAAAACAATTCAATTTGTTGTAAGTTATTAAGCTATTGTTGAGATTGGTATCACTAATCTCATTACAAGTCACTAATCCCGTATACTTGACCATGGACTAAAAGAATGCGAATATGTCAGGTCCACTGCAATTTATTTCTCGACTAACGCTGTAAAACGTCAATTTTTTTCAAATTCTTTGCAAAGGCCGCGTAAGTGAGGATCTTGTTTTAATTAATAGCCACCTTGCGCAATAAGGCAATTTGTTATGTTTACGCTTTCTGCAGTAACATTTCAAGGTTCTTCCATCGGTAAACGAATTATCGACATTTATTTTCCACTTGTCGAATATAACTATATTAGCGGTAAATGAGGCCTTCTTAACTCAGCAATTACTATCACCATAAAAAAGTATGTCAATGATAACCAAGTGCCTAGCTGGAAATAACTGGATCTGGCCAACGAACTGATGTTTTCAGAGATTATAAAAAGTTTTCCAATAAGAGCGTTAGAACTTTGAAATGCAATAGAGACAACACTGTTTGAAATGAAAATGTTACTCGTTCGTTGTGTCAGTTCGTCATAGAAAAATTAACGATTAAACAGTGCGTAGAAATTGGAATTTGGAAGGCGATATCCTCTGGGGAAAAATAATTTTTTCCGACGAAGAACAATTTTCGTTTAATGGGTTTGTGAATAAACCTAAAACCTCCAAGTGATTCAGGAGTTATCTCATTATCCTCAAAATGTCACTGTTTGGTGCGGTTTTTGGGCTGAAGTAGCTACCGGACTTTATTTTTTTGAAGATTATGAGAAAATTCATATTACTGTTAAATGGCGAGCGCTATTGGAATATGAATTGTTTAACGGGGATATAACCAATGTTTTCTTTCAACAAGATGGTGCTACTTGTTACACATCTCACTAAACAATCGATTTATTGAAGAAAAGTTTCCTGGATGTGCAATTTTGTGACATTATTATGTTTTGTGGACTTATGCTAAATTTCTGATTTACAAAAATAAACTACAAACAATTCTTGAGCTTTAACGAAACATTCAAATCACCATTGAATATATACCACGCGATATATGTGAAAGAGTAATCGAAACTGCGTCTCCAGAATCAATTTGACCAGACGAAGCCGAGGGAGACATATCAACATAACATATTATCATTTCTTCAAAATAAAATATAAATAAAGGATTATCACTTGCAGTTGTGCTTGTGCCTCGATTAAAATTCCTGACACTCTTATTGGACAACACTATAGCTATGACTTTTTAGTAATTGTATTGAAGCATAAAAAAAAGTGCAACAACAAGTATACATATTTGATATTGATCTTCACTTTTCAGTACATCATAAACATAAAACTTGATACAGTTTTTCCATCTCTACTTTTTAATTTCTATATTCAATTGCTTTAAAGGTTTCAAAGCAAACAGTTTTAAAATAATTCTGAGCTTTGTATGATACTAAATTAAGCAGTATTCGTGGGGTTCGGCTAAAGGTAATAGGTAAATACATTGTGTTGTTGTACTATGTCGTATCAGACAGTAGGGAGGTTGGTATGAAAAGAAGAAAATTAAAATTTTAAGCAAAACTATATACGAGGTAGTATAAGTTTATGCGTATAACTATATTGTATGATAAGTACCTGGCCTTGACAAGAAAAAAGATTTTAATGGGTAATTTTTTTTCGATCATTCTTTCGATATTTCCTTCAGTTCGATACACTTAGACCAACGTTTTTCTATCTATTGTATTCCCTCTAAAAATACGATTTCTCTAACCTTTGAATACCTATAAATCTATATTTCGCCAACAGTTATCAACGGATGCCAAAAAGCATTCCGATTAGGTTTTAACATCGCAAAACATTCTTTTGAAGTTGACACACGTGCATGTTTCGATATGGAAAGCTTTTCCACATAGAAATGATTTATTAAAATATTCTGCACCCGTTAAATTGAAATTCCCATAGTCTCAGCAATCTTACGCACTTTCACTTTCTGATCGTCTATCACGATATCGTGGATTTTTCAAATCATTTCTGTGGTAACCTTATTTGGATGATCTGGATGACCTTCATCAAAAATGCTTGTACGGCCACGTTTGAATGAAGATTTTCAATATTTTATGGTTGATAACGAAGGTGCAGAGTCCCTATAAACTTCGCTGATCTCCGTTTTAATCTCATAATTTTATTTCCAAAAACAAGTATTTTATCACAGCTCGATATTCAATTTTTTCTATTGCAAAATTTTATTTTAATGGCTGCCATTCGCAAACTAAACCAGCAGCGATTTGATAGCTTGACGGTATTGTCGTGAAAGGTTCTATTTACGAAAAATATCACTTTTTAAATACTATCATATACATTTTTTTAAATACTATCTATTATATAACATCATCTCTGGTCTAGGCTAGGTACTCATCATACACCCCTCGTATTATATATATCGTATTAAATTAGAAATTATAGCTTCTTTTGTAACTGTTAAAAATTAAATTTTGTTGACGATTTTTTAAATTGGTTTATTTATCGAGCAAATATTTTGCATTACATTTTGTCAAATAAATTATTTTTTTGTGTTGATGCAATAAAAATGTTAAGATAATGTTACGGCGACGAAGCTACGTAAAAAAATGTGTCCAAGTGGTACATTTTTTTGTGTGGTACATACAAGCATTTTAGTGATAGTTGAGAACCAGTTGAATATGAACCTCATTTAGAAAAACCGAATTAGTACTAGAGTGCATTCGAAAAATGTGTCCAGATTTGTGGCATATCTATAAAAAATCTGTTTCGAAGGCTTGAAAAAATGTGGAAATAAATATATTGCGGTGAAAGCGGATTGATTGGAAGGAGACAAAATACATTTGGACGAAAAAATAAATACTTCGTGTTTCTTTTTTTTTATTGCGTCATTACAAATGTTGAATGAAAGCCAATTCTTGTCGAATTGCCTCATTTTTAAGTATAAAATAAAAATAATATATTAACGAAAAATATTAAATATTAATATTAATAGTTAAGTATTAAGAGAGTAATGTTTACTAATAAAGAAAAATATTAAAAATAAAGAGGAAATTATGCAAGAAAAGCCTTTCATTAAACACTTCGCTTTTTTATTTAAAAAGTCACCATACTTTTTGATAATAGGAAGATTTACGTAGAAAGGGTGATCGTCTCGCGTCGCGTATTTCATTCGCCTCGCGAATACTTGTTTTGATTTGAGATTTGCTGAGTAGTACTTTCCAAATAAAAATAATCAACTTTTAATGGCAAACATAAAGGTGTCTGATTTAAAACAGTTAATAATGATTAATTTAAGTTTGGAGGAGAAAGTTGAATTAAAAACTAACGGTCGTCCCACGCCTGTGTTGCAATTGAGTCAAGTTCAAAAAGAATGTAAAAATAGGTCAAGTTTTACGCGAAAATCTGACGTTAAACAACAGTCTTTTGTGGCTATGTGGTTGTGAATACACTAATTCTCTGTTTTATAATACAAACAAAATAAGCAATACAAAATTTTATTGTTTTCCTAGTACACTTCCTATATAAGGTTTCAATAGCACGAGAAGTGAAAAGGACAACAAAAAAAATCTTCAGCAGCACTATTTTGTTCATAATAGGGCATACCCTTTCAGTTTAAAAACCCACAAGATGCCACTGGTACGCAAACATTTTTGGTCACTTAATATTTGCAAGTTGATTGTGGTCCTTATTTATTTTTTTAAATAAATTTCTCTATTTAAATGGAACTATACTACAAGGTGGTCCAAAGAGCTGTTAATGTTTGGTTTAATAACGTTATGTCGATATGCTTCAAACTTTTTTCACTCTTGCTCTTCAAGTATTTGAAGGATACATTCAGGACCCTTGCTTTCAACAGGACGGAGCCTCCTGCCGCACTTCCAATCTCTCTTTGTCCGTCGTTCAGGCGCTTTTTCCGGGAAAACTGCTTTTTCGAAGAGGTGACATTGAGTCCTCCCCAAAGTTTGGACCTGACTCTTTGTGATTTTTATGGGGATATCTTAAAAGTCAAGTATACCGCAACCGCCCCGTCATCCTGGAAGATCTAAATAAGAATATTCGGCAGGAAATCTAAGCCATAACTGCAGGCGCTTACTGCCGCATTATGGCAAATTTTATAGGTTGGCTTCAGGAGTGCCATGACAAAAAGGTTTAATGGTTTCAGGGTAAGAGGCTCATCAGCAACTAAGACTATTTAGCGACTGGACCTACAGCTTAGCGTAGGTTCCGAACCACGGTCATCAGCCACCGACAACCCATGCCAGCACTCCCTTTAGGCTATCAACCCTTGGTTGTGTGCTTACCCGTAAGTCTATCAGGAACCCAACCGACTGGCGACTGGCCAACGTAGAACACTTCTCAGAAGGCATTCGGCCTTACCCAGCCTTTAACTGGCGTGACTGAGGGGTAATTCGTTGTCGGATTTTATACTCTTGTCTAGAAACAATAATAGACATTTAAGTGTAGATCTGTGTGTGTGAGTGTGTGTGTGTATGTGTAAGTATATATCTGTGTGTTTGGGGTAGGAAGTAATATGAACAGAAGAAAGAAAGAAAAAGAACCATCCGAGTGCTGGAATCGAATAAACTACCACGCCAACTACAGTTTCGGTACAGCGATGAGAAGCCTTACATGAAAATGGAGCACATTTAGACAATGTATTCTTCAGAACATGAATTTCCAAGTATTTTTCTATATTTTTTGAATACATTTGAAGAGATTTATTACAGAATATGCCGAAGAGATTTAGCAGTGAACATCAAATCACTTTTTTAAATTTATCGTCCGGCGTTTTGCTAACCATTTTCGCATCATCAAGATATAATTTAAGAAAGTACGAGCGAATCTATGGGAAAAACGAATTTCCAAATCTAAGACTTGAAATTCGATAATTGTGACAAAAGATGGGCATATGCTCAAAATTATTCACTATCTAGTTTTTATACAGTTACATACAGTACATACAGTACAGTTTATATACAGTTTCTTATGGTTGAATGATTTCCGCCACGAATTTTTTTATTTTGTCACTATTGATCTTCCAACTTTATAAAATAAAAATCATCACATGATAAAGTTTAATCTTTGCGGAATATTATGATATATGAATAATATCGGGTTACCGATATAATTATTTAAATAATTTTCAGTAGTACTTTTCAAATATAAATAATAAATAATAAAAATATCTATTCTTTGTAGCATCTCAATATACTGTAGTTGTGATAATTCATTAAAATACCAGTAATTCGGTTTCAAATCATGTAATTTTATTGCTTGCATGTTACTGCAGTTATGTGTACTCTATTAGAAAACTTTATAGCTAGCTAAAAATAATAAATAATTTGGTTTGAGACGACACATGAAGAAAAAATTAAACAAAAATATTTTTAAAGTACGTATGTCTTAAATAATTCAGTACCATACTCAGACAAATTACTATTTCTTATATTGTTACATTGCCATTAAAGTCGTAATATACACATAGATGTATTGGGTGTGGGGTCTTTATTACTTATTATTGTTGCATACATCCGCAGTGAATATTGAAACAGAACATTATTGGCGCCAAAAACAGTTATCTCCCTTGTCTTTCTCACACTAATAGTTGTTAATTATTATCACAAATAAATTAGTGTTTTCAAATAGAGTTATGATCGGCGCATTGAAACGTTAGTTACTTTGAAGTTTTTCTTTGTTTTGTATTAAGAAAGTACGAACGATACTTATGAGTCAAAATAATGACATTTTTTTGTTTTCCTAAAACTTAAAATAGTTACAAAAATTCACAATTTTTATTTATAATACTATATCAAACATTGTAATAATTATTACATTATTTATTTATAAAAAGTAACGAATTAACTTCATTATTATTAATTCAGGCTGCTCGACCAAAAAATGTAACAGCGTATTTGTATTTACATATGTATGGGAATTTTGACGCTATAAGATAGAAAATGTATATTATAAAAATATGCATTCTAGAAATAAAGGTAAAGTAGGTAAAAAAAAAACTGTTAACCTCTAATTCAGAAATGTCGTACGTAGTAATCTCTCTTTTTAGCTATAACTATATCTCATTATTCTCTTTGTCTGGTGGTTGCTCGACATTACCAGACCTTTGGTCGAAAGTTTCGTTATTATTAATTGAAAATTGAAAATAAAAGTTTGACTTCAATTATTTAAATAACAATAGTGTCGGTAATGCGAAATTATTCATATACAGGGTGATAACTTATCTTCTATAGAGCAACTGATGATAGTAGAGATCAAAATAAGAGAATGTAGTCAATAAATGTGTTGGCAAACGTAAGTTATTAAAAAGATACAGGTTATTGAAAGTGAAACTAAATTTCATCACATTTGAGAAGATATTTTCTTCATTTCTAATATCATTGGCTCATGGTAAACTATCATATGACCCCACAAATAAAAGTCTAACGGATTAATGTCTGGGCTACGAGGTGGCCAAGGAAATTCACCACCGCGCTCAATCCATCGATGTGAAAAACGTTGATATAAATGATTTCGCACTGCAACTGTAAATTGCGGTGGGGCCCCATCTTGCATGAACCACAAGTCTTGTCTTAATAAATCAATTTCTAAAAACTGCACATATTGATCTCCATTCAGTCTTTGCGGAAACTCAAATGGGTCGATTAAAAAATTGTCGATAATGCCGAACCAAATGTCAATGCTGGAAATGTCACTCTCTTTGTAGGTGTGGATTTTCCAGGGTGTAATAATGATTATTTTGTCAGTTAAAAATTCCACGTTTGGTAAAAGTTGCCTTGTCAGTAAACAATATCTTTTTCAGGAACATGAGATCTTCGTTTTTGATGTAGCAGATGTTGATAAAATTCTGATCTAGCCGTCAGATCTTGTGGCAATCAATTTTGAACAGGCGAATAATGGTAGGGAAACAATTTTTCTTTATGGATAACTCTTGAAACGGTAGATTTGCTAATTCCTGTAAATACCTCCAAACGCCTAGTGTTTAGGATTTTCCGTGATACTAACCAAAATGTCCTATTCTTGTTCTACCGTTATACGTTTCTGTCGTCCACCATGATTGTTGTAATAATAAAACGAACCTGTTTCGCCTAATTGGTTGAAAATTCTTTGAAAAATGTGTCGATCTGGAATGATTCTGGTTGAGTAGAGCTCTTCATATCTGCATAACTGCAGTCGACTATTATTTGACGCAGAGCATATCCCTTAAATCACGGTTAGGAAACTGATTAAGTCTGGACATTTTTTACAAATTATTTTTGTTTTGTTGTTTCCACCTACTTTTAATAAGAGAGAAAACAATGACAGTTGTTATCGAGACGTAACAATTTGTGCACAACATTCAAGGCACGCTTTGTAAAGTGTATTTTTTCAGCCATTGACAAGAGGTGTAATGGAATATTCGAACACGAATATCTCGTAAACGGCGTGATATATCGATATTGATCAAGGGTAACAGACACCAAGACGTGAGAATTATGACTCTTCTCTATTTTGAAGCAAAAATATTCCCAGCTTTATAGGGTAAAACATAACTGCGAGTTAATTCGTCGCAAAGTAGGTAGCAAGCGTCCTCTAGGAACTATGCTCAAATCCTTTAACCGTTTTTAAATTATCTCAATTTTTCGAAAATTTAGTTTCACTTTCAACACCCTGTATCTTTTTTATGGCTAACATTTACCAACACATTTATTGACTAAATAGTCTTATTTTGATCTTTAAAATCTGCAGTTGCTCTCTGGCTGATAAGTTATGGGACACCCTGTATAATAACATTGTACAATAACATGCCAATATTAAACATTACCAAGTGATATATTTTTATTCCATAAAGTTGGAAAATGAATAACGAAAAAAATAAAAAAAATACGCGGCGGAAATCATTCTATCATAAAAGATTATGTATAAGAATGGTTGAAAATATAATTTTTCTAAAAAAATTGGACGGTGAAAAATTTTCAAATTATGACTATACTTCAATTATAGTTCATTACGTATCATTTGTCACACCGAGTACTATAATAAATTGTGTACCGAATTGTGTACGAATAATAAATTGTGTACCAAATTTCAAGTCTTAGAATTGGAAACTCGTTTTTTGATTCGCTCGTACCTCTTTTATTTGACAATTCAAGTACCAAGGTCATTTGAATACATTTTTATTTTATTCACAAGAAATAAGTAATAATGAGAAGAAGTAAATAGTGTGTCAATAAGTTTTAATGTGATATGTAGAGGTTTTTTCCATCGAAGAGATGGAAATCTATACAATTTAACAATACAATATCCCAATAGCTGGACGCCTTATAAAACGACAATTTATCGTTTATTCAAGCGGTTTCAAGAATTCTGATAAGTTGAGGATAGGCCCCTATCAGAGGTCCAAGAACAGTACCAAGCGATGAAAATATCGCACGTACGGAGGAGTCTCTAGAAATACCAAAGTAACTTGTACATGATGTTTACGATTCACAAAAATATTTACAACGGACGACCAAATGACACAAGGGAGTCCAAACTCATACTGAAGATGTATCAGATGTTGGTCTGCCTCTCCGTCAAAAAGGAAGTCAAAAGTGTTGTCAGATCGAACGATGCGCCACCGATCTCATTACTATATTTACAAACATCGTATAAGAAATAATGTATTATTATGTTCTCAACTTAATTATCTGCCTTTTTTAAATACCTTTGACATTTATTTATGAAAAAAATAATACAAACTTAATCTTTGAAGTAATCTTTCTCACTTTCTATACACTCTCGCCATCTTTCAGGCAACTGTGGAATTCCATATCGAAAAAAAACTTGTTGGTTTTGATGTAAAAAAGTTATTGAAGCTTTTTTTTCGATTTCCCCAAGAGATATCGGTCATTAACTATGATCACGTGATGGCAGATATCGGTAGAGATGTGCAGTGTGCAGGGATCGGTAGAGATGAAAAACCAAAGGGATCAAAACTGGAGAATACACAGATAGGACAAAATCTTTGTGCTCAACTAGGTGATCATTTCCATAGTCATTTTTGCTGTATGTGGCCGTACGGTCTCCCGAGCAAATTGATTTCTCTTCATCCCTTGCCTGTATAACGCATAATTTTTCCTCCAGAATATCACTATGTCGCATCGATAGCTAGTGATCATTGTCATCAGTGCCAGTTTGACTAGACTGGAGCAACTCTTAATGAATACATTAAGAGTTGCTCCAGAGCAGTGGCTGATGACACTCAAGCCTTAACCCATGATTTTTATTCCTTTGGATTATCGTAGACGATCCATTTTTCGTCACATGTCACAATCCTATGCAGGGAGTTTTTTTTTAAATCTGGGGACCAATGACCCAACAACCTCATATCTTTTGAAATTTTTTCTAGCTTTCCTGGCTTTTCTCAGTTGAAAAGCGTAAAGAAAAAGTGTTTTCAATGTTGGTTTTTGAAAGGTTTGATTTTTCAAGTTATATTCATAGTAGTCTCCTGCTATTATATGAGAGAGGTGTGTAACAAAACAAAAATAATTTTTTATAGCAGTATAATGAATAATTACAGCAGAATATTATTTGGTCACAATTTATGTAACTTATCCATTTATATAATAAAATAGAAAATAGAACATAAAAGTAAATAAATTTCGAGCAAATGGCACTTACTGAGATTAAGGGGTAATGTTACAATTCTTACACCAAGAGTTTGAATTGTAACAGTAATGATGGTCAATTGTAACATACCATAACAAAAACAATAAACTAAAAATGAAACGAAAAGTGATCAGTAGTTTACACTAAAAACATATTAAACAATCAAAAACAGTACCGGTTATTCCGACAAACAAAAAATGGATCATTTTTGGCATAGGTGGAGTGAGCTCATTTATGACAGTCTTAATTTTGGGATCTTTTTCTCATTAATCTTTCTATTCTTTCCTCGAACGCTTCTTTTTCTGCTGTATCTGTATATATTGCACTTTTCCCCGTCTTATATTTCACTTGAGGTGGTACTTTTGGAAGCGGTGCCAGATCTGAAAGGAAAATCCTACGTGGCGCTGTATGAAGAGTGAAGCTTGATATTGGTTAAGCCGACGTCTGGGCAAAATCTGATATGATGTTGAAGGTGCTGAAGGAGATGCAGTGTTAATCAGTTCTGTAGATACAGTCTTTTGCTGATCAGATTGCTCAGGGGTGACTTCTCCGATAGATTGGACCGTGACACTAGCCGGAGTAAAATCATTATCCGGAAAAATATCTTTGTTAAATGGCCATATGCCAGTGTATGCAAACCCTTGAGTAATATTAATTAGTGTCGCAGCAAAAGAAATAGCTTCTTTAACAAGCCCCGGTAAATCATAAATGGTCATTCGTTGTCCTGGGTGATTTTTCATCCAATGATCTGCGGCAGTATTAAATTTAGTTTTAAAAGGTCCAGAAACTGTCTCACCAAGTGGTTGTAGTTTTGTGCGATGTAAGTGGAGGAAATTATAATATAGGCATTACGTTTTTTACAATATTGAATGACAGAAGTGTTAATGTGTAATGAATGATTGTCCATTATAGCCATAGCCATCCTTGCGTTGTTCCTTAGACTCAGTTGTATAAAATATATGCCAAATATCGTAATATTGTTATATTTTAATATAATCAGAAAAATAGTGCGGTATCATTTTTTTACAACTTACTTATATCAAACTGACATCTACTGACGGCAGATGCAAGTACTGTAAAAGGTGTAACTTTGGTCAGTAAAGCAATATCCGATGAAGTTTCGATTGCTCCCAATAAATGTCATGTAAAAACAAATGTTGCAATTACCTCCCAGTTACAATTGACACACCTCTCCCCTACTCAGTTTTGAAGCTGAAAGGTGGCGCTTGAAAATAATTATATGCCGGAAAAATTCTGATTGGGATAGGTTTTGTAGTCGATGAAACATAGTGTATGAGAATTAAGTAGAGAACCTAATATATGAAGCATGACATATAAATTAGGTGTGGTCAATCGTAAAAAAACCCAGCGAGTTAAATTCAGATGCTACATATTATTATTTCACGTATTTTGTTTTTTGACCCGTTTCAACTCCTTCCCAGTATTTTAATGGTTTTGTGGTATAAACAAAATTTGTCACAAATAGTCCAAAATATCCTACATAAAATGCACAGGTCATCATCTACTCCTACAACAATTCGTTTTAAGCCTCAACGCCCAATAATAAGAAAATTATAAGATTGAATTTATCAGAACGGTGACAATATAACGTTTATTTGTGTAAATTATAGCTTTCATCAAAAACTAATAAAACTTTTCGTCAGTTTGTATTGTTTCTGAACCGCAAGGTTCATGATAAATATTCAAATTAGAAGGCATGACAGTGTCATAAAAGATATGAAAATGACAAGAGAATTGGGTGTAGGAATGTTCATGGTATTCTGTGGGTTTACTCAACTGTTTTAAATCAATGCACAATCTAACTAATAGATTAGTATTAATTTATTTATTCACTTTATCTATCAGTATACAGGCTGTACAAATTTCAATGTGCCAATTTTTAGACGATGATTCTAAATTTAATTGCTAACAAAAATTGTTCCTCTTTTCTATAGTCTAATTCTTATAAATATTCTTTGTTAAGTACGATCTAACTAATAGATTAGTATTAATTTATTTATTCACTTTATCAATCAGTATACAGGTTGTACAAATTTCAATGTGCCAATCTTCAAACAATGATTCTAAATTTGAATTCTAAGAAAACTGTTCCCCTTTACTATAGTCTAATTCTTAACAATTTTCGAAATATTCTTTCTTAAGTACGACCTAACTTATATATTGGTATTAATTTATGTATTCACTTTATCTATCAGTATACAGGCTGTACAAATTTCAATGTGCCAATCTTCAGACGATGATTCTAAATGTAATTTTCCATAAAATTGTTCCTCTTTATTATAGTCGAATTTTTATGAATTTTCTAAATATTCATTTTTAAGTACGATCTAACTAATAGATTAGTATTAATTTATTTATTTATTTTATCTATTAGTCTACAGGCTGTACAAATTTCAATGTGCCAATTTTCAAACAATGATTCTAAATTTAAATTCTAACAAAACTGTTCCCCTTTACTATAGTCTAATTCTTATCAATTTTCGAAATATTCTTTCTTAAGTACGACCTAACTTATATATTGGTATTAATTTATGTATTCACTTTATCTATCAGTATACAGGCTGTACAAATTTCAATGTGCCAATCTTCAGACGATGATTCTAAATGTAATTTTCCATAAAATTGTTCCTCTTTATTATAGTCGAATTTTTATGAATTTTCTAAATATTCATCTTTAAGTACGATCTAACTAATAGATTAGTATTAATTTATTTATTTATTTTATCTATTAGTCTACAGGCTGTACAAATTTCAATGTGCCAATTTTCAAACAATGATTCTAAATTTAAATTCTAACAAAACTGTTCCCCTTTACTATAGTCTAATTCTTATCAATTTTCGAAATATTCTTTCTTAAGTACGACCTAACTTATATATTGGTATTAATTTATGTATTCACTTTATCTATCAGTATACAGGCTGTACAAATTTCAATGTGCCAATCTTCAGACGATGATTCTAAATGTAATTTTCCATAAAATTGTTCCTCTTTATTATAGTCGAATTTTTATGAATTTCCTAAATATTCATTTTTAAGTACGATCTAACTAATAGATTAGTACTAATTTATTTATTTATTTTATCTATTAGTCTACAGGCTGTACAAATTTCAATGTGCCAATCTTCAAACAATGATTCTAAATTTAAATTCTAACAAAACTGTTCCCCTTTACTATAGTCTAATTCTTATCAATTTTCGAAATATTCTTTCTTAAGTACGACCTAACTTATATATTGGTATTAATTTATGTATTCACTTTATCTATCAGTATACAGGCTGTACAAATTTCAATGTGCCAATCTTCAGACGATGATTCTAAATGTAATTTTCCATAAAATTGTTCCTCTTTATTATAGTCGAATTTTTATGAATTTCCTAAATATTCATTTTTAAGTACGATCTAACTAATAGATTAGTACTAATTTATTTATTTATTTTATCTATTAGTCTACAGGCTGTACAAATTTCAATGTGCCAATCTTCAAACAATGATTCTAAATTTAAATTCTAACAAAACTGTTCCCCTTTACTATAGTCTAATTCTTATCAATTTTCGAAATATTCTTTCTTAAGTACGACCTAACTTATATATTGGTATTAATTTATGTATTCACTTTATCTATCAGTATACAGGCTGTACAAATTTCAATGTGCCAATCTTCAGACGACGATTCTAAATGTAATTTTCCATAAAATTGTTCCTCTTTATTATAGTCGAATTTTTATGAATTTTCTAAATATTCATTTTTAAGTACGATCTAACTAATAGATTAGTATTAATTTATTTATTTATTTTATCTATTAGTCTTCAGGCTGTACAAATTTCAATGTGCCAATCTTCAAACAATGATTCTAAATTTAAATTCTAACAAAATTGTTCCCCTTTACTTTACTATAGTATAATTCTTATCAATTTTCGAAATATTCTTTCTTAAGTACGACCTAACTTATAGATTGGTATTAATTTATTTATTCTCTTTATCTATCGGTATACAAGTTGTACAAATTTCAGTGTACCAATCTTCAGACGATGATTCTAAATTTAATTTCTAACAAAATTGTTCCTCTTTACTATTGTCAATTTTCTAAATATTCTTTCTTAAGTACGATCTAACTAATAGATTTGTATTCATTTATTTATTCAGTTTATCAATCAGTATACAGGTTGTACAAATTTCAATATGCCAATCTTCAAACAATGATTCTAAATTTAATTTCTAACAAAAGTGTTGGAAATTTTCGACGTTTGGAGTAATTTTTCCTAAAATTGCTGATAAATTCTTGTTAGTCATTGAACTTACTTGATTATATAGTTATCTAACGTCAAAACGTGCCAAACTCTGCAGGCAGTGATTTTCTTTTTCTAACTAATTCTATCTAAGACCAGTTTTATTTATCATTTACATTTTTTCACTAAATGCCTCTTTTCTGCGTAGATTTTCGATCCCTTCTTTATGTTGTTCTTCGCTTACTTATTTCCTTGTAGTCTAGTTTCGTTTACCTTCTAGCTATTTTTTAAATATCCTTATGGGTTTTCAGTTTATAAGTCAATTCCGATTTTATTCTTTTATTACTTTGTGGAAAGTTCGTAGAGATTTTTCATTAGTTATTCTTTTAACGCTTGTAAACAAAATCTGTCTTGGATTAGAAATATTTATTTACATGCTATTAATCCCTGTGGTATCTATAATGTTTACGTTCATAAGTGTGCCATTTATGGAGGGGGTCTGTTGGGCGGACCATGGTGCAAAAGTGGTTTGGTCAGTTCGGAGACGGACATTTTGGCCTGGAAGATGGACATCGCTCTGGCCGTTCTTCAAGGATTAATGTCTAGGAAGTTAATCGACCGGCGTCGAAAATCGTTAACCACATAGTATATTCTTCATGAACGGGAACAAAAAGAAATCATTGAGTGCAAAATCAGGATTGTAGGGCGGATGACCCATCACTTAGATGCTTTGACCGGTCAAATATTGAATTATTCGGTCCGATGTGTGAGGGCTCGCGTTGTCATGTTGAAGAATGATCCTGCGTCGCTGGTTGTTTTTTCTTATTTCTTCAAATACTTCTATCAAATAAATCATTGTGTTCCATTTAGAATTGATCGTTCTACGATTCTCTAGTAGCACTGTAGCCACATACCCATTTATCCCAAAAAAAAACAGGCAACCATTTGCTTCGAAGTGCTTCTTGCACGAAAAACTTTTTGTTGGGTGTAGCTCATTTTGCAGTCGACTGCTGTTTACTTTTGGGCTTATACGCATAGATCTAAAATTCGTCACCTGTGTGCCTGGTATACACGGCTTTTGATGCAACACAATTGTATTTTTCGAGCATTTCTTTGCACCAATCGACAGAAGCTATTTTTTGAGCGATTATCAAATTATGCGAAATAAAACGCGCACAAATCTTTTTCACGGCTAAATGTTACCGTGAAAAAGATTTGTGGGCGATATATATATATATATATATATATATATATATATATATATATATATATATATATATATATATATTGCCTCTCCGAACTGCTTTCCTTGCGTTCGTCTAGAGCTCGGCTGATGACGGCTGAAAGGCTAGAAACCGGTCCCGAGAGACACGTGACGTCGTATGGTTGACAGTTCGGTGAAGGCGATCGGTGGCACCACGTGGAGAAAGGGTGAAAGATTTCTGTAATATTTTCCCTCCACGGTTCCGTTACGCTACCTTGTGGGCATACCTGGTACTATACCCGAGGTTCCAGGCAGAATGTTACGAGCGGTCCTGACTGCTACGAGCATTCGCCGTATGATGGCGTGAGTTGTGTGCGATCACGACCCGTCATTAAAATGGCCAGTTGATCTGGTCTGGCCCCGATCGCCTCTCCGAACTGCTTTCCTTGCGTTCGTCTAGAGCTCGGCTGATGACGGCTGAAAGGCTAGAAACCGGTCCCGAGAGACACGTGACGTCGTATGGTTGACAGTTCGGTGAAGGCGATCGGTGGCACCACATGGAGAAAGGGTGAAAGATTTCTGTAATATATATATATATATATATATATATATATATATATATATATATATATATATATATATATATATATATATATATATATATATATATATATATATATATGTAAGTATAACACATTGGCATGCCATTTGGAGCAGAGACAATCCAAGATCAGAGACTATCAAGAACAGAGACAATCCACATATTCAGTTCAAGTTTGAATTCCATAAAGTGACTTGGTGGTTCGTAGTAATTCTTTTCATAAATTGGGCACAGTCTGACGGAAACTTTAGCAAAACCTCAATGAGTTTATGGAAAAAGTGCATTTTAAAGAGCCCAGGTTTTCAGGTGGTTTAAGACACCTCGCAGCGGAATACCTTCAAGTGCAAAAAGTGATAAACATGTCTACATAACCTGGAATATTGTGCATTGTGACCGTCGGTCTAGAGTCAAAATGATCGGGAAATAATTAAATTTGACTAGTAGACCCATTCATCACATTTTTTTAATCGAATCTCGGTCTTTTAAGAATGCCTTAAACCACCTGAAAACATGGGCCCTTAACAAACCAATTTTGCCCAATTTTATCATCCAGCGAGACATCCCAGTGCCATACATCAAAGAGTCAATTAAACAATATAGTGAACGATCCAGTAAAATACTAACAGAGCACCCTAATGTGTTAATCAAGCAACTAGAGTTACTATGGTTGTTTTACTAGTGATTAAGTTCAGACCTATAGTAGATACAAAAGTACTTTATAGCCAGTACAAAACAAAAACCGTTGCACGTCATCTATTACGCCATTGAAGAACAGCAGAAATACCACTACATAAATTATATAATAAAAGAATCAAATGGAATCTATTCCATAAATTTCAAATTTAGCGGCTGTATTCGGTTGGGAGCCTATGTAACGTTGTCCAGTTTCACATTTTTCTTGTTGATATTTATTGACACGTTTGGAGAATATCCCATGTATAGATAATACACTATGAACTATCTGAACGTTTAGTTTCATTTCTTATATTACGATCGAAAACAATTTGTTTAAGAACAACCACAGTATTATAATTGTCAGAGTAGCATCTGCAAAATGCTACACTATTAATACAAGATTTTGAACAAGAACGAGACCATAATGATCCATTGTTACCCGTTCCTGCAGTTAGAATATGTAGCAGTTAGTTTAAGTCATAGTTTTTTTAGCGTGTTGTAATATCCTTAAAGTTGAATGTCCACTGTTGGTACTATTTCACAAAAGGTGAATAACAATAAAGTTTTAAAATCGCCTAAGAGCGTAGTTCTACTAAAAGGGTTACCAATACTGCAGCTTCGGATACAAGTTCTAATCATGACACCATTTATATTATGTATGAACACTGTAAGTTTTCGTTCTAAGAATTGCAGAAAAGATTGTTCTTAATGCAGTGCTGGCTAGTGGGTTTTTAAAGTAGAAGGGTGGAGAAGAAAATAGTGCTGCTGAAGATTTTTTTTTGCTTTCCCCTTCCTCCTTTGTACTTTTCATGCTATTGAAATCATATACATGTCGTGAACCAGAAAAATGAGTTAAAGGGAAGAAAACTGGACGGAAATAAAATATGGTGTTTTAACCACCCATATGTGGTTATTCCTAGGTATTCACTGTTTAATTCTCATTTTCAAGATAGCATCACATTTAAAATTTCTTACATGAGCAATTAAAAGAGAAACAACTATTTGATGAATGTTATATATCATCGTGCAACATATTGAAAGAAGTAGGTTTTAAATCGAAAAAGATGATCCAAGACGAGGGCTTATAGAACTTCCCAATGTTGCCCTAAAACGTATACATTTTTGAGAGATTATATGAAGGAAAGAAAAATAGCTTTGATCAAGAAAAAAAAATCAAGCTAACAGAACATAAAATAATGAATTGGTATGATCAATGCATATATTTCATTATTTTTTTTTATTTTATACTTGCATATTATATATATCAATAAATGTCATTGGTAATTATATAATCTTTTTATTTTAATAACCATTCAAATATTAAAAAAATATCGATGGTTTTTGAACGAAGTATTTTAGATATGCTGAATCTATCTAGAGGTACTAAATCAACGTCACTTGGAATACTTACCTTTGTTACAATTTTTTTAGATACTTAGTAATTTGCCTTTAATTTGGAGTTGATTTTGTTAATTGTTATTAAAGTTTAAATTGTAAAAATAATTCGCTAAAGTAAGGTTATGATATTTAATCTCAATATGGCAACAGGACAGTCAAAATGTTGATCACGTGCTTAATGACGTGCAACTGCTTTTATTTTGTACGAGCTACAGGTTACAATTAAATGTGGAGCTCGATTACTGAATCGATCTGCACATGCCATTTATAAGTTGTCAAATCGTGAGCTTATTGTCCGCATGGACTCATGTATTTCTATGAGCACTTTCTTTATTGCACTATGAATTTTGAAACTAATCATATATTGAGAATGTATTGTACACCCGTATTGCTTATTCTGATAGATTGAATGTGTTAGAACGGTGACAAATGAAAATTTATTTTACTGTCTTGTGTTACTGTGTAACTGTGGATGAAAATGACGAAGAAATTTTGTAAAGTAGAAGATGAAGAGGTCGATGATTTCTACAGTCAAAAAAAGAACCGAAAAGTTTATTGAAGTTCAACCTAAAGATAATTCTACGTAGATTCAAAAGCACTGTACATATGAGGTGTGTAAATAAAGTAGTCAGGCTCGTGATGTAACATTCGATCTGGCAATACTGTTGCATTCCGCTTTAGAAGGAAGACAGGCCAACAACTAATGTGTCTTCAGTACGAGTTTGAACTCCCTAGAGTTATTTGGTGGTTCGTAGCAATTCCCTTTGTGAACCGGATTTTCCTAGTGCGTTTTGAAAATTAATGGGTACACAAAATTTATCTTGGACACACTGGGACGGAAACTGGGAAAGAAAAAAAACTTTAACAGGCCTATGAAAATAGTGTTTTTTCAAGGGTCCAGGTTTTCATGAGATTTAAAGCATTCTCAGAAGACCAAAACTCGATTGAAGATGAACCTCGACGCGAAAGGCCTTCAACTGTGATGAAAATGTTAACATAGTCAGGGTATCTTGTGCGTTGTGATCGTCGGTTGATGATCAGAATGATCGAAGAAGAAGCGAATTGGACTCACACAATCGTTCATCAGTTTTTGACCAATGAATTGGGGACGAAAAATCTGTAGAAAACATGAACTGTTGCTCGGAATAGTTTTTTTAGAACGCACTAAAAAAATCCGACTCGCGAAAAGAATTGCCACGGACTATCAAGTATCTCTATGGAATTCAAACTCGTACAGAACACGTCTTAGATGTTGGTCTGCCTTTTCTTTGCCTGCCGCATTGAACGCTACGCCACCGGTCTCATTACTTTACTTACAAACCTCGTAGGAGCGAATCATTGATACTATCAAACAGAGATAAAGGCAGAATAATATGATATAATATTAAATATCTGAAGAAAATAGAAGAAAACATAAGAAAGGACAAAATCAAAGAGGAAATATACAGGAAAAACCTAAAGATATAGTCGTTGACGATAATTCAAGAGAAATAATTGAAATAGTTAAGGTAATTTCACAGGATAATGAAAGACTAAACAAAAGAATATATGAAACAAGACCGCAAGGAAAGAATCGAAAAGGTAGGTTAAGAAAGACATGGAAAGAAAAAAAGCAGATTAAAGAGTATATGGTTATATTCCTAATGAAATTCAAACGTTAATAGATACTAGGCAGTGTAATGCATGGAATAAAACTCAAAATGTATATTAAGAGTGGAGGAATAGGAGAAAATTTTAAGAAAAACGGGAGTTTAAAGATAATAGGGATGGGCTATATCAAAGAAAAGTAGGAACGAGGGAATTAAAAAAAAAACTAGAGTAATGAGGGGGCACAATAGACGGAAGGTCCCTGGAAAGTCCATATCTTTGCGTAAGAGCAGATAGCGAAGAGCACTCTAGCAAGACATTGCGAACAGAAAGAGGAGTACCATATAAAGTAGATACTGACAGAGGGTCACCATTTATTTAATGACCATGTGAGAAGCGACAGGGCCCCATTCTATTCCACTTCGGTCTATTCCACTTCACAAAAAGATGACGCTTGAGAGCTGGAAGTGGACTACATTCGATGAATTTAGGTTTCAAGGTATATAACTTGGACGAGTAACCCAAAGTATCCCAGCCGAATTGAACAATATATTGAACAATTAGTAAGATGGAGAAAGCATCCTGGTGACAGAAAAGGGGTAAGATTGGAAGATTTTCTTTTAGAGCCCTTTTGGTGCAGTAGTTGGCTCGTTCATTACTCAATATGGACGCATGGCCAGGGATCCAAAGGAATTTTATTACCGATCCTGTAGATTAGGATTTCTGGATGAGGGAGAGAATGTTAACAACTAGAGGCAAGGATAGGGGAGAAACAAGAGAATGAAGATAACTGACTGTAATCAGTGCAGATAAGCCCACTGAATGTTGGACGGGAGAGTGTATGAGAAATAACCTCTCTAATGGCCAAAAGTTCCGCAAAAGTATACTATTCCAGGTGTGAAGATGAAAAACATACGTAAAATTATCGTGGACGAAGGCCAAGCGAATGAAGGGTCTGCATCTAAGACTTATTGCATATCTCAAGAGAAGATCCAACTTTCTTATATTAACTCGTGTAATTTCAGGAATACAATGAAGACTGGGGATGGGACTGGTTATGAACGCTCCTAGAGCTAACGTAAGAGCCGAGTTTTACACCCCTTCTATCCGACGGAGGTAGCTTGCAGGGGCGGACATGTAGGCGATGAAGCCATAGTCAACTTTTGGGGGGATGATGAGGGATTTGTAGAGGTGGAGAAGGATGAGGTCATTGCAGCCCCTTTTTTGATGAGAGAGCAATTTTAATACATCAAAGTCTCAAGATGTATGCGATTTAAGAAGTGAAATATGTTCTTTCCAATTGAGTGTACTGTAGAAAGTGAGGCCAAGGAATTTTATGGAGTTAGAAGAAGGGACAGGATAGTTGCAAAGGGAAAATACATGGAGATGAGGGTAATTTCGCTTGCGGTAGAAGTGAGCAGCAGATGATTTATCTGGCGAGAAGGAGAAGTCAAACTTAGATGACCTTTTAGTGAGGGAGTTAAGAGAGCGCTGAATAACTCGCTCACAAGTTCTGGGGCTAGGGGAAGAGTAATAGAGTAGAATATAATCTGCATATAATTTAAAGGAAATAGAGTTTAAATAAAACAGATTAAAGAAACACAGAGAAAATAGTTTAAAGAAACAGAGCAATGTTAAACAGGGAAGGACTAAGCAGAGACCCTTGTGGATGTCCATTTTCGAACTTGCAAGCCATGAAGTTGTGGATATATTTCAGAAAATGGCCTCTTATACTCAAGAATAAAGAGAGGCAGCGATATTATGACCTCAGACTATGTCAAAAGTATTGCTAAAATCTAGGGATACTGCTATAAGATGATCTTCCTTATCGAAGGATGACAAAATATAATTTTCTCCTTCCACTTTTCTCTTCTCTTTCTCTTCTTTTCGCCCCCAAGCCAACCCCCCCCCTCCCAATATCAGCAAGTATCTCCCGAGACCGATTTCCGTCCTTAAGGCGTCATTAGTCGGGCTCGCCCTGAAGAAATGACGAATTATATGGAGCATGGGAAAAATTTTTCCTTCTTTTTTGAATATTTTTACTATATATCCCACAAGCCTAGTGGCAACTACTAATTTATGAAAATTGTCCCGAAATCTTGAAAAATCTCTCAATAGTACACCCTGTATCGTTTTGTTAGAAACTGACTAAAAAAACTCTTTAAATAATGTGTCCAGTTTAAGTATTGTTATGTTAGATTAAACTTTTTATATAAGAGTCTTATTGCATTATTGTCATTTATTATGTCGATTTGAAGGTTTTATAAATACTTGTTCCTTCGAACGTTAGTTTCTACTTAAGTAATAAGAATTATGTTCCTCAGTTTATCAAACGAGAAATAACGCCAAATGGGAAGGGGTAAATGCAATTGCAATGCAGAAAAAGACATGTTGTTACTCAAGCAGGTGTGCTATAGGTTAGACGCTGGTGTTTTAATGATATAATTAATGTTTTAGTAGCTATCTTGTTGGTGATAATGTCCAACAAATTTACATACGTTGGTGTCGAGTAAAGGATTGTCTTACGGTATTTTACATGGTTCATTACGATCTTCGTATTAGCAAGATTGCCAAGTTATTTTTGGGAAATGTGAGTCATTACTGGAAATTGTTATTTGATCGTTAGAGATGTAATTTTATTTTAATGCATCTTGATTCAGAATCTTGTTTCGGTTTTGTGCAAAGGCAATAATAAATGATAATTGAAAGGTGCTAGATTAAGTTAATCGATCGGAAGTAGAAGTTGATTGACGTGTTTTATGCTTTTTTGAAAAATATTTTATTCTTACTTAAGAATTTTTTAAACCGTACAATTGAAGAGACAATACGAACAAATACAATACTACAGACAATACGAACAAATACAAATTATTGGACATAAATGATTTTATTGTTTTTCATTCTGCAGGTGGCTGAATCAGTCTCTGAAATAGTGATGGTCTTAAAAACCATCAAACTAACAAAATTTAATGAGAATTTCGTGGGGTGACAAAAATGAATACAATATAATAACTCAAAAAATATTGTGTACAAGGACCATATTCTGTACAAGGGCAAAGCATACTACAAACATTCGCCAGTGTCTTGCTCTAGGTGGTGCGACTAGTATCATACGAGTCCGATTGATGAATACTGTAGGACCAGAGTCCGGTTTCGAGAGATATTGTTGACAATGTGAAGTGACTTCAACAAAGTTGAAGAATAAATATGGATGAAAGTTTCTTTGCTTCAATTAGTTTTCTCGATGAGTCTAACTACAACTCTCTATAGTTCAGGAAAACATCATAAGAAGTGATTTATGACCATGGGACACTAGTTCCTGGTATACGCTGAAGACAAGCAGAATGACTGATTAATGAAGTATAAGAACAATGAGCAACAAAAATACGGAACATAAACTAAGTAATTAAAACTGAAACCTCATGATGACAAAAAAATAACTGAATTAAAAATAGTCGTGCAGTCAAGTTTTATTGAAGGTTTTTCAATATTTCTGTTCGTTGGTTGTAAGATTCACTAAAATTTTGGTTATATACATAAATGTCAACAATCTGCCATCAATAGTTTTAAATAGAGTGATTTTCTTCAGTAGTGGTATATTTCTATATCAGAAATATACAATTAATGGGAAAGACTGGGAAATAGTCAAGGTAATTTTTTCCAGTGACCTGGAATAACTGAAAACTAAAATTACAGACAAATTTTGATAAAGATTCTCTAATATTTCTGCTTACTAATCAAGAACATGACTCAGCCCCCGATTTAGTTTAATTGACTGGAAAAGGTCGGTGGGCATATAAACTAATTTTAATAATTCACGGAATTGAAAGTAACAAAACTTGCTAAAAACCATTGGAAATTCTGTAACAAGATAACAAAACTCTCTCAGCTTTGAATTTCCTGTTTAACTAGTCACCCGACAGAAGAACTATGCATTGATTACTTTTGGGTTAATGCAAAAATTTCGTTTTTGGTGTTGCACCTCAAAACTGAAGTGTTATCTGCTTCACACGTGAAACATTTGATGTTTGGTAGAAGAAACTTCAGCGAGTACTTGAGACGTAAAATCGTGTTGTTTGGGTGTGCTTTTAAAATTTTGTTAAGAATTAAAGTGACAGAAAATATGGAGCATTTTCATCATAAAATTGTTTTATATAATGCAAGAATGCTTTTCAGGCACAAAAGTAGATACGTATTAAATACAACGATTCCACGTGTCCGTAACCAAGGGTCCTTCAATCATTCTGCAGGGGGCCTTCAATCATCGCAAGACCAATTTACACCCGAAGAAGATTAGGCTATGAATTTACTAGGACTGGAAGGAAATCGTTTTTCATTCCTTGTTTTTCCTTCCTCGTCTTTCCAGTTGAAAATGAGACCATTGATTCGGGGAAAAATTGTTCATAGCTAAGTGATTTAAAACGAGTGGAATGGGCCAACACTTTAGCCAACCAAAAGGGCATTACTTTTCATTGTGACAATGCCAGACCACCCAAACTCTGCTAACTTTGTCACCTCCGATTTGTATAGACCACATCACAGTTTATATAATAAAAACTTTGCTTCCTTGGAAGATCTGAATAATTACATGAATCGGTTCTTGAGCTAGAGACCGCAGACATTCTATGAACGTGCGATGACAGAACGGCACATACTACCAGGGTTGTTATTTATGTATTCAGAATAATAAATATAAACAAATATTTATCTTTAAAAATGGTTTTTTTGTTTTTCAAAATATTCTCAGCGATGATCGATATACTTTTACATACGTTTGAACAAATTGTAACAGCCCTTTTTCCACCCCAATTGAAATCGCTGACCACGTAGTTTATTCTTCACGTACGTATTCTTCAGAACCGTACAGAGGATGACCCATCAATTCGACATTTTGACCCGTCAAATATTGAGTTGTTCGATCAGATGTGTGAAAGCTCGTATTGTCATGGTGAAAAATGACCCTCCGTTGCTGGTTGTTTTTTCTTATTTCTTTAAAGATTTCAATTTTCACAGCACTTTTTCCATTCCGATTGAGGTACCTTCAAAACATACATTTTGAATGCATCAACCGCTTCTTCTGGCGTCGAAAATCGTTGACCATGTAGTTTAGTCTTCACGGGTGGAAACAAAAAGAAATCATTGGGTGCCAAATCAGGACTGTACGGCAAATGACCCATTAATTCAATGTTTTAACCGGTAAAAAATTGAATTGTTCGGTCCGATGAGCGTCTGAATCAATGCGGTTAATCTTGCGCCACTGTTTATCTATACTCTATACTAATATATAAATCTACAGTGGTTTTTACAGATGTTCCGTTATCCATGTAGAAAATACATGTACTTAATGGATAGGTTAATATTTATATGAGTGTTGGACTCCCTACACCAGTTGGGCTGATTTTATAGCTTTTATAAACTTATTATTAAAATGAAAATTTGAAATGAATTTTTTCTTTCTTGGGCTATATTAAGACTAATTAAAAACGTCTGCAACGGAGTTCAAACTCCTAAAGCGGTTGTGAGGGCGCTAATGATCAAGAACGCTAAATTTAAAATTTCAGCTTTTATCAACTTATTATTGATTATTATTATTATCATGTACATTAACTACTATTATTATTAATTTTAATAAATTAAGTATTAATTAAACTGTTAAATTAATATTTTTCTGTAGCATTAAAACTTTGTTTTCTTCTAACCTAAACAAATTTTTACCAAATGTCAATTGACTGATTTAAAAAGATATTAAAAACATATATATATCTATGTATATGTATATGTTTATATTTATTAATTAAAGAAGAAAAAGAAGAAAAGAAGGAAGCGTGGAATAATTAGATTAAAACGGAAAATTAGTTTCCCAGCATTAAATTAGTAAGATATTTATTTCAACTTTTTATATTGAATTTTCGGTTGTCAATCTCAAGATAGTTTTTAATTATTTCCAATTATTTGTTGTAGTCAAAAATGCCTAAAAAAGGAAAGTCCAAATTAAATTTGGTAACATCTAAATCAGAGTATATGAAAGCTAAGCGTGCATGTGAAAGGCAAGATGAAACGGAAAATAGATTACAAATAGAACAAAAAAGGAAAGAAGATTTACGACGTATGAAATTAAAAATTCGTTGGAAAGTAAATATAAATTGTGGTTTTTCGTATGATCCTACAGTTGATTACAAACAAGAATCAAAATTAAGTTCAATGACAAACATTTGTAGTTATTGTAAAGCATTAAAGTGGATTAGTGAATGTGAAGCTTTATGCTGTTCAGCTGGCAAAATAAAACTAGAACCTTTGCGACAACTGCCAGAGCTATTAAAATTGCCACTCCATACAACACATGTAAAATCAAATGCATTTTTAAAATCTATCAGACCTTACAACAATGCTTTCCAAATTACATCATTCGGTGCAATGAAGAAGATGTCGTTTTAACTAATAAGTACATGGGGCTAATGAACGATTTGCGGCCAATCGAAACTATCATCGAAAAAGAATAGATAGACGACAAAGATTAAATGTTAGGGAGATTAAATACTATATTTGAGGGCACTATATGTAAGCTTGATTTAAGACTGGAAGGGGAAGTTAAAATTTTTTTAATAAAGAAACTGTAAAAATGACAATAAATAATAATGTTAATTTTAAATTCCCAGCGAAGCGGGCGGGTACGGCTAGTTTTTTCATATTTCTTCAGACTTCTGGCATACAAATGGTTGTGTACCATCCAGAATTGACCATTCTACGATTCTCTAGTGGCACTGTAGCCACATGACCATTTATCCCAAAAAATTAGGCAACCATTTGCTTCGAAATGCTTCTTGCGCGAACAATATTTGTTGGGTATGGCTCATTTCGAAAAACCCATACCCATATTACTTTCGAGCTCATACGCATAGATCGAAGATTCGTCACCTGTGTAGATGTTATACACGGCTTTTGATGCACCATGATTGTATTTTTTTAAGCATTTCTTTGCACCAATCGACACGAGCCTTTTTTTGAGCGAATGTCAAATTATGCGGAATCTAACTCACACAATTCTTTTTCACGGCTAAATGTTTATGTAAATTATTGTGTACGCTTGTCTTACTAATGCCCAGGGATGCCTCAATCTCACGGTATGTCACTTGACGATCTTGTTTTATCAACTCGCGCACAGTATCGATATTTTTTGACACAACAACCGATTTTAGACGACTTTCTTTAAATTCATCCATGAGCGAACTAGCGCCACGATTGAATTCACTAAACCAGTGATATGCTTGTGATGTGCAGTGACATGCGATGATTCATCGTGAAAACTCAAATTCAGTTGATTGAATGCACTGTTGTTGAGATAATCCACGTCAAAAATCGTACTACATCAGCGTACGAAAATTTACTCAAAAGTTAATTCCATTTTTTAACTGAAATTTTCAAGTCATTAAACAACACAAATATGAGTTCGTATGACAAAATGAGTACGTATACGGTCAACAATGTCAAATTTTACGACGTATATGTCAGATGGCGCTTAGCATTGTTGCCAATTCCGGATACATAAATAACAACCCTCGTACACTGAAGACATTTTTTCTTCAATTTTTCTCAAAAGAATGAGACAAACTTATGCATCAACCTAATTTCTTAGATTAAGCTTCTTCTTATGTAAATACATTATTCATTGCAATTGCATTATTCTAAATCTATTAGAGGATTATGGATAAGGCTCTGTAAATACTCGTTCAATAATTATTTTC
Organism: Cosmopolites sordidus; assembly: GCA_031761425.1. NCBI lineage: Eukaryota > Metazoa > Arthropoda > Insecta > Coleoptera > Curculionidae > Cosmopolites > Cosmopolites sordidus. The sequence goes on along the minus strand of JARFXV010000857.1, from coordinate 164,942 downwards.
GACATATGCACCATAAGGATATTATTATTTACTTTAAGAAACGAGAAATAAGTATAATTGGTAGATTAAGGATTAATGTTTTAGTAGCAGTATCATCGATGATAATACTCAATTAATGAACATCAATTGTTCTGTTTATAATACCATTAACAACAAAGCTGATTTCGAGTGTCCAACATCGATAACATCATTGTTAAAATTTATCCATACAAAGAAGAGAGTTAATTATTGAGAAATGTGGATAAGTACTAGGAATCATATAAAAATATTTATAAAGCGATTTGTAAATTCGTTTAAATATATTAAATTATTTCGGTAAATGGGAAATACGCGTGTAAATAGGATACTTAAAACGTTCAATACCTAGAAAAATGATTTTTGTTTTTTTTTGCAAGAGAATCAGTTTACTTAACGAACTGTATTTGCATTTAGTGATATGTTAACCTATTTGTTTCAATTTATTTGGCTATTTTCACAGTAAAAATTAATCCATTTAGTTTATCTGTACAGATCCCAGTTAAATATTTTTGTTATCTGGAAGTTAAGTTGTCTGGAAAGTTCGTAGTTTTCCATTAGTTTCTCTTTTAAGACTGATAAACAAAAATATGGATTGTATTAGTAATCTTTATTTACATATTTTCGATTTTTGTAGTATTTACAATGTTTACGTTCAGATTCGCTTTGATTTACCTTCAGTTAAGTTGATTCAAATTGAAAATGTCGGTCGATAGCCGCCACATTATGCCTTTTTATTTTTAAAAAGGCAACAATGCTGTCCAAATAAAAAAAATATTTCCGCAATATTTACGGGGAGAGTTCTGACCATCGTGCAGTGCTTTGATCAGTTAAGGGGTGAAGACCTGAAAGACCGGCACTGTTTTAGCCGTTCTTGAAGCACAGATGTCGAAAAATAAAAGCCATAATAGCCAAAGATCCATGAGTTTCACGAACTCTGTGAACGAAATCTGTTGGATCGAAACTGTTCGCGCGATCTGTTGGCAAACAAATTCTGATGCTCCATTTTTGAAGTGAATGGTAACTTGCAATGAAAAATAAATGAGGGCTGCCAGGATCAGAGATTTTAACTACGACGAAAAACGACCTTCATTCGTTGAAAATTATGCCTTGCATTTGTTCGGATTAGAATGCACAACCATGCATGCACGACAACCACAATACACGACCATATATGCTAGTCAGGACTCAGCAAAAATTGTTATGCTTCAATTGGCATGTTTACCCTATTCACCTTACTCATCGGACATCGCACCCTCGGACTAATACCTATTTCATTCCCTCTAAAATTGTTTAAATGAGAAATCTTATATAATGGAAGAAGAGGTGAAAAATAGCCATTTAATAATAAACCATTTAAAAAATAAAAGTTTTTGCTAATAAAGATGCTAATTATTGGCAAAAATACATTATGAACCTACCGCTACGTTGGCAAAAAGTTATAAATAATAGTGGCAATTACATTATAGACTTAATACATATTTATATAAACTATTTGCGTTTTTCTCTCTCTTAAAAAATGAATGTGTTTGTTTATGTAGACCAACAATTAATTACAAAATTTTCCCTATGAGGGAAGTGAACTTTTCAATGCAATCATTCATTAATTCAGAACATTGTAATCATTTCGACAATGTTTGGTTCAAAGGTATATTATTTATTACTTGGTTCGTTATTGGAAATCAAATAAAAATATTTATGAAACGACTGAAAAATTCGGGTTAAATATATTGAGTTATTTCAGTAAACTGGAAAATACGCGTGCAGTAAATATTTGGCTTTGTTCTGTTTATGCACATCTCCAGTTTAAACCGACGGTCTACTTCGCATAAATAAATATTCATTAACAATCAGTTTCCATGATCCGTCGTCAGTAGTTTGAAAAAGGATTGTTTTGTTTTTATCAGAAACGTAATAAAAATTGATGAGCTTAAAGGTGCTTTTTTTTCTGATGGTGTAGAACAACGTACAAGGTGTCCCAAAAGAAAGTTTCTTTGTGATATGTCGATATAAGTAAAAGAGATACGTCCATCAAAAACACCACAAAACCTTCACGCTCACGACACTCTCCTAAACAAACCGCAAAATTCCTTATGACGTCTTAACACATAATCTCTGAAATGACTGCCATTTCGTGTCGGATATTTTCTTTTAACTGCACCAAAGAACCCGGTTTATTGACGTAAACTTTTTACATAGTCCCACAAGAAAATGTACTTCTTCTTGTGGGGCTATATAAAAAGTAAAAGGGCTCAAATCAGAACTGCGTGTGGGCCAATTTATGTCACCTTTGCCGGAGATCACTTTGTGTGGGAACATTTCAAGAACTGGTGGTAGAATCGCGTTGAAAGTTTGTGACGTTGCTCCGTCCTGCTGAAACCATGTTATTTGATTATAAACAACAAAGTTTTGCAGTTCAGATACCAAAAAATTGTCTAACATTTCCACATGACGCTCTGGATTGGCAGTAACTGAGCGTCCCATGACCTCTTCGAAAAAGTATGGCTCGATTACTAATTATTTCTGGCGCTGACTTTGCAGCCCATACAGTGACTTTAGATGAATGTAGAGGTGTTTGTGTTTCGAGTTCATTGCACTCTAGTAACGCCAGTTCTGTTTACCTACATGTCCGTTGAGATGAAAATGAGCGTTGAGATGAACATTTTCTAAAATTCTCGAACACAAAGCACGGTCTGCTCCCAAGAAAAGCTCCATACTGACAAAATTCCTAAATGCAGGGCTATCGAATGACATGCGTTTGCGCAGTGGCCAATGAGATAGAAACTTTCTTATGGGACACCTTGTAGTACTGAATATAACTCTAAAGAAAAGTTGTATAAATATTCTGTAATTGTAATTAAATAATTACATTATTAATTAATTATTAATTTTTGAATTGTATTGGCTTCTACTTACAAATAGAAAAGGATAGAAATGTATCACAATTGTTTAATAAAATACTTTCCTTGAGTAATTTCCACTTCATTTTTCTTGACGTGTTTCGCTAAAACTGTTGCTTCGTCGGAATAATGCGGACAAATGAATTAGTCATTGTTAAAACAGGGATGAATATAAAATGTTCACATAAAAAATATATTGGAAATCCACCGATAGAGCATTTATTTCCTGCAGAAATTCAATCAAGGCGAATTGTTCAGGTCTAGTTCATTGCGTAGAATTTTTGTATCTTTTGATCGGTTTTTGAAGTTTCAAGATGTTTTCTTTTGCCTTTATTTTGAACATGCAATCTTTTGAAATCCCCAATAGTGATTTCAAAACATTGTTAAATGAAAACCATTGAAAAAGACAATGATTTTCATTTAACAAATATGAGGCATAATTAGAATCGTGTTTCTGATTAAGAAAACTCCTTTCATGTTCTTTTAACAATTTTTGGAGGATCTGCCTTTTTGTTCTAAGTATATTTTTGAAGATGACTTACCATATAGCTAATATACCCCAAGTTTAACATTTCTATTTATTTTAGGTTTGCAATTTTGTATTTATTTTCCTAAACTATTGTTTGTCTTAAAAGCTACTTTGACATTGTTTTTATATATTTTATTGTTATATCTTTGTTCTTTTATTTTTTATATAGAACCTTTCAATTTTCTCAGGCGGTTTACCAAGTGTTTTGAATGAGTTTTGTGTATTCGATCCTTTGCGGGTACTTTTTAGAGACATCATATTGTTTTCTTTTTAAATTATTTTGTATTATTATTTGGTTTATGGCATTTAATTCCTTATTAAAATCTACATTTGATAAAGGAATATTAGCCAGATTACGTACAATGATACGATAAGCTACTTATTTACAAACCTCCAATTACAATTGGCAACATCGTCAATTGTTAGGAAAATTAAGTTTTTTTTGTTTCATTGTTCTCTTAAAGTATTATTTAAAAATAAAATGTAATATTTTTATAGCCATTTATTTCAGGCGTTTCGACATAAATTTGGTTTGTGTTTTACAAAAATTAAAAGAAAACTTACACATTAATGTTGTTTAATGTCAAAGTTGAAATTACTAGCAGTAATTTTTCACACTATAACACCATAACATATTTCGATAATACATAACGATTCATACATAACGATTCACGTGACATTAAGAAACACATGATCAATTGTTCGATTAATTGTTTAAAAATGTTCATCATTTGAGTTTAAGGAAGCTGGGTAACCTATTTTCCCGAATTCGTTGAAAAAGACCTGGGACCTTTCTAATCTGGTTGCTACTTCTCCGTAAAAAAAGAAGCACGTTCTTAAATATGCATACAGAATATAGGATTTTGGCTTTAAATGGAATTTAAATACATACACGGAAATAATTTTTGTCAGTTACACGTAGATATCATCTCAATTAATTAATACTACGTTAACACTTTCATTTTTTGTCTGAAGCATTGCTGATTCTCCACTTTCAAATAATTATTTTAACAATGTTCATTATTTTATTTGTAGTTTGTTCGTTAAACAATAACCATTTATTATTTAACAATATGTGTTTACACATATTTGTTTAAAATGATAATCGTGGCTTTTCGATTGGCAATTTAATAACTTTGAAATATTTTTCACTGAAACCCTTAGGTTTTTGACACTTATAAGGAACTTTTTCTATCAAATGATGAAATAAATTCGTGTGAGCTGTTTCTCTGTGTTATTTCCAAATTATTTCGGTAATGTGGTAAATACACCTTTAAATTACATACTTTAATGCTTACTCAATCGTCTAAAAAGCAATTGTGTTTTATTTTGTGTGAAACTTGATTTTTGTTGAAAAGTTTATAATTTAGTTATGTGCAAACTAATTTGTTCCAGAATTTCTAGTTACTTATTTAGGCAATTTAGTATTTCACTTTTTTTACAGTTGTTCCTATAAAGATCTAAACAAGTGATTATTTTATGGCGTGAAACCAATGTATTCAAATTGGCTTGATGAAAAATCGAGGAAACGATCTAATTGGTAAAAATTTCATTTAATCAATATAGTACGTGTTATACTGTTTTATTAAACACGGAGAAAGGTCATTATCTTTCTCAATAGCTCCGGTAGCTGCATAATCCTGCACTCATAGAAGTTTTAAGGCTTCTGGCTAAAGAACTGATCCAGGTGATTTTTCAAGTATTCCAAGGCAGTAAAGTTTTTACCACCTAACCTGTTTTGAAGAGATCTAAACCGTCATCAGGACGCAATATTCAGAAAGTTCGACGGATGGATCAAAACATTCCAGTTAAGTGGTAAAAGTTTGTGGCTGGGCAAAGACAGGAGTGATCTACTTTTGCTTCGATGGAACGCAATGCCGTAGCCGCAGCTTCCGGTCGATTGCGCGCTTTAATTCACATAGTTGTAAAAAGAATTTCTTCGAATTAATGGCCTGTTTTTTCAGTTAACCGTTAAATGCGTACCATAACCTTCTTAGAATGAAAACTAGCTTTTACGCTGATTGAAGGGGTATCTCCGCGATTACAGCATGATCTCTTATGTATAACATTATTATATACAATCCATTTTTCATCAGCTGTAGCTTTCCGTTTAAACAATAGATCAATTACTTTGCGCTTCAATACCGAATTGCAAGCAGAAATTGGATTTATATTTTTTTTTGCTTTTTTTGTTTTAAATATGCAATGCTGTCCTTTAGTTACCAGGTATGTAAATATGAATAAAATATAAGTAAATATAATAAAAATATTTTATTCGAAGTATTGCCCATCGTTAGCTATACATTTTTCCCACCTGTTCGACAATTTGTGGATGCCACGCGATTTTCGTACATTTTCGTAAGAAGTGAAGCGCTGTAAGTGCGTGTCCCATCGATGCAAATAAGTAGTAATTGGACAAAGCCAAGTCTGGTGAGTAAGCCACATGCGAAAGTATTTCCCAACTAAACGACTCAATCGTTTCTTTGACCAGTGTTGCTCCATGTGATGGTGCTTTATCATGAAATAAAATAATTTTTTGCTGCCCTTTATGATATTCTGATTCGTTTTTCACGCAAAGCTTGATTCAAATAGATCATTTGTTGTCGGTAACGTTCAGTATTAACGGTTTCGCCCTATTTTGCAGCTCATAATAGATCACACCCTTCTGATCCCACCAAACAAAGCATTTGTCTTCCGTCCATAGAGTTGATGATCTTTTACCCTTAGATCCCATGATCTTTTATGCTTAGGATTCTCAACATATATCTACTTTTCATCGCCAATCATAATTCGATGGAAAAATGACTTTCTTTTCTACCTGGCGAGCAGTATTTCGGTTTTCCTGCTATCTTTCATTCAGTTTATGTAAAATCCGTTTCCCCATCTTTTGGATAATTCCCATGGCTTTGAAACGTATACCGAGACAGCTTCCCGTGTTACATTTAATTAATCTGCGAGTTGTTGTTACGTTTGAGCGTCATCATCATCCAATAATGCTTGTAATCGGTTGTCTTAAAAATTTTTTGGTGGTCTTCCACGTTGTTCAGTTCTCACGTCAAAATCACCACTTTTGAATTTTTAAACCACTCAAAGCACTGCGATTTACCAAGAATATGCTCACCGTAAGGTTCGATAAGCGTTCGATGCAATTGTGCGGCAGTTTTCTTCAAATGGTAAGAGAAAATCAATGTTGTCCGCAAATGGTAATTAACAGGCACAAAATTCGAAATACTCAACGCTATTACAAACTATGCTATTGTATGAAATTGTGAGTTGAAAATCCTTGTCAGATATCAACGAGGAAATGGAGCCAATGACGCGGTTTGATGACAAGCTAGGGCCATCTATAAACACATTCCGGTTTCATATTTACAGACCTGGTAAGTACAATGAAGTTGAAGGATATTCTGCCATGGTCGTATCTAATGACTATTATTGCAAAGGTAAAGAATAAATTAGCTATCACCTTGCAGTAACTTAATTAAAAGAAGCGTATATAGTGATTAACAATGAAGTGATTGTTGTTAATAATACATTTGTAACTAAATCATGTTTAATAAATAACTAGATTACATATATCCTTGAAATTCAAAAGAAAATACATTTAAGATTTTTTTCATACATTGAAATACATTTCAGCATCGGCTCTTTTTTATTTTGATTCCTCTATTAAAACAAAAATTACAGCTTCGCATAGCACGATAATTAACTGAAAAGCCATACATAGTATTAGTCTAAATATAAACAATTACTTTATTTATAATTATACTTTGATGAGGTATATTAGAAAAAATGAAGTGGTCAAAAAAAGGAGTAATTTTTATTAAAAATCATAGAAAAAACTCAAAGGTTTTTTCTAAAAGGTCTCACTAAAACTGTTTTGACTATATAATTATTGAAGCTTATTACGTTGTTGTACAGCGCTTATTCTTAATTACAGATTCACATTATTGGATATTTTTGCAATTGAGAAGCCAACACAAATCTTATGCATTTATTACGAATGCAATCAAAACGGTCACCACCACCACACAAATCTTATGCATTTATTACGAATGCAATCAAAACGGTCACCACCACCACACAAATCTTATGCATTTATTACGAATGCAATCAAAACGGTCACCACCACCACACAAATCTTATACATTTATTACGAATGCAATCAAAACGGTCACCACCACCACACAAATCTTATGCATTTATTACGAATGCAATCAAAACTGTCACCACCACCACACAAATCTTATGCATTTATTACGAATGCAATCAAAACGGTCACCACCACCACACAAATCTTATGCATTTATTACGAATGCAATCAAAACGGTCACCACCACCACACAAATCTTATGCATTTATTACGAATGCAATCAAAACGGTCACCACCACCACACAAATCTTATGCATTTATTACGAATGCAATCAAAACGGTCACCACCACCACACAAATCTTATGCATTTATTACGAATGCAATCAAAACGGTCACCATAAATAATTGCTAGTGCTTTTATAACAATCATATTTGATCCAAAAAAAAAAACAGAAAAAAGAGGCTGTCCAAGAAAAACAAGCAAATAAATGGATAATCGTATTGCATGCGAGGCTTTGAAGGGTCCTTATATCTGTCATTAGAAAAAAATGTTGACTTATGTATATAAAAGAAAATTAACAAAATAAATTAACTTAGGAATATTAGAAGTAATTATGCTACCTTACGCTGAAGAAAATATACCTTTACAGTGGGTCTACCAACAAGACAATGATACCAAGCATATGGCTCATGTTATGTACCAGTGATTCGAGAAGAAACATTTAAAGTGTTAGAGGGTCCTTCACAGTCCCCAAATCTAAATCCGCTCGAGAACCTTTGAAAACACTTAAAACGACGTCTTGCTGGTAAAAAACTAGCGAACAAGAAGACATTGTGGCAAGAAATTCAGACAGCTTGGTTTTCAATATCCATAGAAGTAAGCAGACATCTAATTCGATTCCACGATTCCATGCTGAGAAGATGTCAATCAGCAATTAAGAATAAGTACCATGCTACAAAGTGTACCATGCTGCCCACATTTTCCCTATTTGAAGGAATACAAATTTGAATTTTTGCACAGTCAGACAGTTTGATGGGTGACTGAGGTTTTTGAAGATACTCAACTGCAATCTGAACTTTAAACTAAGCCTACTACGAATTCACAAACAGGGTCAATTCTCGATATTTTGCTTCCATTAGATATATCGGAAAAAGTTGTTCAGGATGTTATTCTAACCCTATATACCAAGTTTCATGACAAAATTCGCATTTTTAATTTTGTCATTATTTTGATCTATACACAAAATTATTACAACAGAATCGTAAAAGAATCGAAAAATGTATTCGAATAGATGGAGGACTAGTTGTGAGAGATCACATTTGGTAGTTAATTATTTGTATTAAAAAAGCCCCAGGGTTTGACTTAATCACGGGAGAAGTCATGAAACAGCTTCCTCGTAAAGCTATAGTAAAACTTACATATCTTATAAATGCATCTTTTAGATTAAAGTATGTACCTAAGATATGGAAAGTAGCAGAAATGATAATGATCCCAAAACCCGGAAAACCACCGAATGAAGTTTCATCTTACAGGCCAATCTCCTTGCTACCTGTTATTTCAAAACTGTTTGAAAAAATATTCCTTAAAAGATTGAAGCCAATCATTGAAGATAAAAACATAATTCCAGACCATCAGTTTGGATTTAGAGAAAGCCACTCAACTATAGACCAGGTCCATAGGATAACAAATATAATTGAAAAGTCACTGGAAGAAAAAAAAAATTATTATACCGTATTTCTCGATGTGGCCCAAGCCTTCGATAAAGTGTGGCATGAGGGCCTCAACTACAAATTAAACAAGCTTTTGCCTAAACAGTTTGCACAATTATTAAAGTCTTATATCTCAGATAGATATTTCAGAGTTAAACAGGAAGATGCATACTCTGAACTAAAAAATATTAAAGCAGGAGTACCGCAAGGTAGTGTATTGGGACCAGTCCTTTACCTATTATATACCAGTGATATTCCTGAATAAGACCCAGACACGATAGCAACATTTGCTGACGATACTGCTATTATGGCTGTAGGCGTAGACCACGAAGAAGCGGCAATAAACCCGCAAACCTCAGTTAATAAAATTAACAACTGGACTAAGCAATGGCGAATCAAATTAAATGAGTCTAAATCCGCCCATATTAATTTCACGAACAAAAGAAATCAACATATCCCCGTTAGTATAAATAATATCCAAGTACCATATGCTAATACAGCAAAATATTTGGGTATAACATTAGATGCCAAGCTACGCTGGAGGGCTCATGTCAAAAAGAAAAAAGAAGAACTTGACATCAAATTTAGAAAAATGTATAGGCTGCTTGGACGAAATTCCCCTCTATCAGTCTACAACAAAGTACTCTTGTACAAACAAATTCTAAAGCCCGTATGGACATATAGCATCCAACTGTGGGGTTGTGCCAAAAAGAACAACTTGGAAATAATCCAGCGATTCCAAAACAAAGTACTAAGGAACATTGCAAATGCCCCTTGGTATTTCAGAAACAGTGACCTCCATAGGGACTTGGAAATGGACACCGTTACCCAGACCATTAGCAGATTTGCCCAGAGTCACGAGCAGCGACTTCTTCAGCACGTCAATGTCGAGGCCATCCAGCTCCTTGATAATGCAAGTCAAATCAGAAGACTTAAGAGGACCAAACCCTTTGAGTTGGTTTGAACGTTTGTGTTAGTAAAAAAGCAGAGCATAGTGCTGGTGTATACGTTAATATTGGTGTAATTAAGTTATTGGATTTAATTTAAGGGATACTAGTGAGTAAGTTCTTAAAATCATCTTTTCTTTTGTAGTAACTTAGGTTTGTACAACATTACTCATTGATCAACTTTGGTCAGATTGTAATTTTGGAAAACTTCCTCAGGGATGTTTTATAAATAAAAAAAAAAAAAATTATTTGTATTATGAAAATTATTGTTATATACTATATTTTCCTAAATCAATGACCAAAAATTGTTTTCCAATAATAATAAAATAATTATTCCTTTGTAAGTGCTATTTATTTTACTGATATATTTGAATACATGACGCTATTGACAATGTGTCAAGTTTTTACTCACCATGGCACACTAATTATCAAATTAAACAAATAAACTTGTAATAATTTTGTGTATAGACCAAAATAATGAAAAAATTAAAAATGCGAATTTTATCATGAAACTCAGTATATGAGGTTAAAATAATATTCTGAATAACTTTTTCTAATAACCTTTTTCGATATCTCTAACGCGAAGCAAAATATTCAGGATGGACCCTGTTTTTAAATTCGTAGTAGGCTGAATTTAAAGTTCAGGTTTCAGTTGAGTATCTTAAAAAATGTGACCCATCCACCTGTACGACTGCAAAAATTCAAACCTGTATTCCTTCAAATAGCGGAGATATGGGGGTGTCTTCATCTTACATGCGACACACTATATATATATATATATATATATATATATATATATATATATATATATATATATATATATATATATATATATATATATATATATATTTATCAAGCCAAATGGTTCGCCAGCCCTTTGCAGGTCTAGTATGCGTCTTTGCAACTCCTCTGGGTCTTGTGAAATGAGAATAATATCATCTGCAAATCTAAGATGGTTTAAGTCTGCACCATTGATCTTTACACCATCCTGTTCCCAATCCAGTTTACGGAATACTTCTTCAAGGCCAGCCGAGAAAAGAATAGGCGATATTGCGTCACCCTGCCGTACACCTCGTTCTATATTAATTCCCACTTCAAGATCATCAAGGTGAATTGTGGCTGTAGCTCCATCATATATCGATTCTAATAGGTTTACATAGGCTCTCTTTACACCTTGGCTAAGCAGTGCATCCATTATCGCATGCTTTGAGATGGAATCAAATGCTTTTTCGTAGTCGATAAAAGCCAAGCACAGCATTTGGCTTGAAAATAAACCTGAAAAAGAGTCAGGTTATGTTCAATAACTTCGCTCAGGACAGAAGAATTTCAGTTCTAGGAACGGATTTAGAGATTGTGGATAGCTTTATATATCTTGGGCAGAGGATTTCCATGGAGGGGGATACCGCCCGGGAGGTGGAACGGCGTGTTAAATGTGGCTGGCAGGCATTTGGTAGGCTCAACATAGTGTTTAAGAGCAGACTCCCACTTTGCCTGAAAAGAAAAGCATTCGATCAGTGCGTTCTACCCGTTATGACATACGGAAATGAAACCTGGACACTCGCATCGCAATCAATTTAAAAACTTCGGGTGGCACAGAGGGGAATGGAAAGATGTATGCTTGGCATTACAAGACGAGACAGAAAGTCCTGCGCATGGATCAGGGAACAAACAAAAGTCTGTGACATCATTGGAAGAGTAAAACAGTTGAAATGGAGATGGGCAGGCCATATAGCGAGGCGATGGGACGACAGATGGACCAAGGCAATCCTGGAGTGGATACCGCTTGATGGCAAACGTCCGCGAAGAAGACCAAAAGCACGATGGATTGATGACATCGTTAAGTATATTGGACCCGAGTGGCAGAGGAAAGCCCAGGACCGTGAAGGTTGGAAGCATGCTGAAGAGGCCTTCATCCTGCAGTTGATCGATGCGGGCTGATGATGATGAGGATGATGATGATATATATATATATATATATATATATATATATATATATATATATATATATATATATATATATATATATATATATATATATATATATATATATATATATATATATATATTAGTGTTTCTGGGGGACCACAAGGACTTACCACCCATTTAAAATTTTTATTTCTGGACCGATTTTTATAAACTTTCTTTTGTTGGATAGATCGCGGAAAACGGCATTAAGAAAGTGTATCACGTTTTTTTTGCTAATATCATGGCTATTAGGGTTTTTTAGAGAAAAACTAACAACGGATTCTTGACCAGCACCACCTTAAACCAAATTGTGCCGATTTTTAAGGTTCTAAATTACTAGGTGTCTTTGATATTACTTATATTATTTATTATTTATTTTATTATTATTTATTATATTTTATTAAATTTTTACAGTAATAATTAATAATTTTTTTTAATAATTACAGATTATTTTTTAACAAAAAACTTCCTTTATTTACAGGTCGATCTAAATTGGTATTATAAAAGTTAAATACTAAATATTTTTTATCATATGTCGTCGGGCATTGTTCACTACTTTTCAAAATTATTGTTTGGTAATGCTACGGCACGCTTGCCTAATACGATCACAAAGATCGTCTTGAGTTTGGAACCTTGAAATATAAACCTTATTTTTAATTGTCCCCAGAGAAAGAATCAAGAGGCGTAAGGTCCGGGGATCTCAGTCAATTAATACAGGACTGTTTCGCGCAATTCAACGATTTGAAAAATTATAATTTAACCAGTTTCTTACGTTAATTGTTTGATGAATGGGTGCCCCGTCAAATTGTAAATGTAAATTGTACCGATAATTAGGAAACAACGCATAAAATTCATCTTTAAACTCATTTTCTAAAAATCTAAAAAATCTGCCTGAATTCAAATTTCCATCAAAAATATATGGTCCAATAGTAAAGTCACTTAAAATATCGCACCAAACGTTCACCTTAGTAGAATATTGTCTCTTATATTGTATCACCCAATGTAAGTTACCTTGAGCCTTCATCTGCGTATGAAATATTTTTTAGAAATGTAGGACCTTGTATGTACATGCCTTGTAACCACAAATAGTATTTCATCCTTCTTTCAGTGTCACCAACCTCAAGTGTTTGAAGAAATTTTGGTTTAAAAGGATTCCTGTTATGTTTCTTCAAGCATAACCAGATAGTGCTTTCGGGATATTTAAAATTCTACTAGCGTCCCTAACGCTTGAGTGTGGATTCTCATTAAAATAGTCAAGAACTAATTGAGTTGCTCGAAATACACAAGAACGATGCTGATTAGAAAGTTTATTAACAGTTCCGTTTTGATCAAAATATTGGTTTATGTAAGAAACTGTAATATGATTGATGTGCCGTTCTGAATGTCGTCTGTTAAATTATTTTGATGCTTCACGAAAAGTTCGCGTGTCATCACCAACTAATCTTATAATTTCTACTTTTTGTTATAAATAATAAATTATTATTGAAATCACATATCACAATCACAAATCAGTTTGAAATCAGTATAACAAAAATCAATCAGTCAAAGTGACATTTGTTAATTAGGTAGGTTACAATTTTTGATTTCTATGGTATACATAGTTTTAATAACAGAAAGTACATGCAATTATTAGAAAAATTATAATATAAATATCAAAAATATCTGGGACACCCAGTAATTTCGAAGCATAAAAATCGGTACAGTTTTGTTTAAGGTGATGCTGGTCAAGAATCCGTTGTTAGTTTTTCTCTAAAAAAAAATCCTAATAGTACTTCTCGAAAATGGCCATGTATTACCAAAAAAAAAACATATGATACACATTCTTGATGTCGTTTTCCGAGATATATCCAACAAAAGAGTATGAAAAAGTTTATTAAAATCGGTCCAGAAATAAAAATTTTAAGGGGGTGGTAAGTCCTTATCCTGGACACACTGTATGTTAGCCCTCCAACTTGATTTCCGGTTCCTACTTCTCATCGACTGTAGGAATATTCGAATCAGATTATATTTCTATCGTAGTTATTTTAAAGCCCCATGTTTCAGCTTCAAAACGAGATATTATATACAAGCTTACTATGAATAAAACCTGAAAAATGAATTGAAGGTGCGATGTCGTTCGAAAAACAACATTTTAGTTGAAGCACTGCCTTGTTTCATCTTGTACCTGAAAAAAAATGCTGGGCAAAGAGGACATCGTGTATGTGACTTTGGAAAAAAATTAATAAAGTTGTTTCAGCAATTCCGAAGACATACATTCATTGAGTCCTCTATGAACTTACAGCTGAAAAAAAACAGTTGCTGGGTATATAGAGGGATCAGCTGGGTATTGTGCATTATGAGTTTCTTCAGTTTGGCCAAATGGCCATCACTAACCATTATCAGCAAATGTTTCGTATTGGTGTTTATTTGAAGGGAAAAAAGCCTTATACTGGTAAGGAAAGACGGGAAGTCATATCGCTTCAGTACAACGGCCAAATACATCAAAAGCGAGTCTGGAAACGATCAGCAAATTGAGCTGAAAGACTGTATTGAACCTGCTGGCTTGAGTCATTCGGATTTTTATCATATCAAAATCATCAAAAAAGTCTCAATAATTTTATCATATCAAAGTCACCAAGTTTTTTTCGATATGGAATACGATAGTTGCCTGAAAGGTGGCAAAAGTGCATAGAAAGGAAGGAAGCTTAAGTCTGTGTTGCTTTTTTCATAAATGTCAAAGGTAGTCACAAAAAGGCCAGGAATTAGGTTGAGAACATAACATACAAGGGTGAATCAAATATAAACCGGAATTATTTTATACATATTTATTATTTATAAAATAATATTTTACAGAAAAACTATTGATCATTTTTCGACATAGTCGCGTCTACGCTCTACAGATTTTCCCCAGCGGTTTGGAAGCTTATGAATTCCTTGCTCGTAAAAAATTTTAAGTTCGGGTGATCAATCAAATCATACGAAGTCTTCAACATCTTGATCGTTGTTGAATCGTACCCCTCCAAGTGCATCTTTCAAGGGCGCAAACAAAACATAATCAGAGGGTGATAAATCTGGGCTGTATGGAGGGTGTTCAAGGATTTCCTAATGTATATGCTCCAGTTTTTTCTTCGTCAAAACCATTGTGCGTGGTCCGGCGTTGTCATGTTGACACCGTGTCTTTTACTCCTCTCAGCGAATTTTGTTGCCTCCAACAGCTAGCAGTAGTAGGCAGCATTAACCGTACGTCGATCATGTAGAAAATCAATTAGCAAAACTCGCTTCCAGTCGAAAAAATTGGTCGCGCGAACCTCATCGGCTGAGAGACGGGTTTTGACCTTTACAGGGCAGGTTTCGTTTTTCCTTCGCCATCCCTTTCTCGCTATATTCGATTCTGGAGTATAATATCATCACATGTCACGTACGCTTCAAAAAAGTCTCTCCTTCCCGTCTCTACACTTAACCTAGGGACGTCGATTATCATACTTTGTCGTCCATTCTTAAACTTCTTGACCCAACCAAACACTTGGGTCTTAGGCAGAATATCGTCCCCATATTGAACTTTCAACCGAGTTAATATTTCGAATGGTTGAAGTTTATTGCTCCTGTTACTCACTCATGGCGGTCAAAAGAACTGAGTGAAACCGCTCACCGAGCGTTTCCCCCACTCTTAATAAATTGCACTGCAACAACCTACACTAACAGCTCGCTCGTGAATGGCTGAAGAAAGTAATTGTAAGATTTCGGTTTATATTTAATTCGCCCTTATATATACATACATCAAATCTGCCAATAAACCTTTCCATGCGTTGTTTATATATTTTCATGCACAGTTCTTTATTCTTAGTTTTTTTTCCCATTAAGTGATTTTTATGAAGTTCCAGAAACATCAAGCCGGCGACCTCTACTCAACTGGGAATAAAATGACTGTCACTGCAGCGCATTTTAAAACGAGATCTCAATATAAATCCATACAAAATCCAGCTATTACACGAGCTGAACCCTCACTATATCCAGCTACGATTAGATTAAATAAGCGACCTACTTTTGCACCACCCTGTATAGCGATAGTTTATTTTAATTATATCGTAATAGCAGATATAAACCAGCTTCTGAAAAGATTCTGGTGAAACTTATTGGTTTCACTTCCTACTAAGACCAGATATTCTGTTATTTAATTAATGACTTCTAAAGAAAGCAACAAGTATTATGAATGGTCCATAAAGAAAATTGTATTTTGCAGCGTGCTGCTGCGATATCACGCCGCAAATCCGGTTTGTTGGTATAAAATAAAAATGTTCAATCTCAAAATGACCGCAGTTAAAATTTCAGCTTAAATTAGCAACTGGTCGAGTACTTAATTGGAAGTTAAAAGATGACTTTACTGCATATAAAACAAGATTTTTATATTTTTGTAATAAAGTTCTGAACACTGTCATCATGTGGAAGCGGCAACAAATACCGTTTTAAACTTTGAAACTTAAGACTGCGATTTGAAACATTGACTGTTTATTAAAATTCTTCTTCATTTTTATTCAAGAAATTAAGAATAATATGCTTATTAGTTCAAGAGTTTTTTGTTAGTCAAAACTATATCATTGGGATTATCAATCCTTGATTTATGCCTAATCAAAAATTAAAAGCCTCCTGAATGATATCCGGTCTTACTCGGCAAGGTTATTGGCATAACCACTGATTGGTTTTAAGACATTATGTTGCCGTCGAAACGAGTTGGACTGATGAGAGCTATAAGGCCAGAAAATTATATCAGAAGATATTATTGAGAGTCGTTCAACACTGTCGTGACAGGTTATTGCGGAGGAAGGAACCCATAGATTACCCACGTGGATTATAGATTTCAATTCATATATATATATATATATATATATATATATATATATATATATATATATATATATATATATATATATATATATATATATATATATATATATATATATATATATATATGATGTGATACAGCTTCTAGACAACGAGAAGTGCAGGTACAAAATCCTGATGTATGACTTTAATGCTAGAAATGGAAAAGAAAAAACTGGTGAAAATGTAACTGGCCCATATGAAAGTGGTGATCGGGACTATAGAGATGACAGATTGGCCGATTTTGCGGAAGGACAAGAACTATATTAAGAAAAAAATCAGCAGAAAATGGACATGGAAAAGTCCATATCGTCTCACAACTGAAATTAACTAGATCATGTCAAACGATAAAACAATATTTTGCAATTGTACTGTCCTTAACGGTTTTAATGTTGGTAATGATCAAATTATGGTATGCGCAAAGGTTAAGATAAACTGTCAAAGAGAACGTATAAGAATGGTAAGATCGAAGAAGGGCAAAGTTAATTCTGGGAAGCTGCTTCAGGGGGCAGCGATTTTGAAATTGCTTTGTCGAATTGCTTTGCTGTGTTGCAAGGCCCAGAGGAGACGGAAATAAGAGATCAGTATAAAGAAATCATCGCTAATGTGCTCGAAATGGCTGCTGCAATAGCACCAGCAGAAAAAAGTTTCAAGCAGTCAAAAATCTCCAATGACACCATTAATTTAATGAAAGAACGGTGTACAATGAGGAATCCAGGTATTTGGCATGCTCAACATGGTGTTTACATACAGTGTTCTGACATACGGAAGTAAAACATGGATACTCACATCACAATCAGTTTAAAAACTTCGGGTAGCACAGAGAAAACCATATCTCTTGGATTGGTAAAACCATATTTCTTGTAAATGGGTTATATGTGTTGATTTAAAAATGGTAAACTCTTTATTGGGTCAACAAAGCGTCTACACGAAATTTCCATGTTTTCTAGGTTTGTGGGAGAGGAAAACTAAAAGTGAGCATTGAATTAAAACAAAGTGGCCTGAAAAAAAAAAACTTGACAGTTGCGAAACAAAATATCATAAATACAGCGTTAGTTACTAGAGAGAAAATAATTTTACCTCTATAGCACATAAAATTGGGACTAATGAAACAGTATGTCAAGGCACTGAATAAAAATGGTTCCTGTTTTAATTATATATCGAGAAAATTTCCTGGTTTGAGCAAGGATAAACTTAAGGCTGACATTTTCAATGGACCGCAAATTAGGCTTTTGATGAAAGATAACAATTTCGTGCATTTCTTTCATCAATGTTGTAAAATATTTCCATGGGAATTATAAGACTGAGAAGTATCGCGAATTGATGAAAAACATGTTGGAAAAGTTTACTACCTTCACAATCATTTGGAGAAATTTACGGAAAACCTTGGCTCTTACAGTGAGGAACAAGGAAAGCAATTTCAACAGGAACTAAAAAATATGGAAGAAAGGTACGAGGGTCGATGGGTTGAACACATGA
Organism: Cosmopolites sordidus; assembly: GCA_031761425.1. Taxonomy (NCBI): domain Eukaryota; kingdom Metazoa; phylum Arthropoda; class Insecta; order Coleoptera; family Curculionidae; genus Cosmopolites; species Cosmopolites sordidus. The sequence goes on along the minus strand of JARFXV010000857.1, from coordinate 146,446 downwards.
TCTGGAAGGAACTCACAGTAACAAATCACGAAAAAGAAGTTTTCTCTATGTTCAATGATGAACTCAATGAAATAATCGTATTTTTCGACACCTCTCACATCTCGAAAACTACACGTCCATTTCAAAAAATATATGTTAAAACCAACATAACGAGTATATAAAAACAGTTTTAGTCTTTTCGGCACCAAATCCACTGTAGACCTGTGTAAAAGAAGGGAATTATTTTTGATATTGAAGAACGAATTTTTGGGAACACAAAGTTGAAATCGGATTAAACCTCTGAAGAGTGAAGTATAATTGTTTATTTATAAACAAGGAAAGAGAAGACGCAAATACTCTTCCAGAATAAAATGATGATATAGTAGGCTTATTCCGTCTTTTTACTTCTTGACAATAAATGACTGCGAAAATAGTATTATATTATATGTAGATTGATAGTTTATTTCTTGTGTTTTCTTTCAGTTTATTCAGATTTTATTAGCAATCCAGTGGCGGCTCGTGAGGGAGGACGTTAGGGCGCCGCCCCTCCAGCATTTATCACAGTAAACAATTTTTCAGAACAAAACACTATATTTTATTTCCGTTCAGTTTCTTTGCTTTAACTCATTTTCCTGGTTCACCTCCTGCAAGGGTTTCAATAACACGAAAAGTAAAAAGAAGGAAGAGGAAAGAAAAAAAATCTTCAGCAGCACTATTTTCTTCTACGCCTTCCCACTTTAAAAACCCACGAGCAATCGCATTTTCAACCGATTTTAGGTCTTTGAACTGCACATGTTAAAATATGACTTTCATTAAATTTATTTTTCCACCAGTAGATATTTCCGAATATATCAGATTTGAAGCCAAGGAAAATGTCAGTGCAACAGACAACAATATAACTTTTGTTCAAAAATTTTGAAATGGTGAATTCTACCTTGAGAGAGAGATGAAAACAAATTGAAACTTTGGTAGAGGCATATTCTCGTAGAATACGCCAAACAGATGGTCGTAAGTAAATTAACTAACGTCGATTATGTGAAGCTGATTTGTATTTATGAGGTCCGGTTAACGGAAGTGTGAGATAGATAATCCTAATTGTCGTGCAAATTTCCTAATGCTTGATCTAGAATCTGTAGCCACAGCTGCTTTTAAAATATCGCAATCGAGACACCGTGAATGACCTGATATTTCCTTACATTCAAGACGTATTCATGTCTCTCTCCTGGAATTTTTTGAACTGGATCAGAGATGAGCCGAGCGGATTGGATTAATTTAACTAATTATAATATCATATTTCACTCATTTTAACGTTTTTTTTAAACCGTCGACTGAATATTTGTCTGTGGAATCACTTTAATACTAAGTGGAATCACTTTAATACTACGAATGTTTAGTACTCGGAGCAGAAAGTTGAAATCGGATTATACTTCTGAAAAGTGAAGTTAAATCCTTTATTTATAAACAAAGGAAGAAAACGCCAATACTTTCGTTACACCTTAGGAAATCATTTTCTTAGGTAATACCCGTTAATTACAAAAACTATTAAGAATCAATACCATATTCCAATAAGTAACGTATTTAATTAAGTATTACACATTAAAATAACTCATAAAATGTCAGATAGCTGACTACTCCGATAATAAACGATAATTTTTAATTATTTATTCTGATGCCAGCAACATGTATGCGATATAAATAGTATGTTTTAACATACGTGAGACCACCTGTACTTCTAATAATACCAGAGCTTTTTCTAACAGGCCATTGGATGAAGCAATATTGGTTATTATCAATTCAGTAAGAGTAATGGCGGACTTCAATAAAATTAATTATGAGCTGCTTTAAGGTAGTATTTTGTATGGTGGAGTAATCGTAAAACTGACTCCTCCTTTATTATGTATTATTCAACAGTTCAAAATCTCGGTCAATATATGGTGTATGTTTCCTTAAGTTAGTTATGGAATAATGTCCCTTAATACAAGGTGTCCAATATTGTTGTTCATTTTTGTAGTTATAATTAATAGACGATTTAAGGTATAATAATTTTATTATTTTAACATTATAGTACAGTGCTTGGAAAATTATTTAGCAAAAATAATACTGTCGAGATGACGGCCTTCGCGTGGTTGGCATACTTGAAGGCATAATCGAAAATATGCTATCACCATATATATATATATATATATATATATATATATATATATATATATATATATATATATATATATATATATCTGGATTAGTGGCGGTTCGTGAGGGAGGCCGTTGGGGCGTCGCCCCTCCAACATTTATCAGACTAAATAATTTTTCAGAGCAAAACACCATATTTTATTTCCGTTCAGTTTCTTTCCTTTAACTCTTAACTTTTCTGGTTCACCTCCTGAATAGGGTTTAAATAGCACAAAAAGTAAAAAGGAGGAAGAAGAAAGCAAAAAAAATATTTAGCAGCACTATTTTCGTCTACGCCCTCCCACTTTAAAAATCTACTAGTCGCCACTGATCTGGATATCGAGTGGACCTCATGAAAAATATTCTCCTTTAGTTGCAATATGTTACGTGGTGTATTTTCCTAAACTTTGCTCATAACATAACTAAGTGGACTTAAGTGGAGTTAAATCTGGAGTTCAGTTTCATTAGTTTCTTCAGTAAAATCAGTTTTTTATCATTTCTTGTACAATTTGAATTTTATAGCGTTGAAGATAAAGATTTTTTTTTAATGACTTGCAGTGAAGATGTCTTAACGTGTTCTCTAATCGACTCACGCACACGTTCAATGTTGTTTTCACCTTTGCATGCCCTTGGACGACCCATAGACGGTAAATTTATAGTTGATCCTGTTTCAGACTTTTTTATCAAATTCTTTATTAAATTAACATTTGGTGCCTCATTTATGTCGTGTAAATTATACTCAGCCCTACAAAGATGACGAGCCATAATAAACTAATTGTTTTGATAATACGCGCAAACATAGAAAGCACGTTGTTGTCTGGTGAAATGCTCCATAGCAAATAATTTTCCCTGAATCAAGTTTCGATAGTTAACATGACGGCGCGATTTGCGTCACCTAGGAGCAAAAGTAATTAAATATGAACGACTCTGAACGATTTCTGGATACCTGGTATTTTTAGGGTAATCTATAAGTCGTCGTGTTTTTGTTATATTTCAAACCAATGTCTAGAGTTGATTAATTAATTAATTAATTAAATAATTGCAAATTTAAATTTTCATAATTTAAAAATAATTATGAAAATTCAAGTATTTTTGCGCTATTGGTTGAAACAAGTTAAAGTCGTTGCAGAGTACAAGGTGTGTAAATAAATGCTATTAATGTTGTAGCGTTCGATCTGGCAACACTATTCGCTTCTCTTTAGGAGGGGAGACAGGCCAAGATCTGGTGCGTCTTCAGTACGAGTTTGAATTCTCCCTTGAATCAATTGGTGATCCATAGCAATTCTTTTTATCAATCGAATTTTTCTAGTATGTTCTGAAAATAAGTGAAAACAATATCAAGTAAAGGTGCGTTATCAAGTTTTGTTTCAAACTTGGGCACAGTGCGATGGAACTGTTGCAAAACGTCAGGACTATGGCAACAGTAAAGATCCCATGTTTCAGGTAATTTAAGGCGTTCTCAGAAGATCGTGATTCGATTGAAGATGAATCTCGTAGCTGAAGGCCTTCAACTGCAAGAAATATTAAAAATGTCTACAGAATGCTGGATCTAGTACGTTCTGACCGTTGGTTCAGACAATGTACTTTGCCACACAGTGATTTCAATTAAGTTTTTGGCAAGTAAAACCATCACTGTGGCTCCGCAGTCCCATTACTCACCAGAACTGAACCCTTATGATTTCTTCCTTTTAAAAATTCACCTCAAAGGATACCATTTGTGTACATCGGAGAATATTGAAATGGTCGTAGCTGACCAGCTAAACACGATTCCAGTATCTAAGATCAAGCACTGCTATGAAGAGTGATCAAAACATCTCCAACATTATGTAGCTTCCCGAGGCAACTGTTCTAAAGGGTATAACGTAGAATTGTAATTTCAATTGATAAAAAACACACAGATGTTGATGGGCTACCTTCAGGAAATTTATCACTGAGACTTGCATGTATATCCACGCTAAAATTCAGTATGGGAGCTTTAAATACTTCTAATGAATGATGCTTTCCCACTAAAAGCCGAATGAAGTCGTCCTATGTACTAGGTTAAGTAAAAAGTTCACGGAGCAAAAATGATAAAAAAAGTTTATAGTTGAAAAAATTATTTTATTCTTCCGTATATTCTCACTTAAGCTCAATATTTTTTTTCCAGCGGTCCTCCAATTCATTTATTCCATCTCTGAAGTGAGTTTCTGGAAGTCCTTCAAAATACTCATCTACGGCTGCTATAACTTCGTCATTTGATGAAAAGCGCTTGCCATGTAAGAATTTTTGTTTGAGAACAAAAAAAGTCCAAGGGGGCCAGATCTGGTGAATATGGTAGATGCTCCAACAAATCGTAGTGTAACTCCTTCAATTTGGCCATTGCAACAACACCTCTGTGAGTCGGTGCATTGTCTTGATAAAAAATTATTTTTATCTTCTCTAAACCAGGTCTTTTCTCATGAATTTTTGCATTCAACTGATCCAAAAAGTTGGAGTAATATTGTCCTGTATTTTACCAGTTTGCAGATAATCAATTAACAAAACGCCTTTTGCATCCCAAAAAATTGGTGCCATACATTTTTGGTCGATTTTGCCCCCATTGGCTGCTTCGGAGCTGAACGACCGGGCTTAGTCCACTCTATGGTTTGTTGTCGCAGTTCAGGATCATAGTTGTAAACCCAAGTCTCATCCATAGTTACAAAATGACGTTTAAAATCCAATTTATTCTTTCGAAAAAGGCATGTACGACCACGTTGAAACTCACCTGCCCACTTACAAAACAATTGTTTCTGAAGGAGCAGACTCCCCTAATACATCTACCATTTCACTATGAATTTTTATTGCCTTTAAACCTTTTTTTTACAAAGAATTTAATCACTGCACGATTTTCAATATTTTGCATTTAAAAAAATAACATTGATACGTTTACTTTAAGCTGCTGTTTTTGTACGAATTAATTGGTAGATCGACTTGAAACTTCACATATGTTTATATGAAGGATGAAACTTCAAAATGTAGTAGATTATATAGTTATTTTATTACTCTATATGTGTTGAGTCATATCACATTTAAAATTGGAAAAAATCATGGCGCGAAAAATTGGAAAAAATCATGTTCACCTTCTTTTTGTAAGAGAAATGTAAATGAAAGTAAGTGGTAACTGGTAAGTGGCGTAGCGCGTGGTCAAACGACACATGTTCCACGAGAAGGTTTAAATATGCATTTGATGGAATTTTGATGTCATACGCTACTTTGAGCTGGTTACAAATCAAGCCGTTGTCGCGAATATCTATTACAGGTAACACCACTGAATGTTGCAGCAAGAATACCCAATTTGAATCAACATACACTCGATTTTTTAGTAGCAGGATTACGTTACATTCCATAATACTAAGCAAAGGAAAGAAAATCTTCAAGAACTAATTTCAGTTTAATTTCTATAACATATCGCATCTATAACAACATTAATTGTAAGCTCGGGCTTCAATAATCCTAATTTAAGACTAAATGGGAAACCACGATTTTAAACATCCAAAGACAAGAACTGGGATGAACAACTTGCTAATAGAATGCTTCTAGCCAATGAATGAATTATTGAATTAGAATATTTTTTATATTTGGATTTGATCTTCTTTCCAGGGATTTTCCAGCCAAATGAAGGTGAAAACATACTTGACTGGGAAAATCTTGCCCAAGAAGAAAGTGACATAAGACCTGTTACCCCAAAAGAAATTGCATCAGAAATTGAAGAAAACATCAACACAAAAAAAGCCCCAGGGTTTGACTTAATCACGGGAGAAGTCATGAAACAGCTTCCTCGTAAAGCTATAGTAAAACTTACATATCTTATAAATGCATCTTTTAGATTAAAGTATGTACCTAAGATATGGAAAGTAGCAGAAATGATAATGATCCCAAAACCCGGAAAACCACCGAATGAAGTTTCATCTTACAGGCCAATCTCCTTGCTACCTGTTATTTCAAAACTGTTTGAAAAAATATTCCTTAAAAGATTGAAGCCAATCATTGAAGATAAAAACATAATTCCAGACCATCAGTTTGGATTTAGAGAAAGCCACTCAACTACAGACCAGGTCCATAGGATAACAAATATAATTGAAAAGTCACTGGAAGAAAAAAAAAATTGTTCTACCGTATTTCTCGATGTGGCCCAAGCCTTCGATAAAGTATGGCATGAGGGCCTCAACTACAAATTAAACAAGCTTTTGCCTAAACAGTTTGCGCAATTATTAAAGTCTTATATCTCAGATAGATATTTCAGAGTTAAACAGGAAGATGCATACTCTGAACTAAAAAATATTAAAGCAGGAGTACCGCAAGGTAGTGTATTGGGACCAGTCCTTTACCTATTATATACAAGTGATATTCCTGAATTGGACCCAGACACGATAGCAACATTTGCTGACGATACTGCTATTATGGCTGTAGGCGTAGACCACGAAGAAGCGGCAATAAACCTGCAAACCTCAGTTAATAAAATTAACAACTGGACTAAGCAATGGCGAATCAAATTAAATGAGTCTAAATCCACCCATATTAATTTCATGAACAAAAGAAATCAACATATCCCCGTTAGTATAAATAATATCCAAGTACCATATGCTAATACAGCAAAATATTTGGGTATAACATTAGATGCCAAGCTACGCTGGAGGGCTCATGTCAAAAAGAAAAAAGAAGAACTTGACATCAAATTTAGAAAAATGTATTGGCTGCTTGGATGAAATTCCCCTCTATCAGTCTACAACAAAGTACTCTTGTACAAACAAATTCTAAATCCCGTATGGACATATGGCATCCAGCTGTGGGGTTGTGCCAAAAAGAACAACTTGGAAATAATCCAGCGATTTCAAAACAAAGTACTAAGGAACATTGCAAATGCCCCTTGGTATTTCAGAAACAGTGACCTCCATAGGGACTTGGAAATGGACACCGTTACCCAGACCATTAGCAGATTTGCCCAGAGTCACGAGCAGCGACTTCTTCAGCACGTCAATGTCGAGGCCATCCAGCTCCTTGATAATGCAAGTCAAATCAGAAGACTTAAGAGGACCAAACCCTTTGAGTTGGTTTGAACGTTTGTTAGTAAAACAGCAGAGCATAGTGCTGGTGTATACGTTAATATTGGTGTAATTAAGTTATTGGATTTAATTTAAGGGATACTAGTGAGTAAGTTCTTAAAATCACCTTTTCTTTTGTAGTAACTTAGGTTTGTACAACATTACTCATTGATCAACTTTGGTCAGATTGTAATTTTGGAAAACTTCCTCAGGGATGTTTTATAAATAAAAAAAAATTTGTACATTAATTGTAAGCTCGGGCTTCAATAATCCTAATTTAAGACTAAATGGGAAACCACGATTTTAAACATCCAAAGACAAGAACTGGGATGAACAACTTGCTAATAGAATGCTTCTAGCCAATGAATGAATTATTGAATTAGAAGATTTTTTATATTTGGATTTGATCTTCTTAGTTGTTGCTACTTGCCACATGTTCCTGACATTTGACTATTTGATTATTTGACATTTAAACTGCTTTTTGATATTTGACAGTTGAGTGTGAGATTAGCTGATTTTTCTCCTGTATTAAATGTGAAATTCGGGCGGTACAGAGAAAACTTAAGTTCCGTGCGTCGCGAAATAGTAAAGTTAAAGAGATTTGCTTAACGTGGAGTATATAAATTTTTGTAAATATGCTATACTTATGATCACCGATATAAACATTGGCTGTAGTGATAGTGGAAGTGTGGTTCAGAGTTAAAAAATTGTTTGTGGCTGTGTAAGTGGACGCTCGCAGTGAAGCAGTGTTGGCGCGAGCGCAGAGCCATTGGCGAATTTAAGGACAAACAGCAGTTGAAATCGAAATGGTGAATAATAAAAGTGATGGTTATTCTACAGATGAAGAAAAGCGAAGACGGGGATTGCATGATGAGATTGAAAATGACGAAGCATTCAAATGAAGTAGAAGAATGATCAGAACACCTGATAGAGGTTCGAAGAATGAGGATATACAGGAGAGGAAATAATGAAGATAATGTTGCAGATAATATAGAATTTGAAATTAGGACAAGAAAAATATGAAGGTGAGATTAAACCATTAAAAACAAATATTCAGAACTAAAGATAATGCTAGATGGAATGAATGCAAAAATGAATTATCTAGAGAGAGATAAGATCAAATGTAATGTAGTAATATCGGGGTTTAAACTGGATTCCAATAAGAATATATTAAACATGGGCATTGAGGTTCAGGTCAAGGATGTGCGTAAAATTGGAGAGAAGAAGCGTGTTATTGAGATGGAGAGTCTCGAAGAAAACATCAACGTGATGAAGAACAAGTCGAAATTGAGGAAATTTATCAAAACAGCTGTACATATCAAGAGTGGTATGGTAAAAATGGATAGACAAACCCAAACGGTGATTAGAAAGGAAGCGAACGAAATACGACAGAAGGATAAGGATGTCAAGGTTGCTTATACAAAAATTAATTATAGGTGAAGTGTGGGACTGGAGAGCTGAGGAACAGAAACTGATAATAAATAAGAAAGCATCGAGGTTAAAAAAACTTACAGATGATGGGGGCAGGAGAGAGAAAATACATTCGTCGATATTGCAAATATACCTGGACGGAAATATGGATGTGGAAGCAAATATGCGAATATAGAAGCGGAAAGGTAAGATACAAAGTACAGAATATTTAAAGTTTAGTACTTGGAATGTGAGGGGAATAAAGAAACATAATTAATGAATGTCACTGAAACAAAGGGTAAAGGAAAGAGATTGTTGGTGTTCCATAATGGTGCAGGATTATGGTACAGTGCGATTGATCGCGGAATAGACGGAGGTTCGGGGGTTGGCTGCCTTGTTAGGGAGGAACTTATGGAACCTGTCAAAAAGTGGAAATTTGTATCTGATAGAGTGATGTACAATGTACTCAGTATTGGAAAAGAAGAATATAATCTTATTACTGTATACGATCTAATGGAGAATGATACCAAGAAAAATAAGGATAGGTTTTGGGATTAAGTACAAGAAGTTGTGGATGAAAGTACTGGTTCTATTATCATTTTAGGTGACTTCAATGGTAGAGTGGGGACGAAAGATGAAGAGTCAGCGAATACACTGGGAAGGTAAGGAGAAAATGTCAGGAATTATAATGGTAAGGGTTTGATCCAGTTTTGCCTCTTGAATAATTTGTTGGTGAGCAATTCATTTTTACAGAACAAAGTCATTAAACAAATTAATTAAAATGGAGAAGATTCCACCAAGGGGGCTGATGGATAGCCCAAATCTCTACACCCAGACGGGCAGAAGAGGTGAAGATTAAGGACAACAAGGTAGACCAATGCTGAGTTGACTCGAACAGTTGACAAGTGGCAATCGACAAAATCGATAGTGGTACATAGCACCAAATAAAATATATTGTAGGCCAATAACAGTAATTTACTCTGTGTGAAGCAAATGATGGAAAACTATATTTTACATTATCCTAATATAACAACTCGTTAGGTATGAAAATAAGACGAAGTATAGGGTCGATGAAAAATTTGTTACGTTTTTGATACTAGATTTCATTGCATCGCAAAACCGACGTGTAAACGCGTAAACTCTTGATGTTTGTTTGACAGGAGGAATTTCAGCGAGTATATGGGAAAATTATGTTCTTTGGTTGTTTTTTTTTTATTATTTTGTTAGTATTAAAAATGGTAGAAAATAAGAACATATTCTTTTTCTACATTTCTGAAAAAGCAAGAATGTTCACAGGTGGAAATGAAAAATTGTGTTGTTTATGGTGGAGATGCCGCTATGATTCCACCTGTCATTCCAAGTGGTTTAGAAGATTTCGTGAAAACAATTTTAATCTTAGCGATATACTACATTCTGGACGATCGACCGAGGGTGATTGCAGTAAAATACTGGTCCTAATTGAAAGTGATAGAACAACTCGAGAGATTTCGAAGAAATTCTTGGAGTTAACCAGTCAGCAGTGTCAAGGCAATTACATCAACTTGGAATGGTTTACAAGGCCGATATATGAGTGCCGCATGAGTTAATGGAGAAAAAATTGATAGACCGAATTCCTGCTTATGATTCTTTATTGAAGCACAGCGAAACCGATCCATTTTTAAAGCGGATGGTTATAGATGACAAAAAATGTGTTGTGTATAAAAATGTGTTGTGTATAAAAATGCGTAAGAGATCAGAGTATAAGCGTTGAGGTGCCGCTTCAACCCGCACAAAAACCAGTTTACATTCAAACAAAGGTATGTTATGTTTTTGGTTGGATTGGAAAGGAATCGTTTATTATGAGCTAATACCTGAATACTATTAATTCAGATAAATACTTCAATTCATCTATTGGAACCTTTGGCGTGAAACACTAAAATTGAAGAGATTTACCATTAGGAGACGATTTAATCTGATTTAATCATCTCCTGATGATGCTAACATGGGGGTTAGAGAACGTGCGTCGAGAAGTTCAAATAGTGATTGGGTGTTTAGTGGTAAATCTCTTAAAGTCCAGCGAAATACTGCTCACAACTATGTGAATTATAGCGAAAAATGGACCTGCAGTGGCCTGAATTAGCTAAGTGAAATGGTATTGAGGATGGTTGCGGCATTTGCTTGGTGAAAATTCATACTAAACTATATAAATAAAACAAAGGCTAATTTCCACTTATATTTTTTTCTAAAACATAACGCGTTTCGCTGCACTGTAGCTTCTTCGGATGGTTGACAAAGAATGAAATTGTATTGTGATAAATAGTAGGTACTAAGTAATTAAGTAATTTTACACGTTTTTTTTTCTGGGGAATTCTCAGAACCCCTACTCAGACTGTTTTTTTCGCATATTTAATCGTTGATAATGGTAGAAGTCTATTTGGTCGTTAAGAAGGATATCTGTGTATTTGTGACGGTTTATTTCCAAACATTTAAGCAAATTCACTTTGGTACACTTATTTTCTATGTGTAAGATTTTAAAATCATTATTAAATGTATGTTTTTCTTTAATAAGATGTTCCCCGTATGTTGAGTCCATTTTATTATTTAGATAGTTGGGCTTGTGTTCTGCGAAGTTTATATTGTTTATATGATTATTATTATGATTTACCTGTTTGTCCTATATAAATTTTATTGCACGCGCCACAATTCATTAGGCAGACGCCTGATTTAAAAATTTGGTAAAGAATTGGTTGATTAAAGGCTACATTTATATTAATGCTGTTGAGATATTTTTTAAGTTTTTCAGATATATGTCCTTGATAAGAAAGAGTTTTAAATTAAATGAATTTTAATCCTAGGGTAGGCTTCCGAAAGGGCTTTATTTTTCTGTTTTTTAGAGACTATTTTATCAACTATTTAATTAAATTAAATTAAATTCTGTATTCTATTTGTCTGGATTTAGATGAACATTGATTAAATGATGAATCATGTTATTGTAGGCTGCCCGTTTGTTGTTGTGGGTGGTTGGATGTATTGTGAATCGTGATATCAGTGTGAGAAGGTTTATGAAAAATCGAAAACGTGCGCTTATTCGAATTTTTAGAAATCTTTAGGTCCAAAAAGTTTATTGAATTGTTGGTCTCCATTTCGGCTGTAAATATGATGTTTTTATGGATGGAATTTAGATATACTAACAAAGTATCCAACTGTCTCTTAATACCCGTGAAGTATGTCAAAATGTCATCAACATATCGGTTCAATATATAGGTACCAATATAAACATTGTTTACTAATTTTTTTTTGAACATTGTCTCCTCAATATTGTTCATAAAAAATTTAATAAAAGTAAAGGGCTTAGTGGACTGCCCATAATTAAGCCTGCCTTTTTTACTGTTGTAAATTTTGTCTTCGAAAGCAAAGGAATTTTGATCAAGACACGTTCTTAACAAGCTCATTATATCTGCTGTAACTACCGGGTTCAGTTTGTTGTTAATTAATAAATTCTCCAGTAGGATGATCGTGTCTTCTGGCGGTATGCATGGAAATAAATTTTGGACAGCAAAAGATACAAGTTTTGAATTTTCCGGTATCTCTAAATGTTTCATGTTATTAATGAGTTTATTAGCATTTTTAATACTATAATAAGTTTAAGTTTAAGTTTACTTGTATGTTGGTGTCGACATATATAACATCTCCGGTCTGATAAGATATATTTTTTTGTGTAATTTGATGAGAGTGTAGAGTTGAGGTGGTCGAAGGTTCATATTGTTTAATTTAAATATAAGTGGAAATTAGGCAACTTTGTTTTATTTACACAATTTGGTATTGTTTTTCACAGAGACAATGCTAGACCACATGTAACTTTGGCCACCTGGCACAAACTTTTTACAACTTGACTGGGATGTTCTGGTCTATCCACCGTACTCTCATGACTTTGTGCCCTCCGACTCTCACTTGTGTAGATCGCTTCAAAACAGCCGAAATGGCAAAAACTCTACTTCCTTAAAAGACTTGAAAAATCATTGAGTGGATTTGACCATTGTTTGGAACAGTTTTTTAGCCAAAAATCTCAGACCTTCTATGAGCGCGAGGTTATGCAGCTACCGGAAACATGGAAAAACGTCATCGAACAGAATGACAGACATGCTGCATTGAGTAGGTGTTATTTTTGGTAAATACAATTTGGTTTCAGTTTTTCTCAAAAAAATGGAGCTAATTTTTGCATCAATCCAATATAATTTACGAATTACCCTGATTATTGAAATTCAATATTTTAATAGTTTTTTTTTTTACTTTAATTAAACTGTATTATAAGTGTATTATTGTGTATAACTTTGTATTATTGTTGTATAAGTTATTAAATGTAGTTCATGATACTGGTTTCTTTTTTTTTAATAATTCTTTTTTTCGAGAAATATTTTAAGACATATTATTTACTCTACTTACCCCTTTTTTAACAGCGAATGGTAATTTAACGATAGCAACAGTTACAGCGCACTATGAAACGTCGTATTCGTACACTGAATTTAAACTTGTTCTCAAGTCCAGACCGAAAAAGCCAGAGCTAAAAAACATTCTATTTATTTTTTATTATTATACACAAGACCATCTGTGCGTACAAGAAAAGTGGCATTTTCAGAAACCAAAAAGGAAATTTCGCATATGGTTGCTAATAATTTTAATATAATTCGGTTCTAAATATAGATTACAGGTTCATAAATAATTTACTGGTTCTTCCAATGAAAACATTTGAAAATCACTCACAATAATGAATACGTTACACACTTTTTTTATCACTCTTTTTATTTTTCCAGTCTGCCCGAATATCCATAAGCGTTTGATATAACGTTACAATGATCAATCGAATAACATCGATTCCAGCGAATCAACATACTGAATTCTCCACTTAAAGTTTTTATGTTCTCTTAATTAGATAGTTAAATTAGATTTTAGTCTAAAGACTAGTCATAGATTTTTTGGTAATCATTACCTGTCCTTGAGGGTAAAGGTGACCATATACCGAGCTATTATCATGCATTTGCTTACTTACAGGAAACAACTACAGGAAAATCTGAGAATTCGCGATGATACAACAACGTCAAGTCAGATAATGGGAATCAAATGGTGCCATAAAAAATCAAATAAAGAAAGATTTCAATAAGGTGAACTATTTGTCGATGGAGGTTCTCGTGAGAAGAGGGTGACTTTGGGCGGGGCATTTTAGCCAGGTAATATGACCCCATCGTCCGGTAAAGCGTAAATTAGTGAAGGTCAATTAACTTCAGGTGAACGTAGGCAAGAAAGTCAGAAACTTCAAGGAAAAGGTTACTACCCATGAAACATTAAAGAGCATTAATGCTAGTCATCAATGGTAGCTGACTGTTTCTAACAGAACCCAGTGGAGATAACGATATATAAGATACGTGCATCAATATCAGAGACCGAAGCCTGGAAACAGATATATTCGGTCTTCTGGCCAGTTCGAATATCTGGAGTGTGGTCGCATTATCTCATTCTAGAATAGGTCTCTTCAGCCAAAGAAGGAATGAACTTAGATTCGATATATATATATATATATATATATATATATATATATATATATATATATATATATATATATATATATATATATATATAAAATGTTTATTCTCGACGTGTAAATAGTAGAGGAGTAGAATCTTGGGTATGCGGTCTGTCCTTATAAACTAGTACTAAGATTTCATTCTTTGATAACTCTCTCAATATATTTCGTCAGATTTTTTCTGACTTCTTCAGGAGGAATAACACCTACAACAATGTCATATTACAAATAAACTTAAACAATAACTATACAATGACGGATTTACAATGTTTAAAATTCAGCCAAAATGTTAAAATATAAATAATAAAACAAACAGAAAATATAGAACAACACTCACACGTAGGAAGAAACGTTTCTAAGGAAAATATATACAGTTAAAATCAATGATATTGTTTTTCTTCTCCATATACTGATCCTTTTTACCCCGTATTGATAATCCAAATATCAAGATACTAAGAATTAAAACTATTGATTTCTTTCAATTTTACTTAAATGATTATTATTATTAATATTATATTTTCTTCTTTTCCCCATATTACATTTCAAGTATTTGTGCAAAATGTTTTTTATTTTTTATTTTATTTATTTATTTTATTTATTTTTTTTTTTATTTTCCCAAAATGTGGCAATAGATGACACTTATCTCTATATCAGACCTGGAATTAACAGTATTTTTATCTCTGTTGATGTGAAACATCTCCTGGAACCGTTTAGTGAGATTATTCTCAGTCGCTATATATATATATATATATATATATATATATATATATATATATATATATATATATATATATATATATATATATATATATATATACATTACAGAATATATATTAAGAAATATATTACAGAAATCTATTCACCCTTTCTCCACGTGGTGCCACCGATCGCCTTCGCCGAACTGTCAACCATGCGACGTCACGTGCCTCTCGGGACCGGTTTCTAGCCTTTCAGCCGTCATCAGCCGAGCTCTAGACGAACGCAAGGAAAGCAGTTCGGAGGGGCGATCGGGGCCAGACCAGATCAACTGGCCATTTTAATGACGGGTCGTGATCGCACACAACTCACGCCATCATACGGCGAATGCTCAGCGAATGACAGTTCGGCGAAGGCGATCGGTGGCACCACGTGGAGAAAGGGTGAATAGATTTCTGTAATATTTCCCTCCACGGTTCCGTTACGCTACCTTGTAGCACAGGGCACACCTGCTACTATACCCGAGGTTCCAGGCAGAATGTTACGAGCGGTCCTGACTGCTACGAGCATTCGCCGTATGATGGCGTGAGTTGTGTGCGATCACGACCCGTCATTAAAATGGCCACTTGATCTGGTCTGGCCCCGATCGCCTCTCCGAACTGCTTTCCTTGCGTTCGTCTAGAGCTCGGCTGATGACAGCTGAAAGGCTAGAAACCCGTCCCGAGAGACACGTGACGTCGCATGGTTGACAGTTCGGCGAAGGCGATCGGTGGCACCACGTGGAGAAAGGGTGAATAGATTTCTGTAATATTTCCCTCTACGGTTCCGTTACGCTACCTTGTGGGCATATATATATATATATATATATATATATATATATATATATATATATATATATATATATATATATATATATATATATATATATATATATATATATATATATATATATATATATATATATATATATATATATATATATATATATATATATAATACTTATGATCAAACTGTATCCATCCCAAGATTGCTTTGTCAATCTTCTATTTAATCACTTTCCTCTTCCATATACTAGTCATATACTTTATCATATACATATACTGGGTCATATACTTTCGTGTTTCGTGTTTTTTGTTTATCTCTGATCCATGTGCAGGTCTTTCTGCCACGTTTTGCAATGCCAAGCATATACCTTTTCATTCCCCTCTATGCTACGTGAATATTTTAATCTAATTGTGATATGAGTGCTTATGTTTCACTTCCGTAAATGAACGCCCGCCTTATATCGAACAGGGCGCACTGATCAAAGACTTTTCTCTTCAGACAAAGTGGAAATTACTTCTTAAACAGTATGTTGAGCCTGCCAAATGCATTCGAGCCATATTTAACACGCCGTTTCACGTCTCGTGCGATATCACCCTGCACTGAGATCCTTTGCCCAAGATATATGTAGTGGTCCGCAATATTCAAATCTCTCCATAAAACAAACATTTTTCTATCCTCGGCAAATTTATTGGCCATGAACTCTTTTTCAGGTTTATTCTCAAGCCAAATGGTTCTCTCGCCCTTTCTAGCTCACGATCTCAACTGAGAATTTAATATGGCTTAAGTATTCCATCCCGTTCCGAATCCAAATTACGAAATACCTCTTCAAAGAAGGCTATTATATTATAGATATTGAATCACCCTGCCGTACACCCCATTCTGCGTTGATTTTAGTTTCAAGGTCATCCATGTGAACTGCCACTCTCGCTTCATCATATATGGATTTCAGTGGATTCACATAAGCTCTGTTTACCCCTTCATTACGTAATTTATCCATTATGACTTGCTTTGAAATTGAGTCAAATGTATTTTCATATCATAAACGCTAAGTGACATGGGGTATTTATTTCCTTGGCCTGTTGGATAATCTGGATGTGGTGCAGATGATTCACTTCTAAATTCTGTTTGTTCTCTTGGCTGTGCGTCATCAGTGTTTTCAATATTCTTTTAGTTATTATCTTAGTTAAAAACTTTGTACATTACTGATAGGATGTTTATTGGGCGATCGTTTTTAGATCTTTCTGTGCACCTTTCGTATGAAGGAAAATCACTTCTGCATTTTTTCATAAGTTTACTATTTTTTAATCTTTGAGACATTTTGAGTACAATTTTGCAGGTATTTTTTGCAAAGTTTGACTACCAGCTTTCGGCATTTCAGTTCTTCTATAGCACTTGTCACTTCACCAACCAGGATAACTGGCATTTGCCCTTGCGTGGACATTGTTGTCTTTGATTGGTTTTGATGTTCATATAACTTTAATTAAAATATTCTGATAATATCTAACATTTCCGTGCACTATGCCATCCTCATGCATGAAGGCAAATATTTGCGTCTTTTTATTTATCAGCTTGTGTTAAGCTTTGTTATATATATATATATATATATATATATATATATATATATATATATATATATATATATATATATATATATATTGTTTTCTTTAACTACTTTGCGAATATTTGATTTGTGAATGCCATTAATAGAAAAAAGTCAAATATTACGATAGTGACATTAAAGAAACCTCTAAAACGTTAGAAGTGCTGGCTTGGAGAATGATTACTTACATAATATTACTTCTTCAAAGGTAATACATTTTGATTACAATATTAACATTTTCGAGTAGCAAAATGTTTATTTCAAACATTTTATAACATCTACAAGTATATTGACCCTTTCTGCAGGTCTAAAATAAAACTGTATATCTAGGAAAAGAAACATATCTGTAACTAATGTAAGGGAATAAAAGTAACGATTGATATATTCAAAAATATGATTTGAATTTGAATGAAAGATTCATTAATATTTCTATACATCAACCGAAATATTGACATTATCATTATATCTAATTATATTAACAATTTTTATAGTAGTCGTGTTCATTATGCATATTAACATGTTTTTTTATGCATTTTTATAACAGAGACATTTATATGTTAATATGAAACTGAGCAGAGTTAAGTTGCCTTTTTTCTTTTTCTTATGTAAAAGATACTGTCAACAACTTATTCAGACGTAATATTTTACTTATTTTTAATATTATAGTTTATGGATCTGTTAATTCCGAGTTAAAGATGTTTAATTTTGTATATTTAGTGATGAAAATGCAGGAATATAATTTTTTTTGAGGTGTTTTTTAGACATTTCACATTCATTTGTGAAAGTCTGAAAGTCCACGTTCGGCAGCCCTAAGTGACTATTGGCGAATGAGTGTTATTCATATTACAGTTCATTTGATTTTAGCTGCATTTTTAAAGTAATTTCTTTTTATCCTTCACTAAAAGAAAATTTTTAATCTTCAACTATATGTTCAAGATAATAAGAATTTAGTTACAAAGAAACTGCACATATTTTATCATTTTATTTTTTTTTAGAAATAGACAAAATACCAGATGTCTGTAAAAGTGTTCTCTTACTAATGATTATTCCGTATCTAAATTAAAACCGGTATCTGAGGCGTATAAATGCATCATATAATCATTTCTCGTATACGGTTAGTACACGTTTCTAAATCAAAAAGAGTTATTTAATCCGATTACTTGGATTACCGCCTCAGAGACCAACCTGAATAAATGTAATTTATCCTTTTCATTTAGTATGGCTGGATGAACTAAACTAATGTCACATAAATGCCATTAAAAATTATAATGCACTTAGAACAGATCATATTTTATCTAACCAAATAAAAGTTTATATAATGAAAAATAAAAAAAATATAAGGTCTAATAATTATACTGCAGAACCAAAAATACACCTAGTAAACATATCTGAATTAATCTGAAAATATACCAGGTATGGCGGCTAAAAATTCTTAATTTATTTAAGAGATGGCGCCGGAAACAAAGGTCGGTTCACAATCTAACCTCTTATGTAATGTTGTTGCTACGACAGTATCTTTTAAAACACAATTGATGTTTAAATAATTTCGAGTTAGAGTTATCTTTTTTCGTATGATAAACATGTCGAGTTTCAAGCCAAATAAAGAACAATTGTGGTATGTACGCCTTTTCTTGTTCAATCAAAAGAAAGCTAATCAAGGCAAAACCGTCGTATACTTGGGGAAACTTTCGGTGACAATGTCCCAATGCAAGTCGCTTGTGGGTGTTGGTTTAGACGATAGAAAGGTGCCGGAAAAGTAATTTTGCATCACGGCAACGCCCCATTATACAAAGCGATAGCTGCCAGAGGCTCCATTTTTTTCACTTGGCTGGGAACTCTTGCCTCACCCGTCCTATTCACCAGACTTGGCCCCTCCCCACTATCACTTGTTTTCATAAATGCCTTACGTATTTTCCATCAAATACTTCAATAATTACGGAGATGTCAAAAAATGGCTTGATGACTGACCAAGGACGTGACGAATGCCATCCTATACTTCCTGCTATTCGATCTGGCAACAATTTTTGCTTTCCTTTTGTTCAACAACCGATACCCCTTCAGCAAGAGTTTTTTTTTTCAGTTTTATATATATATATATATATATATATATATATATAATTTAACGTCGGAAGTGACTACCTACCGAACGGTACGAGCAAAAACTAAGATAGTAAGATAGTTACCCTCCGATCACTAAGTGGAATTACCATATAACGTTCACCTATATTGACTGGGTCTGATTCGATTGTTTCGGGAGAAAGGCAAAACTATTTGAAAAACGTTAAAAGACATCTTATTCATTGGACTTAGCCCATTCGAACTACCACTTATTTCGATCGATGCAGCATGGACTTTTAAAACAACACATTTTTACGAAGAAGTCAAAAGTTGGCTTGATGAATGGCTGGCCTCAAAAAACCAAAATTTCTTTTGGCGCGGAATCCATTCTTTGACAGAAAGATGGGAAAAAGTAATAACTAACGATGGCCAATACTTTGATTATTAAAGTAATGTATTCTGTTAAGGGAACAAACGTTTAAATTTTGCCAAAAAATCAACATTGTTAACCAAAACTTTATTAATAACTTTAGACGATACGCGCGTCAAAAATTTTAAATAAAGTGATTTGATGTTTAGTTGTAAATCTCTTCGAGTTTAGTGTTTCAAACCAGAGTCCATTAGGAGAACTGAACTATATTGCTGGCTACATCTAGTTATTTGACATTAGATATATGACTTAATTAATATCAAGTCATGTGGTCAAAAATCGTCTAAAAAATACAAAACTTCGAAATATAAATTCAAAAAAACTCAGTATTTTTAGAATATTTAAAAATTTTCCAAAAGTCCAAAACTGACAAATATACTGAATTTTGTTTTCTAGATTACTTTATCTGATTGTTCTATTCCAATTTACGAAAATAAAAGAAAGACCACTGAAAGAAAAACAAAAAAAGCAAAAATGTCCAAATATCATCACGTTATGCAACACAGCTGTTGTAAAACCCCCCTTATCTAAGTCATATTCTATAATATTAATTTTAGCCAAGTCTAACACATGTTATCTAAAAATTAATTAATAATAGCTTAGGCGATAGCAAATAAAATTATATTACATTTATTAAAGAACTCTATATTTTTCCAAAACTTTCTTTCTTCTTTCTTTATTCTTACTATTCTTTCCAAAACTTCTAACACATTTTATTTGACGAAAGTCCTTATTCTAAAAAGGCTTTTATTACTATATTATTAAAGTGAAATTCAATGCATTATTTAAGTATTATCAGAAATAATTGTAAATGTTTTTAATCAGTTTACTTCGCCACGTGTTTAAGCGCATACAGAAACATGAAGCTAAACCAGCAATTACTACTATACAGTGAGCATCTTTTCAGTTTCAATGAAATAAGAGTGGCGGAGTTATACTAATACATGAGTCATATTAATACAGCAAAAGTAAGTATCCTAAATTTTGTACATTTGAATTAATTCTTGCCCTAAAAGATCATATAAGCCATAAACATATATAACATAAAGAAATGAATTAACCGTGATGTTAGTAACCTATAGGTACACTCTTATTATATTTAAAGAGTCCCAATGCTTTCCATGAGATATTACCGTTTAATACGTGATAAAAAAAATAAAAAATACATTAATTAAATAATTAAATTAATAGGAAAACGCAACCTAAACATTTGATTTATAGACCACAGGAAACCTTTCGATAGTATTCCACACGATTGGTTACTAAAAGTTCAAAAGATTTATAGAATAAGCCCTCCCATCATTCACTCCATAAGGTGTCTGATGGGGAAATGGAAAATAAATTTCTTTATGTATCAAGCATTACAACTGCGAATATCGAGAGAGGAATTTTTCAAGATTTCCTTTCTCCAATGCACAGTGCGACAGAAACTTTTGTTAAACTTCAACAGGTTTATGGAAACAGTGTTTTCAGGTAGTTTAGAGCATTTTTTTTAAAGGCCGATTAAAATTAAAACTCGATTGAAGATAAATCTCGCAGCGAAACGACTTCAACTTATGTAGGATCTTGCGCGTTCTGATCGCCAGTTGAAGGTCAGAATAATCTGTGAACCGAGCTGGATTTGATTGACATTATCGTTCATCAGATTTTAACCAGTGAATAGGAATAAAGATCCGCCCGAAAATGGATTCGAAAAATCTTTCATAGGATTAAAAGGACAACACAGAAGGTAAACATGCCGTGATTTTTTTGGGCGGATTGAAAATGACTGTCATTCTCTGAAATGTGTCATTATTGGTGACGAGTCTTGAATTTTTGCATGCGACCGGGAAACGAATGTTCCAGAGCTAGGAATAGCTCACTGCAGTCTTACCATGATCAAAAAACAGCCAGAATGAGCAAATAAAAAATCAAAAGCATGCTGATTTGTTTGTTTTATAGCTAGGGTATCGTCCACAAGAAATTTGTGCTTCAATCCCAAACAGTAAACCATTATATTTACCGAAAAGTTCTCGAAAGAGTGTGAAAAAGGGTCATTTGTATGAGACCAGACATCAAGGGATTTCAATTAACGAATTTTTGTCTCTGCAACCCCCTTATTCACCTTGCGAGTCCCTGCGACTTGTTTCTTTTCCCAACATTGACAATTTAGCTCAAAAGACACCATTATGCGAAAACCACTACCAAAACTAACGAAGAAAGCTAACCTTCACAAAAAAGTTTTCTCTTATGATGCATTATTAATAGCGTCATTATTTAAAATTCTTATGCAAGAGCGATTAGAGTTCGCTTTATTACCTTGGTGCTATAAGAGACCTAATAACACATCAAGTGTATTATAATGAAATATTATATATAGCACAAATGTAACAAAAATTGTTGTAACGTTCATTAATATATATATATATATATATATATATATATATATATATATATATATATATATATATATATATATATATATATATATATATATATATATATTAATATCCCCCTTTGTGGATCAGACCTTGACGTGGTAAAGGGGTTTGAATAGGGCAATAACGTTTTGAACTATGCCGTCCTGGGATGGTCACCCCTGGCGGACAGGTTAAGGCGGAGGCCTCAGACTAACATAATCCAAAGTCTGCCAACCCGCACTGGACAAGCGTGGCAGATTAAGTTCCATACCTTCAACATAGTATTTCAATATGTTTGAATTTGACAGTACAACCTTAAACACGGCCCTCATTCCCCGGAGGTCAAGGGGCAACTAATTACGGCAGCGGGAAGACCTGCCCCAAGGCAGAGGGTACTAAGAATCACCGGGTTAGATCAGGCTGCCATTGGACTTTTGACATTGTAACGTTAAATATACGGACTATGAAAACGGAGGCCCGATTGCAACAACTGTTAATCGAACTTGACAATATACATCGGGATATTATTGGGCTCCACAAAACACGAAGAAAACTCGAAGAGTTAATCAAACTCGAAGCAACTGGAAACGTACTCGCGAGGTACGGAAAATGGGCGATGTGGCGGAAACGGATTCCTCATTCCTCGAGAGCTGAAGTGACAGTGTAGTAAAATTTGAAAGTACATCTGACCGACTAGCCCAATGCGTCATTCAGCTGAATAAAAAGTTTAGGCTTCAAATCGTCCAAGCTTATGCACCAACTATAAGCCATAGGGATGAGGAAATTGAGAAATTTTATCATGATATCGCCCAGCTTTTATACACGGAGAAATGTAGGCACAAAATCCTGATGGGTGATTTTAATGCCAGAATTAGAACAACAAGAACTGACGAAAATGCAACTGTCCCATATGGAACTGGTGGGCGAGACAATAGCGGTGACAGATTAGTTGATTTTGCTGAACGACAAGTAGCTGTATATTACGAATTCGTTCATTAAGAAAAAGTTAGTTAGTTAGTTAAATTAGGATGAAGGTCGCATCGGTGACAGAGATCATTTAGCGACCACAGTGTGTCCATTAATTGAGACCTTTTGAATGACTACGGCTGATGTTCGCTTACATTAGAGATTTAGGGTTCTGGGTTTGATAAAGAAGGGCGAGTGTTGAAGAAAAGGGGAATGTTTTCAGATGGTTGTGGGGTGAACCCGTAATGGAGATTAGGGAATGGGGAGGATGGATGATGAGAGATGTGAGAGAGGTAGAGTGATAGCAGCGACTAAATGTGTTCAATGATGGATATTTCTCTTAGATAGATGAGGAGAACATCCAGGGAGCCGGGTCTGAAGAGAGTAGGGAGGTCACTGGGGAGGGAAAGTCTGGTCCTGACGTTTGATGTGGCGCGACATTCTATAAGAAAATGGCGGACGGTCAGAGGTTCGCCGCATGAGGAGCAGATAGGAGGAGGGTCGTTCCTCAAGAGGTGCTGGTGAGTGAGAGAGCAGTGTTCCTATCTTATCCTGAACCAGATGGTGGAGATTCTTTTACAGGGGAAGTTCGGAAAATTGTTGAGGAAGTAGGTGGTTTTAACTTCTCTGAGCTTATTGTGTCCTTGTAATAGGCTCCAGTCATTCTGTAACTGTCCTCTAACCAGGGATTTGATGAAGGACGGTAGGTCGGATGAAATCAGAGTGGGACATGGTGATCCATCTGTGGCGGCTATTTTAGCCTCAGTGTCAAGGCTGAGATGTCATCATATATTTCGAGGAGAAATTGGATAGCTGAGGGAGGTAGTTGTCGGATGAGAGGAATGGGTATTAGATCGGGGCCTGGAGCACTTGGTCTGCATCTGGACAAAGCCCAGTGTAACTCTTTTAGAGTGAAGGGAAGGTTGTAGTGAGATGGTTGGGGTTCGCTGAAGTTGAGAGGGAACTCATTTTGTTCTTTGTATCTGATGAATTCGGGGGAGAGGCCTGAGTTGCTGAAGACTGAAGTGAAGTGATCGGCAAAACACTCAGCTTGGTCTATGTCAGAAGTGATCCAGGTTCCATTGTGCAGTAAGCCCTGGATGTGACTGGTTGGTCTTCCTTTGAAGACCTTGATCTTTTTCCAGAATATGGTAGTTGATTGTTGAGGACCGATGGAGCTAACGAACGAAGACCAGGAGGCTCGTTTCGCCGCTAGAATTGTTCTTTTGGCAGCTGCCCTAGCTCGTTTGAATTCGATAAAGTTCTCTGGAGAAGGATGGTGTTTGAACCTATTGAGGGTGCTCTTTCTGTGTCTTATAGCTCTAGCAACCTATGAGTTTCACCATGGTACGGGGGGACGATGGCGATTGTGTTCTGAGTGGGGAACAGATTTTTCGGCAGCCGTCTTGATGTTCTGTACCAGGGCAGAAATGTTGTGATCAGGGTCTCCGGATTCTATTTTTTGAGGAGGGAAAGAAGAATGGTAGATGTCCCAGTTCGCTTTGCGGAAATTGTATAATAGTTTAGGTGGGGATTGACTGTGATGAGAAGGGAAATATATTAGGAGAGGATAGTGATCGCTGCCGTGTAGATCCCCAATAGGGCTCCACTGTAGATCCGAGAGAAGATTTGGAGAGCAGAGTGATGGAGGTCGATGGAGGAAAGTGATCCTGTTGATAAGGAAATGTGAGTGGGTACTGGGGAGTTCAAGATGGAAGTGGAGGTGTTTAGTAAAATGTTTTCTATCAATTGACCGCGAGGGTCTGTATGGGTTGAGCCCCAGGATGGGCTGTGTGCATTGAAGTCTCCGCATAATATAAAAGGGTGGGGAAGTTGAGAAATTACGTCCTGCAAATCCTCATATGATATGGGGGAGGCAGGGGGAAGGTAGGTGCTGCAAAGTGTGAGAGCCGTCTGGTGTTCTAATCGGATGGCGATTACTTCTAATGGAGAGTTTAAGTGAACTGGAGAGCAGGCTATCGAAGGGTGAGTCAGAATGGCTACTCCGCCTGAGGCCCTAGCAGCATCGGTTCTGTCCTTTCTAAACATATTGTAGCTTTTGAACCTGTACGTGTGGTTAGGTTTAAAGTTTGTCTCCTGTAAGAGTAGGACTAGAGGATTGTACTGCGAAGAAATGAGCTTGAGCTCATCGATATGGGTGGCGAAACCTCCAAGATTCTATTGTATTAGGGTGAAGGTAAGTTTGAAAATGTGGAGTAAGATCTAAAGAGATAGGAATGATTATCTAGTTCTTGTTAATAGTTCTCTTAGGTGGAAGATCTCTAATATGCTGATCAGAGAAATCGTCCATCATCATGTTCTGAACAGGAGGTCTTTGTTTGGAAGGATTGATTTCCTTTTTCCCCGATTTTTTATTGGAAAGGGTACTCTTTGTAGAGGAGTCCGAAGAGGATCTGGAGAGGGGGGCTGTATTAGATCGGGCTTTGGAGGGTATTTTGTATTTGTAGGGGAGTTTTTTGGCACCCATTGAGTCTGGTGCCTGAGGTGTTTTGTTGGATGATTTTTCAACTCCTGATGATCTAGGAGTGGGTAGAGAAAGTGGGGTAGTTGAAGTGGTTGATTTCCTGATGTCATTGAGACTTGGAGATTGTGTATAATGAAGAGAGGATCGTTGTGAGAGAGATGCAGGGGGTGATGGTTTTCGGAAAAGTGAGGGGGTATGAGGAGAGAGGGACAGGTTTGAGAACGTGTGATAGGGGTTAAGGGATTGGTGAGAGAAGGAAGGTCGCACTGCGTGGAGACCGACACAGTGGACCTTGGAATGGCTGCGAGGTGGTTGGTGACAGCATTGCTGCATGAAATGTTGAGGCTTGGGTGGAGTGAGTAGAACTTCCTTTTAGCATCAGGATAAGGAAGCTTTTCTGTGACCCTTATCTTTTGAATTTCAAATTCTCTGCGGTATGTCTGGCAACCTTTATATCTGGGAGAGTGAGACTCTTGACAGTTAACACATATAGGTTGAAGAGTGCAAGGGGCTTCGCTATGGCTAGAATGACCACAGGAAGGGCAGATCTCTGGAGAGGAGCAGCGAGTGGCGGTATGTCCAAATGTTTGGCAATGGAAGCATCTTAGCGGAGGTGGAATGTATGGTCGGACACGACGGGAGTACCATCCTGCATTAACCCTTGCTGGAAGGGAATGAGTCTTGATCGAGAGAACTAGCAGTGTTTTAGCTGAAGTCTGATCAGAGCCTTTAGGAGAAATACGATGAACACCGATAACTCCTTGATCTTGCATATTTTCTATTATTTCTTGATCTGTGCAATTGGCTAAGTCAGAACAGATTACGATGCCCTTGATGATATTACGGGAGGAATGCGGAGAGACTTCTGCGTCAAAAGTGTGAAGTTTGTTAAGTTTAGCTGCCGTTAAAGACTGCCTTTCATTCGAAACCTCTATCAATAGTGTGCCATCACTTTGCTTTCTGGTATCATCCAGTGTTCCAAGTTGAGCTAGTAACGCTTTGTGTATTAAAAATGGAGACATTTGTTTAAAAGATTCTGATTCATTTTTGAGTTTTATTACAAAAAACTTGTCAAACATAACCGGCGATGCCGGGGACTCAGTTCTGGGTCTTTTGGACCCGCTAAGGGGAGGAAAGTTAAATTTTGAAGTCATGTGGTTCCCACGAGAATGGAGGAAATACAAGTCGGCCAGAGCAGTGCCCCATACCCTGGCAACCCTAAGTACTCTGGGGGGACGGGAGGTACCCCAGAGGCACCGTTCGCGACACCTGAACCCCTCAGGTGCCATGCAGCCATCACCACGGTGGCTAACTGTTTGGCTTAAGGGCTATGACAGAAAGGAGACAGAACAGGACATACACACAATGTGACTGGGGACCCCGGGGACGTCACACCCCGTGTCCCGGAGGAGCACCTCCAAGACCGCCTGAGGGGATTAAGAAAAATATCAGCAGAAAATGGACATGGAAAAGTCTGGATTCACAAGTGAAATTGATTACATCATGATCAACGATAAGACAATATTTTGCAATTGTACTGTCCTTAACTATTTTAATGTTAGAAGTGACAACCGAATGGTACAAGCAAAAGTTAGGATTAACTGTCAAAGAGAACGCGAAACAATGGTAAGGTCAAAGAAGGGCAGAGTGGATTCTGGGAAACTGCTGGAGAGAGGAAGCGATTTTGAGATTGCTTTGTCAAATCGGTTTGCTGTGTTACAAGATCCGGAGGAGGTGGAAATATTAGTTCAATATAAAGAAATCGCCAACAATGTGCTTCAAACGGCTGGTTCAATAGCACCAGAAGAAACAATGTCTCAAACAGACAAAAATCTCTAGTGAGACCATTGATTTAATGAAGAAACGGTGGGCAATAAGAAATGCAGGTAATCCTTTTGGCAGGGTCGAGTACACTGAGCTCTGCAAAACTATAAGAAAACGTATCAGAGCGGACACGCCCCGATTCAATATGCAAGAAACCTTGGAAGAAAACAAGGGAATAAACAATGCTAAACAGAAGCTGAGAAACAAAAGAACGCAAACATATGCCTTAAGGCGTGAGGATGGCACAGTGTGAAGGGCGCGTACGCATATGTTAGAGGTTGTTAGAAAATTTTATTCCCAGTTAAATGAATATCAGAATCAATCAAAGACAACAATACCCACGGAAGAATAAATGTCAGATATCCTAGTGGCAGAAGTAACAAATGCTATAGAATCGATGAAAAACGGCAAGGCTGCAGCTTCCTGCAGTGTAACACAGTGTAACTGGGACAATGTAACTGTCGAAATGGTAAAAGCTGCTGGTCGGACGTTACATAAAACACTGGCAAAATTATATTGAAAATGCCTCAAAGAACAAAAAGGACTTGACTTATGGAAAATTGCAGAAGTGATCCTTTTACATAAAAAAGAAGCACAGGAAGATTTGAAAAACTACCGTCCAATAAGCCTCTTATCAAAAATGTACAGTGTTCACTAAGATAATTTCTAAAAGAATATTAAAAAAACTGAATGACGCACAATCAAGAGAACAAGCAAAATTCAGAAGTGGATTCATTGCAATGCCTCACATTCAGGTTGTACAGCAGGCCATAGAAAGGTACAACGAATACACCATGCTACTGTACACTGTGCTTTTATCGACTACGAAAAGGCATTTAACTCCAGCATGCGATAATGGATGCACTGCTTAGCCAAGGGGTAGATAAAACATATGGAATCTATTAGGATCGATATATGATGGAGCTTCCGCCACAATTCACCTTGATAATCTTGAAGTGGGAATTAATATAGAACGAGGTGTACGGCAGGGTGACGCAATATCGCATATTCTTTTTTCGGCGAGCCTTGAAGAAGTTTTCCGTAAACTGGATTGGGAACATGATGGTGTAAAGATCAATGGTGCAAACATAAACCATTTTAGATTTGCAGATGATATCGTTTCCTTTTCACCAAGACCCAGAGGAGTTGCAAAGGCACATACAAGAACTGCAAATAGCCGGTGAACCATTTGGCTTGAAAATAAACTTGAAAAAGAGTCAGGTTATGTTCAATAACTTCGCTCAGGACAGAAGAATTTCAGTTTTTGGAAGGGATTTGGAGATTGTGGACAGCTTTATATATCTTCGGCAGAGGATTTCAATGGAGGGGAATACAGCCTGAGAGGTGGAACGGCGTGTTAAATGTTACTGGCAGGCATTTGGCAGGCTCAACATAGTGTTTAAGAGCAGACTCCCACTTTGCCTGAAAAGAAAAGTCTTCGATCAGTGCGTTCTACCCGTTATGACATACGGAAGTGAAACCTGGACACTCACATCGCAATCAATTCAAACACTTCGGGTAGCACAGAAGGGAATGGAAAGATGTATGCTTGGCATTACAAGACGAGACAAAAAGTCCTGCGCATGGATCAGGGAACAAACGAAAGTGTGACATCATTGGAAGAGTAAAGCAATTGAAATGGAGATGGGCAGGCCATATAGCGGGGCGATGGGACGACAGATGGACCAAGGCAACCCTGGAGTGGATACCGCTTGATCGCAAACGTCCGCGAAGAAGACCAAAAGCACAATGGATTGATGACATCGTTAAGCCCAGGACCGTGAAAGTTGGAAGCATGCTGAAGAGGACTTCATTCTGCAGTGGATCGACACGGGCTGATGATGATGATGACGATGATGATGATGATGATGATTAGTGAAATTGTAGCTGTTCCATATATAAGGAACGTTTCAAATCCTTTTAGTGCAGTGGTTCTTTAGACTGTTCAACAGTAATCGGAAGGGATGCACCCCAACCGCTAGGTTCCACAATCTCATGTGGAACACACAACAACCTGCGTCTCCGCCTAAATGAACACTTTTGTTGATTGCTTGACCGGGGCCGAGCCCCACCCATCCCTTACGTTGGAGGGCATATGTCGCGTCTGTTGGTGATTAGACTGATCAGCGCTGAAAATATTGGACATGTCGAGCAAAGTAAGCAGGATTTTCCAGAAATGTTAATTCAACGACCTGGTACGCACAATTGGGAATTTCTCCATGTTATTTACGCCGATTTTGAGAAGTGACTTACTCATGTTTCCCTATAAGATCAAATTGTTTAAAAAGCCGTTGTCCACAGACAACAATCAGCGATTAGGATACTATAATGCCATCAGATTTCCTGATTAGTAAGCTCCGGATTAATTTTATACATAAATCCCCAAACCACACAGCAACTCAATGAGAACATCCGCGCTGAAATCGCGGCATTTACACCAAATATGTTGACAAAAGTTATTGAAAATGTGTTAAAAAGTGCACAAAGTTGCATTGCTACTCGTGGCTCACATTTGATTGATTCAAAAATTCATCATCATCATCATCATCATCAATTCATCAAAAATTAAGTAGCACAAAGTTTAAAGACGAAACATTGTCTTGTTTAATAACATTTATGGATTCTACAGTTGGTTTATTGTGAAATATTTTGTAAATTTAAAATTAAAAGAAAACTTATAGCTTTTTAATGCTTCAAATATTTATTATAGATTGTACTTTACATTTGTTTCGCTTTATTAGAGATTTCTCAAGAGTGATTTGAATATATACTGATATATTAATACCAATAGTATTGTTAAAGTTACTCTTGAGAAAGCCCTAATAAGGCGAAACATATGTAGAGTAAAATCTATAATAAATATCTGAAACATAAAAAAGCTACAAGTTTATTAAAAAAAAAACCTAATAAAACCTACATTTCGTTTCATTTAAAAGTTGTAAATAATTAAAATAGTAGCGTGATACTTGCCACATTCATTATATTAGTTTTTATATGAAAGATGGAATTGGTAAAATGATGTATTGATATGAGGTTATTCAATTAAAAATAATCATTTTAAATATATGATGGAGTCACTCTAACAATGATTTGGGCATCGATAAATGTAATTTAATACTTTACCTCAAAAAGGCAGTCTATAGTAAGGTGGTGAAGTGCATTACCTGAAAATAAAAATTCTGTTAGATATTATTCACTTTATTTTTAAAAGCGTATAATATAGGTTTTTCTTAACAAGCAATCTAAGATTTAAACGTTTTTTTAATCATATCCCCAAGTACCACTTCAAGACAATGCTCTTTACCTCACAGCACAAGTAACAATGCGATGATTCGAGGACAACGATTCGCGAACAGAGTTCTGCTTTGTCGCAGTCGAAGATTTGTGACACGCTCTAAAAGTTATTGAAGTTAAAAGGAATTTAAAACAATATTAAAAAAGAACTTTTTAGGAAAGTTGAAAAAAAATAACTGAAGAAGAATAACATAATCTTGCTAGTTAGTATACGACGAAAATGTGCTGTTAATAAAGCTAAAGGTGGTGCAAGATAAATAGACTTCTTATATGTCTTGTGTTTCATCTGAAGCAAGCAAGCTACCTAGGTCTCATTTCAGAAGTGTAATGTACGACATTTATAAAAACGGAGTCGTACCAGTGGCGGCTCGTGGGTTTTTTTTTAAACTGGGAGGGCGTAGAAGAAAATAGTGACAATATTTTTTTTTGCTTTTCTACTTTTCGTGCTAAGGAAACCATATACAGGAAGTGAAAGGAAATAAAATATGGTGTTTTGCTCTGAAAAATTGTTTACTGTGATAAATGCTGGTGGGGCGGCGCCTCAACGCCCTCTCTCACGAGCCGCCACTGAGTCGTACACAATACAACACCACGTTCAAATTGTTGAATTATGGGCATTGAGTGAAACATATTTTTAGAAAATTTCGTGATATTTATGGGTTGCACAGTGGTCCATCTGAAAGAACTATCAATCGAATTGTTTAACAATTTCAAGAAACTTGTTCGGTGGTAGATAAAAGGAAAGCAATATATAGTCATAGTAGTCATTCTTACTACTTATACTACGTTACTGCAGACCCAAAAATTTTCATTAGTCGACGTTCACAACCATTTGGACTCAGTGAGTCATCAACAAAGCGTATTTTACGAAAGGATATAGTTCTGAAGGCATATAAGCTTCAAATAATACAGCCACTGGCTCAATCATTCAAAACGTCGTGCATTTGTCAACTGGATCAAAGAACAAACAGATAATTTTTTTAGAAAAATCATCTGTTTGTTCTCTTCATCTTTTCAGTTCAGTTCAGTTCAGTTCTCTTTCATCTTTTCAGATGAAGTACATTTTGAAAGTGGTTAATTGGCGCGTCGGGGGTGAGGAAAATTCACGATTAATTCATGAGAAACTTTTACATCCTAAACGAGTCATTGTTTGGTGTGCATTATAGTCAGAAGGAGTAACTGTAAATAGTGTTCGATGTCCATATGATAACTGGATTTTTGTGGTCTGAATTGAATAATATTCATCTAGATATTGTAAGAAACGGTGCTGTTAATTAGCTACCAAGATCATCTGATTTGACCCCGTTAGGCTACTTTATTTAAGGTAACGTGAAAAACCAGGTCGAAAAGAACAATCCACAATAGATTCCTGGACTAAAGGATGAAATTATTAGAGTCATTGATGCAAAAGAGTAACGATTAGGCCAAAATGTTGTCTTTCGTTTTTAACATATCCCATACACTATACTTCAATTATCAATGAAAATTGTTTTGAAATAAGCACAAATTCTGTGTTTTATTCAAGAATTTAAAAAACCGCTCAATTTAAAAGACTCTTTATAACAACAGAGTTCCAATATATCTAAAATATTATATTGATTATAGGTTGTTTGGATATCAATTAATATATTATTACGTATGCATCATGCAATATTGTATTAGATAATTTGTCTTTCACATAATCATTATTCTTTACATAATGAAGATGTACAGCGGAAATTCTCCCAAGTATTATTTAAAAACCGCAGTTAAAAGGTGATAAAAGCATATTGACTGCCATCTGACTACCATATTACTTATCGAGATAGGTACTACGTGTTTGTCAATAAGTGTACTTGCAACTAAGTCCTTATTCGTTAGGTAAATATTGATTATTTCCATACCAAATGACGGGTTCTTTCATTGGCTAAGCTTCTGCTTCATTTCAAGCGCCATATAGATATTTTCCCACGATTACTTACACAAATTTATTCAATTTTTGTCTGTTTAGTTTGATTTATTGCACTAATTGTGTATCTTGTGAACGGTTAGGAATTTCGTTACATTCCTTTTGATCTTGATCAAACCACTGCTATAAATAAATATTGTTTTTCCTGTTTAAAATTAAAGTTTTATTCAATGTTTCGATTAGTGAATTTTGTCAGGGGCGATTTCCAGGATCGACCGTTTCATCGTTGCTAAATTTTCTATGCGCATAATAAAACCCGATTTGCTTGGATATTCGGTCTTGTAGTATTGAATTATTGCAGACAATCTATTTCTTCTTATAAATTTCAAGATCGTGCAAAGAAATCTTTTCAATTGAACCTAGAGATTAATGATATATGAATAATTTAATGTCTATTCTTAATATAAACACCTTCAATATTATTTTCACAATTGTTTCTTCAAGTTTAGTCCAGTTTTAATCTTAAAAATCATCAGGTTTCATCGTTTTTATTCATAGTTTTCATAGTTTTAATGATGATAAAATACCTAGACCTCGAGTCGTCCGTGGAATGTATAGTCAACTGAGTGAATTTGAAAGATCGCGAAGAACTCGTAAATAAGCTGAAGTTTTTGTGTTTTACTATAAATTGTAAATTTACATCAAAAATTTACTTTGGAAAGTAAAATTTTGTTGCGTTAGAGTTTCTGGAATATAATGTTCCAGTGGTATTTTTGGGACTTTATATCCCACTGGTAATAAAACAAATTTCAGTACAATTTTATGTATTATTGTAGGATGAGTAGAACAATATCTGTATGATTGTGGCGCGTTCATATATTTTTTCTAGTTTTAACAGTTAGTTTCATAATAGTCTAAAAGTATTAAGTGATGATATACCTATTTTTAGCGGTTTTCGACGTATAAACAAAAAACCAAAATAATGCAATTAATGCAAAGATATTGGTTTTAGTAGTGGGCCACGTCCGGCTAAGGTGATATTACTTCTAAACAAATATTATGAAAATGTATATATTTGACATTATTAGTTTGATAATTCATAATTAGCGTCAAAATTATAGACCGCATCTGCAGACAATTTATTGTACGAGCACAAACGAGTAAAAGAAAATTTAGACGGATTCAAATAAATTTTAAAACTTTTGGTTTTTAGAAGGCACCCCGGAATTTGATCAAGCCAGTAATATCTGATGAGGATAACAAGATTAACATTCTGGCTTATTTCCATGCGTATCTACAATCTTCTATTACAAGAGCTGAAGACGAGCTGCATATAACAATCTACTCAACGCAAAGAATCCTGAAAAAACACGGCATGACCCCTTACAAATTTTCTAAAGCTCAGTTTGTGGAATTTTGTGAAATTTTATTAGTTCATTTCCAAGAAGATCCACATTTTTTACAAAAAATAATCTGGACTGATGAGTCTAAATTTTTGAGAGAAGGCGTTTTTAACAGACGAAATTGTCACTTCAGGACCAATAGAAATCCGCATTCCAAGAGAATGTTTTTTGTTTAATCATGGACAAACAAATTCGATCCTTTATTTACGATGAACAGTTAATTTCATAAAAGGTTCAAGAAATAGTAACAACAGTAGTAGAGGATTTGACAGAAAATCTTCCACTGGGAGTGTATCGAAGCAGCGGGTACCAGCTTAATGGTGCTCCGGCACACTATACAGAGGAAGTAAGCAGGCAACTCTATGAACTATTCCAAGATCGGTAGTTTAGATGTTTGGATCGTTGGAATTAGCCGCCAAGATCATCCGATTTAACTCCCCTTGATTTCTATCTTTGGGATACTGTAAAAGACAATATCTATAAAACGCCAGTAAACACTAGAGAAGAGTTAAAAGAACGGGTTAATCAAGCATTCGCAACCTTAGATTTTATTGGGATAAGAAGAGCCGTCACGGAAGGGGTCCATATTAGAATGTTGAACATTTTGCTATATATATCATTTGCTACAAAAATAGTTTTTTGGATAATATGGTTCTGATTTTAATTTTGGGTTAATGTTTACTAAAACTAAATAAACCATTATCTTCGCTTAAACTTAAATTTAACCGCTAAATTAAAACCTAAAGCTTAAACGCCCTATATGCGATAAATTAATTCTCATGTCATATTGTTATAAAGCAACTTATTAAGGCACCGTATTCAAAAATTTAGGAATATAGCTTATGTTGGTTGTGAAAAAAAATTCAGGGATGTTTGTTGCCAAATTTCTTAAAAGATATTTTTTATATCCGAAACGGCTCAAAATAGGTATAGTATATTTTTTCTCCTTTATTTGGGTTTTTCGCCACTGTCTAAAACTCAAAAAATTTCAAAAATACCTGTTCTTATTTAAAGAAAGAATCACTGGGTAAAAACAAAAAACCAAACGGAGACAAATTTCTCAGTGATTCTTTTTTGTAATAAATTTGCCTAACGAATATGTTATAACGAATGTTATAAAAAATTTACAAACTTTTAAGGTTAACGTTTCGGAGGGTAATCTCACCCCGTTTTCAAAACTGAACTAAAAATACATTATATTAATTTGCAATATATAAAGTATCGAGTGAAAGTAAATATATATATTTTTTTTTTGTTTTTTTTTGTATGTCAACGATACTTACATTGACAACAATGACAATGGCGAAAAACCCAAATAAAGGAGAAAAAATATATGAACACGCCACAATCATTCAGACATTAGGTATAGTATATGCTACATAAAAAAGATTCAAAATACTTCGCACAATCTAGAAATGCAAGGTAGGACTCCAAATTTCCTTTGAAAAGACACAATACATGACCTGCAACAGACTAAGAACACCATTTCTAAAAACAAAATATGGTAACATCAGGCGAGTCTCTCAATTCAAATATTTGGGTGAAATAATCATGGAAAATGGGATGGAAAAAGAGGCAAATAAGGGTAGATGTCAAAAAAATGGAAACTGCATTGAGACTTAAACAAAATGTTTACAACAAAAAATGTATATCTAAAAAGACAAAACTGAACCATTACAACACAGTTATTAAGCCAGAATGTCTATATGGGGCAGAAACGCATTTTGAATAGAAAGAGAGACATCGCGGAGATTGAAAAAAGGAAAAAAATCATAAAAAAAATCTTAGGCCCCAAATAAATAAATAGCACAACATACCGACTTCGAGAATACCAAGAAATCAAACAATACACATATATATATAGCGATATGAGAAAAAGAAGACTTAAGTTTTACGGACACATCAAATGGATGAATCCGAGTAGGCTAACTAGACAAATAGTCGAATTTTATGAAAATATGAGTAGAGCTAAAGTGGAAATAATTAAATGGATTGCTGCAGTTTAAAAGGACCTAAGATCAGCAAATATTACACAAAATGAAATTCAGGATAGAGGCTGTTTCAGACACAAAAGTTAACGTTTGGGCGGTTGGTCAAAAGAAAAAAGCTCATAGTGAAAGAATGAAATCAGTATGGGCGCAAAGGAAGGCTAACAACAACCAACGCCTTTAACTGTGCTTGGTATATATATATATATATATATATATATATATATATATATATATATATATATATATATATATATATATATATATATATATATATATACATACACACATATATATATATATATATATATATATATATATATATATAGTAGTATAGCGTACGCGGACCGAGACGGACGTGTATTGGTTAACGCCTGTGAAAAAATTAAACTTTCACGAAGTTAGCGAAGTGGAGAAGACTACAGTGAGTCGAGAGTGAGTGAAGTGTGCAACGACAACCAGCCGGAGACGGTGAGGTAAGTCCCGCATGCGAAAGTCACCTGGGAAATAGGGATTATTGGAAATAGACATATTCAGAAGTCGTGAACCATTGGAGCTACGAAATACACTAAAAAAAAAAAAAAAAAGAGAAAACTTCCCCGAGTTCGGTCGCGTGGGTTTTGTTGCGATCGGGCGAGGGATGAGGGAGAAATCGCGGGTTAAATTCAAACATAATAAATAAAATCGTAGAACGGAAAATAAAAATTAAAAAACAATTCTACCGATAAAGATTCGCAGACAAAGACGTGCTCTCTTATCATCGGCTACGTACAATCTTGGAATTCCAATCAAGATACGGGGTGCATCCTCAAACGTGAACTGTCTCTTGGAAGTGACGGGAAACTGTTTCGGGGGCGGGGTGCGATTCTGATTTCGCCGGCCGGCTTCAGTATGGAAGCGAGGAACGCTAGTTCAACTGAACAGGGAAGAGCGTCTAATATGCCATTAAAAGAAACCCATCTGCAGCACAGTAGATTAAACTTTCTTGGGCAAACGCAGCGTTGCAACTCTTTAAGCGGAGATCAACAAAAGAAAAGGAAGAGGAAGGAAATGCCAGCTAGGGAAGAACCCCAACTGACAAAAAAAATTGAAGACCCAATAGCATTCGTGTTGATAGAAACCATAGAGGCAGTGCTGAAATGCTCCAAGGAGCTGGAGAGAAAGCTTGATGAAAGTCCCACAACCAAAAAAGAAATCAGAGACCTTATCAAAAGATTGACTAGACAAACCGAAGTTTTTGACAGAACCACAAGCAAGGAATGGCTTAATCAGCATAGATGGGAACACATAGAGACTCCAAAATACGATGCAGATACACAGACTGAAGCACTCAACAAAATTACAACAGAGAACAGCACCCAAACAAACATGTGGCACCAGGAAGATAGATTAATACATACACTAAAAGAAATAGACACAGTAACTAAATTCAGAAATATTGAAAATAAAATATGGGAAAATAATATATATACAAATACTGAAATCGAAGTAGGAAACCCCCTTAATACGAAAGACGGCGTGGCAAAAGTTGTCCTAATAGAACCCAATGACCCAAACATGGACAAGAGTATACAGAAGATGTACAAAGATAGATTCCCAGAACTTATTGAAATAACAGGAGATTTTGAGTTTATCGAACAGACCACAAAAGTTCGATCAAAAACGTTTCAAGGGACAACCAGCAAAAAAATAATAAAAATCAGTCACATGGAAACGGATGAAGACATTTGGTTAAAAATCCAAAGACTAAAAAACGAAACAGCGGGCGATACGTGGGTTTCAATGCACCACATAAATTGTATGACACCAGAGAGATTAAGGAAAATGACAGAATGTATCTTTCATGGCTCAAATACTAAGGTGAAAATATTCACTACCAAGCAGACTATAGCCACAAACGACCTGGACAAACCAAAAACCAAGCAACGAAACACCTACGCCATGATAGTAGAGCAACCAGGAAAAGATTATAAAGAAGTGCTAAACAATTGCAAGGAGATGTTAAAAAATAATAACATAGTTGGAAACACCATTCGAGGTCTAAGAAAAACCAAGGACGGCAAACTACTTATTACCACTGAAAAAGACCAAGGAGCATTGGCAGAGCTAGATAAGATTCTAAAAGTAAATACAAACTTAAAAACAACACGAAGGGATGACATAAAACATAAACTAGTCGTACTGCACATTAGAGGCATGGACGCTACCACAACAAAAGAAGACCTCATATATGCAATTGAAAACAAAATTGGGCTCGTTAAAGAAAAACATACATACAAACTCGGCGATCTTAGACCAAACGCACGAGAAACACTGGCAGTCACCCTAACAACCGACAGAACCACCGCGGATTTATTAGTAAAGAATAACCAAATACGGGTAGGTTTGGTAAATTGCTCCATCCTCAAAAGAGTGCAGGTTAGTAGTTGCCAGAAATGTTGGTCTTATGAGCATAATACCTCCGAATGCAATGGCCCCGACCGAACAAATACCTGTTACAAGTGTGGGGTTGATGGACATAAAAAAACACAATGCAAAGACGAGGAATTCTGCCCACTATGCCATGCAGCAGGTCACAAGTACGGTACAATGCAGTGTAAAGCCTTCAGACGCGCACTATCCCTAGCCAGAAAACAAGACTAAAAAAAAAAAAATAAAAATAAAAAAAAATGAAAAAAAGCACACCATTCCAAAAGAGATTAAATTCCTGCAGATAAACCTTAATCGGTGTTATGCGGCCCATAATCTCTTAAACCAAACGATTTATGAAAAACAAATCGATATAGTAATCGGTCAGGAACCCAACATAAACAAGGTGGCAACCGATTATTGCGATCTAGATGGCAATTGTTTTATCCGCGTGAACCGCCAACTATCGGTGACCCATCACTTTAAGGGAAATGGCTTCACAAGCGTAGAAACCCAGGGCCTGGCTATATACTCGTGTTACTTTTCGCCAAACAGACCTATAAATGAATTTGAGGACTTATTATATAATCTCGAAAGACATATACGCGGAAGTGAAAAAAATATAATTATAGGAGGTGATCTAAACGCAAAAACAACCATTTTCGGGTCAAAAATAACAAACCAAAGAGGGTATATTCTGGAGGAATGGTTAGAGGCGAACGATCTAATTACTGTGAATGAAGGAGATACTCCTACTTTTTGCGCTGCAACTGGCAGTTCTCTCATCGACATTACTATGGCGTCAAGTGGATTAAGCAATAGTATTACTAATTGGCGAGTAGAAGTGGAGTCCGAAAACATGTCCGACCACCGTAATATATGTTTCGAACTCACACGGGGAGAATTGAACAATGAAAGAGAATATACAAGCGAAACCTATCGAGGTTGGCGAATATCCCCAGATATTCTAGAAACTTTTAAGAACAACTTAGCGACAAGTCAAAATAAGGGGTCAATGGTTAGCGCGCCACATGACCTCATTAAACAAATAAAACATCTCTGCAAGAAGTATCTCCCAAGAAAGAGACAACCGAAATACGGCCATTCCCCAGTTTACTGGTGGACATCAGAAATTGCTGAAAAGAGAAGACGATGCATAGCTCAAAGAAGATCACTTGTACGTTCTAGAAAACTAAAAGACAACAACGATTACACAAAAGAGCAGGCATATAAAACAGCAAAGAACGATCTGAAAAAAGCAATAAAAATACAGAAAAGTAAAATGTGGAAAGACTTAAGCGAAGAGCTAGAAAATGACATCTGGGGCAAAGGATATCAGATTGTAACAAAAAAAATTTAAATTGAAAAGACATAGGACAATAGATAAACGCGAAACACAAGAACAAGTGGACAAACTGTTTCCAAAGCGCCCAGTAACTAAATGGCCAGACATAGACCTCCTGGAGAGAGCCATTACGCTTTTCACATCAGAAGAAATTATAAATGCAGCAAACAAAATAAAGACAGGCAAAGCCGCAGGACCAGATCACATTCCTCCAGAGATCGTGAAGGTTGTTACCTTGCATAATCCAGATAATATTGCCAGTGTTATGAACACGTGCCTAGCCAAAGGCCATTTTCCAGATATATGGAAGGAAGCAAAGCTGGTACTAATTGAGAAGCCAAAAAAGGAACTGCTAAATCCTACATCTTATAGACCCATATGCCTACTGGATGCTGCCGGAAAACTACTAGAGGCGCTGATCAAAAGCAGACTGGAGAAAGAAATAACAGACCGTAAAATCTTACACGACAACCAATTTGGATTTAGGAAAGGGAAATCAACTTTAAATGCGCTATCGAAGATTATGGAAACTCCTGAAGAAATAAAAACAAAGGCCTACAATAACCGAGAATTCTGCGCAATGGTCACGTTAGACATAGAAAATGCCTTTAACTCAGCCCCCTGGGAAAAGATAGTAAATGCCTTATATCGGGCAAAAATCAGCCCGTACCTAATTAAAATGATTCAATCATACCTCTCAGATAGATATATATTAACCCAGTGGGGGGACAAAATATCAATAACCTGCGGAGTACCGCAAGGATCGATCATCGGACCTTTACTATGGAATATTTTCTATGATCAAATCCTGAGAATCAGCACAGAGAAAGGAGTTACCATGGTGGCGTACGCTGATGACTTGGCTGTGGTGGTAAGAGCAAGGACCAGGTCTGTTCTGGAAGAAATGGCACAGCATATTGTTAACAAAATAGCCCTGGAGATGGACCAAATGGGCATTAAAATATCACCAAAAAAAACTGAAATGGTAATATTGGAGGGGAGAAGAAAACTCACAAACCTCCAAATCAATATTCAGGGTGCCACAATAAACAGTACAAGAGCAATTAAATATATGGGGATTCTCATAGACAAAGATGCTAAAATGACCACTCACGTCAAACTGACATGTGAAAAAGCAAATAAAACATTGATGATACTAAATAAAATAACCCCAAAAACAGGAGGACCAAGGGCCTGGAAGAGGCGTATATTGGTGGAGGCCACTATATCAACCATTTTGTATGGGGCGCCTATTTGGGCAAAGGGATTAAGGTATAAGCACTACGAGGCAATGCTCGAAAGAGTAAACAGAAAAATGGCAATACGCATTACAAGTGCATATAGAACCGTGCCCACAATGGCCATCCTAGCCGTTGCTGGTCTACCACCAATAAGACTCCGAATCATGGAAAGCATATCAATATTCGAAAGCGGAAAGGAATCAAAAACCCAAGCAAGACAGAAATTACTGGAAGCCTGGCACAAAGAATGGAACGACTATGAGGGAAAGGCAAAAACATTTATCCGAGACGTGAGAGAGTGGCACAACAGAAAATTAGGGGAGACAAATTTCTACACAACACAAGCAATAACGGGCCATGGATCCTTCAGATATTATTTACACAGAATGGGAAAGTCAGAGGACAAGGATTGTCGCTATTGTGGGATGGTGGATACAAGGGACCACACAATCTTCCACTGCCCGAGATGGGAACCGCTCCGGATTGCTACTGCAGCCGAATGCAACGTAGAAGTGACGGAACACAACATCGGCGTTCTGCTTTTGGAAGGAAAAAGACAGTGGGCAAGAATAATGGGCATGGTGGAGAAAATAATGAGGACTAAAATAGAGGACGAGAGAAGACGTAAGGCAAATTTGGACTGACAATCTGTTGTGTGTCCTGAAGTAATGCCTAACGGCGGTTTCCAGGCCACGAGCAGATATCCTTGAGGGGGAAGGGTTTTAGTCGGTAGGCATGACTCCAACAAGGGCATGAATCCGACATTCCCATGTCACTGAACATCGAACACATGGATGTCTTTAGAAGATTTCCCAATCCCCTCAAAAAAAAAAAAAAAAAAAAAAAAAAAAAAAAAAAAAAAAAAAAAAAAAATATATATATATATATATATATATATATATATATATATATATATACATACACACATATATATATATATATATATATATATATATATATATATATATATATATATATATATATATATATATATGTCGAACCGGTTCCGAGAGACACGTGACGTCGCATGGTTGATAGTTCGGCGAAGGCGATCGGTGGCACCACGTGGAGAAAGGGTGAAAGATTTCTGTAATATTTCCCTCCACGGTTCCGTTACGCTACCTTGTGGGCATACCTGGTACTATACCCGAGGTTCCAGGCAGAATGTTACGAGCGGTTCTGACTGCTACGAGCATTCGCCGTATGATGGCGTGAGTTGTGTGCGATCACGACCCGTCATTAAAACGGCCAGTTAATCTGGTCTGGCCCCGATCGTTTCTCCGAACTGCTTTCCTTGCGTTCGTCTAGAGCTCGGCTGATGACGGCTGAAAGGCTAGAAACCGGTCCCGAGAGACACGTGACGTTGACAGTTCGACATGGTTGACAGTTCGGCGAAGGCGATCGGTGGCACCACGTGGAGAAAGGGTGAAAGATTTCTGTAATATATATATATATATATATATATATATATATATATATATATATATATATATATATATATATATATATATATATATATATATATATATATAGATATATAAACGGTTGAAGATATCAGGTTCAAAATCTGGATTGATGGGTTTTCAAAGGTGACAAATCCGAATTTGGTACTAGTTTGAACATAGTTCCTAGAGGGCGCTACTTTATGAGGAATTAATTTGCTCATATTTTTTATCCTATAAAGCTGGAAATATTTTGACTTCAAAATAGAGAAGAGTCATAATCCCTAGCAAAAAGGTACCTTTGGTTAATATCGATATTTCACGCCGCTTGCGTGATTTTCGTGTTTGAATATTCCATTGTACATCTTGTCGATAGTTGAAAAATCTGCAATTAATCGCTGCTATTAATGCTGGATGGTGAATTCTTGCTACATTTCTATGTAATTTAATCTCCTTAATCTATTGTCCTTAAATTATGTTAATCACAAAAAAAGTATATAACCAATTTCGTAAGGCATATTTAACGTTCTGAATAAAATTAATAAAAAAAGACGGTCACAAAAATTTATTGTCTATTAATTTCATTCAGTTTATTGGCTCGGCCATTGAAACACCAAATATTATCAATTAGATAAGTCGGAAGAGTCAAACAACAAAAAATAATTTGCTAGTGAAAAATAGACACACCGCCTTAGGTCATCCGAGCACAATTTTAATTCAAAAACGGTGTATTTGAATTTAAATTATCAAATTATGCGGCATTGGCCGCCATATTAAGCGGTTTACATAACGTGTCTGGTATAAGGAGTCTGAGGAATACGAAATTTTCTTCGATTCTCATAGTGGACAATTTGAAAGTTTTTTTTTT
This sequence comes from Cosmopolites sordidus, assembly GCA_031761425.1. Lineage (NCBI taxonomy): Eukaryota > Metazoa > Arthropoda > Insecta > Coleoptera > Curculionidae > Cosmopolites > Cosmopolites sordidus. The sequence continues at coordinate 103,110 of JARFXV010000857.1, read as the reverse complement.
CACTAAAAACTCTGTGGTCTTGCAAACATTTAAATATTAATGAATATTAACCTGATTTAGTAGCCTAGTTTTTATTACTAAGATGTAAATAGTGGTTAACACTTAAAATAATATTTACTACTTAATACTTAATACTTAAAAGTGGTCAAAACATATAATTGGTAATATAGGCTGATGTAATGATTCACCACATTTGCAACAAAGAATCTGGATCAATTTTTGATTTGGATACTGCGTTTTTAGGAAGAATGGTACTTTAATATGCTATAGTATTGTTGATTATAACCAAATCTTACTAATATTATGAATGTGATGTGAAGTATGTTAGTTTAGATGTTTGTCCTTTAATTACTCTCGAACGAATGTAAGAATTTTGATGAAATTTGGCATAGAAGTCGATTATGTTGTGGAATAGAACATATGATTTTCATAACGCTATGATGCTATGATGCGAGGGTTTACATCAATAGGACATATTTTTTGACTTCGACATATTTTATAAATGTGTTACCTTTAGATTTTTTTAATCTAACAGTAATTAATTTCAGAAGCGATTCTGATAATTTAAGTAGCGAATATAACACAATAATTAAACGATAAATTAACGTTTTAATTTTTTTGCACTTGCCATTAAAAGTGAAAAACCTAAAACGGTTAGCTTAAAAAAAAATTAACGGTAAACAATTTGTAAAATATGTCAAAGTCAAAAAACATGTCAATTAAAAACTAAACAAAAATAACATATTTTTAAAAAAATCTCAATTAATAATTTATAATTAATACTATAACGTAAATATAGTATATTAAGATATTATAAAAACGTACACATATGTCCAAAAGTTTGAAATATTTACAAATATGATATCGACTCCTATAATACTCTAAAAATTGTAATGGATATTTAATTTAGACCATTTTTAAATGAAACTATCAAAAGCATTGTTTTGCTGATAACAGATTTTTCGATTTTTGCCACTTCCGTTGATACTGGTATTTACACATTATTTCAGTTCCTTTTCAATTTGCAGTCAATCCATTTAAAAATGCATAGAAACATAAAATCTCATTTTAACAGATCAAGAGTAATCGCTTTGTTCCAACAGTGCTTTACAGGGTTTTAATCAAAGTGATATCGCGGAAATTGTAGCTGTTTCCAAAAGTACTGTATCGAAAATTCATGAAAAAATCCAAGAGATAAATGACGTAAAGGATCGCCCTAGAAGTGGTAGGAAACGATATACAACAGCTGTATAAGACCGGCAGATAGCAATGATAGCTCGATGAAATCATCTAAAATTTGCGTGGTATATCAAGGAAGCTTGTTAGGTTTGAAGGGGTAAATGTTTCACGTCAAACGATAACACGCAGACTGAAAGCGGTAAAGTTACATCGCAGAAGACCTTTACGTGTTCCCAAACTAACCCTCCAAGAAAAACATGTAAGATTGTAATGGGCTCGAGAAATGGTGGATCATAGTCCTAACTGGAATAACGTGATGTTCTGCGATGAGACGAGAATTGGCTTGGTTTCTGATGCACGAAGAACATTAGTTTAGAGAGCTCCAGGTCTACAATCCCGGCTAGAAACAGCTCAACCACGTATCCCATTTGAAGATGGGAGCGTGATGTTTTGGGGTGATATTATGAGGGGTACACAGACACCTCTACTCGTCCTGGAGAGAAGAGTCACTGGTGTTGTGAACATCGAGGAAGTTTTTGTTGTGCATCTGTTTCGATGCGCAGTAGGCGATGGATTTGTTTTCATGGATGACAACGCACCTCTTCATCGAATAGTGGTAGTGGAAAATTTTCTTGAAGAACAAGAATAACCAAGTTAGGGTGGGCAGCAAATTCCCGTGACATGAATGTCATTGAACATGTTTGGGACATACTTAAAACACGCAACAAGAAACGAAACAATCCTCCTCTTACCCTGCGAGAACTAAATGGTGCTGTTCGTGAAGAATGAAAGAGAATTCCACAAAACCAAAATTGATCAGTTAATCGATAGCATGCCAAATCGTCTACAGACATGCATACCATGGAGGAACTACAGCTTATTAGTTTTATTGAAAGTTGTTCTTTTTATTTTTAAATTACTTTTAAAGGCAATTGGTACATTGTAATTTTTTGACTTTGAATATTTTTATTGAGATTTATTGGAGCAATTATCAATTTGCCGAAGAGCAACGAAATATCTTGAAACGGACTATACTTTAGAAACGCAAATATTTACAAACGTTACACCCCAATAATAAAATAACATTGTGACCACTCATCATACTGTTAAGGTGGACAATTCCCCTAGCAATGGCTAGGGCAATGGCAAATTCCCCTAGCAAACTCGCATTAAGAAACGGAACATCATACTCTTACCCGGCGAGAACTAAAAGAGGCTACTCGTGAAGAATAGGAGAGAATTCCACAAGTCCAAATTGACGATTTAATCGCCAGCATGCCAAATCGTCTACTGGCATGCATACAGACCCATGGAAGAAATACTGCTTATTGGATTTTTTGGAAAGTTTTATTTTAAAATTATTTTTGAAGGTAATTGGTATATTGTAATTTTTTGACTCCAAAATAATAAATCCAATTTACACACATTGGTCATTTCGGAGTTTTGTTTGGTACCAGTAAGATTTGTAATAAAATGATGATTACGTAAACGAGTAAAAGAAAACTTAATATCAATAAAAAGCCAAATGTTTGAATATTCATAACTTTTGGACATATGTGTATGTGTTAAAATATAAATGTATACTATGTCTAGGGCCGGTCGCGTTGGTGCGGCGGTAAGAGCGTCTGCTTTGCCGAATCCGCGCTGGAGCGGTAGCTGGTTCGATTCCAGCGCTCGGATGGTTATTTTTCTTTCTTCTGTCCGTTTATCTTTCCTAAATGTTTGTGATTGTTTATAGGCAAGAGTGTAAAATCCGACTACGAATTACCCCTCAGTCACGCCAATTAAAGGCTGGGTAAGGCCGGATGCCTTCTGAGAAGTGTTCTACGTTGGTCACTCGCCAGTCGGTAGGTTTCCTGATAGACTTATGGGTAGGCACATAACCAAGGGTTTATAGCCCGAGGGGGGTGCTGGCCCCTGGGTTTGTCGGAAGCTGATGACCGTGGTTCGGAACCCACGTTAAGCTGTAGGTCCAGTCGCTAAATAGCCTAGTTGCTGATGCGCCTCTAACCCAAACACTTTACTTTACTATGTCTAGGAATAATATTTATTATAAAATTGTAGGTGTTCTAATGATGGTTTACTAAAAAAACGAAGCGTTAGCAAAATAGAAGAATAATTACAATTGACCGAAACCCCGTTTCGAGTGAAGAGTCCAACTATTGGACTGTTCTTCTCTCTCAGTCAACCTTCGTAGGGGCAGGTTCGACGAGTAAAACTTACTATTTTAATAGTTCTTTCATTTCGTCTATGCATGTCTAACCATCACTGTGTTTATATGCCGTTTTCGGTCTGCAGTCAACAAACACAGCACCTATCGCGCTGCTAGCTTTCTCCAGGCAACAGTGCTCAATGTTCACGTAGGGCATTCCGTACGAATTTATCACAAATTTTTATTATCGCAACGGTTTTCTTAACCTGTCCTGTGCAATGAGTCAACATGATATCATTTATTTTGTTGACCATTTCCTCAGTAACGGGAAGTCCTGGCTGAGGTTCCTGGTTCGACCACATCGAAATTCAGAAATTCATTCGTTAATGTGCTCGTCCCTTCTGACTTCTTATTTTTCTGTCTTTGGCCTATGTAGCAGGTTACAGTCCTAATACGGAATTTCGTACACGCCTTGATCTTCTAAGGGAATTTTGTCTGTGGTTGTTGGAAGGATATATTTGATTGTTTCAATTTCAGGCCTGCTTAGAAGGTTTGCGATTTTGTCCGTGATACCTTTAATGTATGGTAGAAAGGCTATGTTTGTGGGTGTGTTTTTCTCCGTTTCCTATTGTTTGTTTGTCGGATTGCACGCCCGTCGAATAGTTTTTTGTTAATATCCGTTAGTTACCAGGCGCAGCCAAACGTGAACTCTCAATGGCTAGAATCAACCGATCAATGATGGTTCGCCGCCAGTAAATAAAACCAGACGTGACGGGCCGATATGCAGCATTAGTCGTCGAAACACCGTCGAATGAAAAAAGGGGAATGAGATTCCATCGAAACGCCAAAGAAACAGTCCACCAGTGGACATTGAGCCAACACGGGATACCCTAGAAAATCTTGTTACATATATATATATATATATATATATATATATATATATATATATATATATATATATATATATATTTATATATATATATATATATATATATATATATATATATATATATATATATATATATATATTTATATATATATATTTATATTTATATCAATGCCTTTTCACAGATACCTTTTTTACACAAATGCCTTTCTACAAATGCCGCCAAACTACTCTATTTCTTGCCTTTCTTTCCCACTATGTCACATCCATTCTGGTCAAATCGTCCTCCAATTCCTGCTTCTCTCTTTAATCTTTAATATATATATATATATATATATATATATATATATATATATATATATATATATATATATATATATATATATATAGAACTACTCTATATTATACTCATAAAAAATACAGAATTATACTTCAAAATGTTTTTTGCTTGATTTAGAAAATACAAGCTAAATTTTCATTTAATGAAACATTTATTCTTGGAAAAGGTTACTACTTGTCTTGGGGAAAATTTTTTAAAATGTTAGAAGCTATAACAGTTCATGCATACGAGCAAAAGATTATAATACTTTATTGATGTAAAACATCTGCGTCTTTGCTAGACTCCAAACATCTACTTACATAGACCTTGATTCATTCATTTTACACGATTTTTTGACCACATCGAAATTCAGTAAACCACTGATGAAGTTTCCACACCCATGAAGGGTTTTCCACGCAAAACTACTACTCAATACACAAAATTCGCTTTTCCCATGATTATTCGAATACTGGCAAAACAAAACTAAGTATCAGATCGGCTTGAAATTCTTGAAGCGTTACTAGAAAGGAAACTTTTCAGAGTGCAATCATCTCTGCCGATCGTACCGCTATCTATTGGAAAAATATCTGACTAGTCACTCTCTCCCGGTGTATACTTAAAATTTTGTACGGAATTAATAAACTAGAGCTATATGTTTTTAATTTGGAATCAAAAATCAAAACAAGAAATAAAAATAATTTCATGTAAATGACCGCCTCAGGATTTTTTTTAAAACTATTCTGGAATACCAATTTTTAAACACTTAAATCGACATTTATTTCATCATTGACACGAATAATGTTGGTTTTTAGGTCAATGAGTGTTTATGGTTTATTGGTGTACGGTTTATTGGTGTACAATGATTTCACATAACCCCTTGAGAAAAAAGTCCTGAATTTCCTTTTTCGTTTTCAAATAAGTCCAGTCCAATTACACCTTCAGACTATTTTTGTGGATTGAAAGGTATTTCAAAAACAGCATGTGGATTTTCTTCACTACAAATGCGACAATTTTGCTTATTTATGAAACCATTTAACCAATAAGCTTCATCACTGAAGATAATTTTTTTCATGAAATAATGAATGTGCTTCAAGTTGCTCTAAAGTCCAATCTATAAAATTTCTACGCAAAAAATGGTCATTTGATTTAAGTTCTTGGATTAACTGCACTTTACAGGTCTTAAAATGCAAATCTTTATGAAGAATATTCTATATAGTGCTATAAGAAAGCCCAGCTTCTTGAAAACGAGGTTTATTTGATCATTCTGGATTTTCATTGCCACTTTGGTTCACAGCATCGATGTTTCAGCAATAGCTATAAGTTTTTGACAGGTTGGATTCTTAGCACACAACGCACTACCATTTGATTCGAATTTTGAATTAGAATTAGGTTACGAATTACCATAAATGATCATATTGACCATAAAAATAAGTAAAGGTATGAAAGGTAGCCCGTATAGATTTATTATTTTGTGAACAATTTGTATACACTGCGCAACTGTATATCTTTTCATGATGATTTGCCAAACAATACTAAACACAAATGTCAATTTTGGCGGGAATAAGAAAAATAAATGGCAGCTATGACGTTTTACTAAAATATATAGTATTAGTTTGATAACTCTTTTACTAGTTTAAATACTGTTTAATTTTGCAAATCCTTAACGATACTATTATTGAATTTACGGTCAAGTCAAGTAATATGCCTTTAGTTCTGTCAGAAACAATTAAATTTTAACGTGGGATATACACAGCAGTCCTACACGAAAGTCATCAATAACGTAAACCAATTATTAGTACGTCGGGTGGCTGTAAAAAATCAAGAAGTCCAAAAAGCACGACCAACCCATCGCTTTGTCCCGTCAATTACAAAACGGCACTGTTATTGTTTACCATTTTTTTCGTCTGGCATTTTTAACTTTCAAATATATTTTCAAGGATAATTATAACTATATCTTTCAGTTTCCGATATAAATCACAAAATCTTAAAAATAATGAATCAAGGTCTAAGTAAGCAGATGTTTAAGGTCCAGCAAATACCCAGATGTTTTATACCAATAAAGTATTATAAACTTTTGCTCCGTGTGCATAAACTGTTATAACTTCTAAAATGTTTTAAAAATGTTCTTAAAAAGTTTTCTTTAGTTAAAAAAGAGAAATAGTAATCCATTCCAAGAATAAATGTATCCTTAATAAAATTTTACCTTGGTTTTTTCTAAAATAAAACATTTGGGTTCCACAATCTCATGTGGAACGCACAACAACCTGCGTCTCCGCCATAATGAGCATTGGTTAGTTGCTGAATCGGGAGGAAGCCCCACCTATCCCTTACGTCAGGTACTTTTTGTTCATTGAGACATTTTGAGTACAATTTTGTCAGTATTTTATGTAACATCCGACCACCAGCTTTTAGCATTTCAACAGTTACACTGTCCTTTCCTGAAGCCTTGTCGTTTTTCAGCGATTCTAAAGCATTTGTTATTTCCTCCACTAGAATATCTGGCATTAGTTCTTCCATGGGTATTGTTGTCTTTGATTGGTTTTGATCTTCATATAACTGGGAATAAAACTACCTACGGTAGCGGGAAGATCTGCCCCAAGCCAGAGGGTGCTAAGAATCACCGAGTTAGATTAGGCTGCCGTTGGAATTTTGACATTGCTACGCTTAATATACCGACAATGAAAACGGAGACCCGACAGCAAGAACTGCTAATCGAACCTGACAACATACATTAGGATATTATTGGGCTCTGTGAAACACGAAGAAAGGGCGAAGAGTTAATCAAATTAGAACCAACTGGTCACGTACTCTACACCCGAGGTATGGAGAATGGACGATGTGGTGGAATTGGATTCCTCATCAATCGAAAGCTAAAAGACACTGTAGTCAAATTTGAAAGTATATCCGACAGATTAGCTCAATGCGTCATTCAGCTGAATAAAAAGTTTAAGCTTCAAATCGTCCAACCTTATGCACCAACTGTAAGCCATAGAGATGAGAAAATTGAGAAATTTTATGATGATGTGGCCCAACTTTTAGACAAAGAGAAGTTTAGGTATAAAATTCTAATGGGCGACTTTAATACCAGAATCGGAGAAGCAAGAATTGGCGAAAATGCAACGGGTCCATATGGAAATGGTGATCGGAACAGTAGAGGTGACAGGCTGCTTGATTTTGTTGAAGGACAAGAACTCTATATTTTGAATTTTAGTTTTACAAGAAAAAGATCAACAGAAAATGGACATGGAAAAGTCCATCTGGACTCACAAGTTAAATTGATTACATCATGTCAAACTATAAAGCAATATTTTGAAATTGTACTGTTCTTAATCATTTTAATGTTGGAAGTGACCATCGAATGGTACGAGCAAAAATTAGGATGAACTGCTGAAAAGATCTCGAAATAATGATAGGATGAAAAAGGGGCAAAGTGGATTCTGGGAAGCTGCTGGAGAGTAGAAGCGATTTTGAGATTGCTTTGTCAAACCGGTTTGCTGTGTTACAAGATTCGGAAGAGATGGAAATATCAGTTCAATATGAAGAAATCGCCAACAATGTGCTTCAAACGGCTGCTTCAATAGCACCAGAAGAAAAATGTCTCAAACAGATAAAAATCTCCAGTGAGAAGATTGATTTAATGAAGAAACGGCGGGCAATGAGAAATGCAGGTAGGCCTTTTGGCAGGGTCGAGCACAGCTATATATAGCGAGCATAGCTATATATATATATATATATATATATATATATATATATATATATATATATATATATATATATATATATATATATATATAGCTATGATCAACACAATTCACCTAATATTCGCAATTTAATTAATTAATTATAATTTAATTCGTGATGCTAAGGATCCAACCCGTCAAAAATTTAATGTACTGCTGAAACATCGATAAGAAAACCCACATGCTGTTCTTGAAACACCTTTAAATCCACAAAAATTCATAATTTCGTGTGGTTTATGGCCTGGAGGTGTAATTGGATCGAGCTTATTTGAAAACAAAAATGGAAATGCAGTTGTTGTCAATGGAAAATGCTACAGAAACTACTGATGATTACTAATTTTTTCTGGCATGAATTGGATAATTTTAATCTGGGCAATATGTTTCGACAAGATGGTACAACATGCCATACATCTCGTGACACAATCAATTTATGGAGAAAAAAGTTCAATTGCCGTGTATAATCTCAAGAAATTCCGATGTTACCTGGCTACCAAGATCATCCGATATAACTCCATTGAACTTTTTCTCTGGGGATATCTGAAATCATTAGTTTACACCAATATACCACAACACTCACCACAAAAACCAACATTATTCGTGTGAATGGTGAAATAAATGTCGATTTATATGACAAAGTAATCAAAAATTGATATTCCAGATTTTTTTTTTAAATCCAGTGGCGGTCATTTACATAAAATTATTTTTAAACAAAAATGCCATGAACCAATGTTTAAAAAAATAAATCACGTTGATATCTAATACCGTTTTGTTTTTATTCCAAATTAAAAATATATGTATCTCTTATATGTTAATCCCGTACAAAATTTAAATATATACCGGTAGAGAGTGAATAGTCAGAAACTTTTTCGATAGATAGCGGTACGATCGCAAAGGTGATTACATTTCTGAAAAGTAGTTTCCATTCTAGTAACGCCCCAAGCCGATCTGATATTTTCTTTTGTTTTGTCAGTATTCGAATAATCATGAGAAAAGCGAGTTTTGTGTGTTGATTAAACAATAGTTTTGCGTGGAAAATCCAACGAGCAAACCAAAGAAAAGTTAAAAAAGTATAATAAGGACGCCGTTCCTTTATCTTTCATGATTCATCAGTGGTTTACTAAATTTCGATGTGGTCGAAACATCGCGTAAAATGAAAGAATCAAGCTATATGTAAGTAGATGTTTAGAGTCCAGCAAAGACCCAGATGTTTTACACCAATAAAGTATTATAAACTTTTGCTCTTGTGCATGAACTGTTATAACTTCTAACATTTTTTAAAAATTTTCCCCAAGACAAGAACTAATCTCATCCAAGAAGAAATGTTTCACTAAATGAAAATTTAGCTTGTTTTTTTTATGAATAAAATATCCTGAAGTATAGTTCTGTAATAAAGTAACTGGTGATGAAAATGGCTACATCATATACCAATCTTGACAGTTTCGTATATATATATATATATATATATATATATATATATATATATATATATATATATATATATATATATATATATACGAAAATGGCGATACTCGTCAAAAATTAATTCTGATATAATTACGTTACGTGCATACGTTGAAAGATAACTTTGAATATTTAGCTATATCAGATGCTCAGTTGCGGTTTAACAGCCATTTAAGCCATAAAGATGTAAAAAATCGATCATCGAGGCGTTATTAAATTCCTGCATTTAAAAGGCAACATGGTTACACAAATTAAAACCGAGATGGATGCTGTTTACGGGGACTCTCTGCATGCCTACAAATCCTTTCAGCACACCTTCTCCTCCGGAGAACCCAAGAACAACTAGAATACAAAATTGGCGAGTATCAGGCAGGCTTTCGCCCTGATCGCTAGTGCACTGAAGAAATCTTTAATTTAAAAACAATACTGAAATACAAAGCCTTCAGGAGCGTCCCAATCATATGATTGGAACCCTCCTGAAGGAGCATATGCACGTTCGTGGACTTCAAGAAGGCATACGACTCCATCGACCAAAAATATCTGTTCAACATCATAGAAGAACAAGAACTCAACCCCAAAACACTACGATCGATCAAGCAGAGACTGACCGACACTACTTATAAAGTGAAATTTATGCGAGAAATTTCCGAACCTCACTTAATTAAAACCTGTGTGCGCCAAGGAGACGGGTTATCCCCACTCCTCTTTATTCCTAGTCCTGAATAAAGTCATAAGGGAATGAAACCAAATAGATGTAAGTACTCAAGGAATGTGCAGAGAAAGTAGGCCTACAAATCTCCCTCCAAAAAACCGAATTCTTCTGCTCAAAATTAGATGTCCAAAATTTGAACGCAAGATAAACAGAGCCACACACTTCAAATTCCTGGGTGAGATCTTCGAACTCATAAGAGGAGAGAAGATACCACAGAAGACTCGATTACAGAAGATGAAGGGGGATACGGCGAGACACACAATATCTACAATAAGAAATACATATCCACACAAGCAAAGATAAGACACTACAACACAGTAATCGAACCAGAAGCAATATACGCAAGCGAGACACTTATACTCCACACAAAAAGCGGAATAGAAAACATACTAAAAGAAGAAGACGAAATTATGAGGAAAAGCTAAGAGAGAAAGGAACTACTAAGAGACTAGATTCTAGGAATATCACAGAGAGAATAATCAACGTTGCAGCTGGCTTAAGAAAAACAAAGTATGTCAGTAGACTCTCACCGACAAGCTCACCAACAAAATACTTAGTGAACCTAACTTACGGGGAGTGCCAACAAAATGCAGCCGCAGCATGTCGTTTGTACGCGAAAAGGTTTCCGTTAAGAAATCAACCGGTTCCCCGGATGTTTGTAAATTTAGTTACAAGACTCCACGACGCAGGGTTCTTAAAAGTACAATGAGGAGGTCACGCTGGAAGACCTCCTCTACGCGAAATGATAGAGATTGAGGAAGAAATTTTAGAAATAGTCGAAAACAGGCCAACAACAAGCGCAGTAAAGTGTGGAAAACTATACGATAAGAACACTTTTATCCCTATCATTATCACCGTCTACAAGCGTTATAACCCGAAGATTATCCTAGAAGAATTGAATTTTGTCAGTAGCTTTTACATCAGTACATCAGAAATGAAAATTTTACCAAATTTATTTTGGCTACCGACGAGGTCACATTTATAAGAAATGGAGTAAATCATTTTCACAACTATGTTTGGACAGTAGAAAATCCGCATGCTTTGAAAGGAACCCATTTTTAGCACAGATTTTCAGTAAATATTTGGAGTGGAGTAGTAAATGACATGCTTATTGGGCCTTTCTTTCTTTCAGACCGACTGACAGGTGAAAATTATTTATACTTTCTTCAAAAAAATCTGCCACAATTATTACAAGATGTTCCTTTAAATGTTAGTTGGTTTCTACATGATGGATGAAAATTACATTTTTTCAAAATAATCTGCCACAATTATTTCACTATGTTAATTATTATATTTAAATGTTGAAAGTTGTTTAATGTGAACATTGAAATAATAAATTTCATTTATTGACCTGCAAGCTCCCCGGATTTTACGAGTCCTACAACCTGTTCAAATTAACAACTCACCCTTGAAACTCACCCTTAAAAACACCCTTATATATAAAGGATGATACTTCACTACTCAAAGATTTAATCCGATTTCAACTTTTTGCTCCAACAACTAAGCATTCCTTCTTCACTATTACATTAATTTCACTGCGGAATATTTCATTTTAGTTTTATTAATTTATCATAAAACTAAATATAAGAAAATATTATCCTCGATAGATTCATATTACCTATAAATAATAATTTTGTTAATTTCTTGGTTAATGTATCTTGTGTCAAAACAAAAAATTAATTAAAAAGAAGCCGACAATTCGAAACAAGTTTTACGAGATTTGAACATATGTAAATTAGTTTTCTCTCAGGCGGTCAGATAAAATATAAAAAAAGGACAATGATTCAATAAGTTTTACTTTATTTCCCAATAAGGTTTATATTTTATAAGAAATCCAGTTTTTTTAATTGTACCACTATGCATTTTTGTCCCCAGTATAACGAGTGATCGCAATGATATTTTATTATTGGTGTGTAACATCAGTACGTATTTCCGTTTCTAAGATACTTAGTTATTGATTATTTAACAATTATTTTATTTAATATTTAACCTTAGGTTATTCCTCGAAATATAGGTTTTTGATGACATGAATCTATCTTTGAGCCAGTAACATTTTTCCTCTTTGGTTCCACGATGCGTCTTTGGAGGCGAAAAATTTGATGCTGCCAGTTTTTGTTTCTTCTTCAGTTTTGAATTTTTTCCTTCCAAAAAGTAGTCCGGAACCGAAATAAGAGGTAATCTGGTGGAGCGAGGTCGAAAGAAGTCCGAAAAAAGGTGGCGGTGAAATGTGTGATCTTGTGAAGGAGAAGTTTTTATGTTGGCCAAAGCTGGATATTTTTCGGCCACAACAGCGTGTACTCTCTCAAGTTGATCTGGAAAACTTCTAATTACACTGAAAGTATCCTAGTGCTTGTTAGAAGAAGAGAACAATGAACAAGAGAACATGCTAGAGCATCTGTAGCCACAGCTGCTCTTAAGATTTCAGTATCGAGAGACTCTATAGAACCGGATCTTCTTCAAAATTCAAGACTCATGCCACCCTTCTGCAACTTTTTGAACCACAGATTAGTAGTACAAATTGATACGGCACCACTCCCCTCTAATTCGCACGAAATTCTTAAATCTCACGAACTGCGTCAATCGCTTTAAAGCTTTTTTTAAATGTCTTAAAATTACTTTAATTTCGGGACATATCTCACTTATTTTAACATTTTAATTACAAATCAATTGAATATTTCGCAGTGGAATCACTTTATTACTGAAGGATTGTTTATTTGTCAGAATAAAAATCTTACACTATTATTATATTCAATATTCGTATAGCTCTTCTTTCTTGTCCCATACTTAGACAAATTTCCTGTTAGCCTCTTTCATGTTTTTTATTCTTGCTTTCAAATATTGATATATGATTCTTCTGATATTTTCTCATAATTGTTAAAAACAGTTTCATGTGTCTTCTTCGACGGAAAAATATTTGGTTTTTGAAAATATTTTGTTTCCTCAATTTTCCGAGTCCTGTCACGGCTATGCCAGTGCCGTGAATTTTCAATTAGCGCCGGCGTCAAATAAAAGGCAGATTGATAAAGTTCAGGCAATAAGTCATATCCAACAATCCACTAAGGAATTGGTCCAAAACCCCTAAGATCTTCTGCCATACATCAAGGGAGTTACCGATAAAATTTGCCACGTATTCAGATCCCGTAATATCGAAACGATATTTACAAGAGAAATAAATATATCCAGTTTCCTTAGACTAGTTGAAAATAATATTCCATAAGAGTCATATGGTGTATATGAGATTCCTTGTTCTGGCTGCTCCCAATCATATATCGACCAACTAACAGACGTAAACAAAATCGCATAAACGAGCATTCTCTCGCCGTTCGAAAAACGGTTCTCACCTCAACTCTAGCAGAACATCAAATCCAAACGCGCCAGAAAATAGATCTCGACAAGGCCAAAGCAATTGAGATCGAAAAACGCCCAGACTATCTAAACAAAAGGAACGACAGCCTTAGAGTGCCAAATGCAATGGAAACCTCTTATTTCCAAATTGCCCATCCGAAACACTTCAAATCAAACGTCCACATCCCGTCTCACCCCTACACCTTAACCGAGCGCTTCACTCACAAACTTATCTATTAATGAAGAGGTCGCGCTGACTCGACGTCGAGTCCTTTTCTACTTGTGAACCCTGGGAAGGAGGCAGATTGATACCTTAATTATAAATTGTGTTTATCCAACAGTAGGTTTTCTTCTTCGATTTGTTTTTCTAAGAACCGTGTTATGAGTGGATCTCGTTTATTAAGTTAAACTTAAAGTAACTTAAACTTAAAGTAAGTTAAACTTTTGGGTAAATTGCCTATGACCCTATCGAAACACATGTGGATTGCTATTATCCCAGTATCTACAGTTATGTTTATTTACAAAGCCATTAAAAAAAGGGGTGTGTAGGGGGTTGTGTTGTAGAGGTAGTACCTTTCATCAAGGACGGTCGCACTTAACAGCTTATGCTGGAGAGTGGTCGGCGATGACTGGTCCTCACAAGACACCCAATTCTCACTTATGGCTCCACGTGCCACACCCCGGGCAACTGCATCGAACTGCAGGCTAAACTAAGTGAGGATAGCCAGATATGGTGAAACCGCAGCGTCTGACCCAGAATGGGCGGCTGCAAACAGCGTCTGTTCTCCAGGGAGAAGCGGCTGAAATACACGGTCACCAAGACGTCTAGCCAGCGTGGTGTTCTATGGCTAAATACCCCCTTATGAAAATACCAGGTATAAAGACTCAAGGACCCCAGGCGAGTAGAAGATTATCTTCAGAATCTCGCACTGATGTTAAATCAGTCTGTCCCATGGATTCTGGAGGGGGACAATCATCTGGCGAAGAAACCTAAAGGATGTAAAAAGAGAAGAATTATGTACATTGCAACGTATAATGCACTATCATTATTGTCGGAAGAACGGTTAACTGAACTTGAGTGCGAATTGGAAAATATCAAATGGGATATCGCAGGTCTCAGCGAAGTCAGAAGATGTGGTGAACAGCTCACTACCTTAAAGTCTGGGCACAGTTTCTATTACGTAGGAGATGAAAATAGCTCAGTGGGAAGAACTGGCTTTCTAATACATAAGCGCCACAGAACAAGCGTTTTATCTCTGAATAAAATTTCCACAAGAGTAATATCCTTTGTCCTCAAACTCAATACTAGATATAATATCAAAATTATACAAGTCTACGCGCCTACCTCAAATCATACTGACGAAGAAGTGGATTTGTTTTACGACAACGTCAGAGATGCTCTCAGCGATCAACAGGCACATTATACTATTCTATGTGGTGATTTCAATGCCAAGGTTTTCACTGGGAAATCATGGACTGGAAGGAAGAATGACCATGTTCAAAGCATCAAAACTGTGATCGAAAAATCAATGGAATACAATAGAAAAATGTTGTTTCATTATTGAAACAAATATTCTTTGTTAAATTCGGATCATTTTGGATTATCCCGGTCATTATTTCACAAAACTGAATCGTTCTGTCATAATCATCAAAGCTGAGCTGCTGAAGAATACAAAATTTGTAAAGTAGGGGCTGCCATTTAAAATTTTTAGGTAGAGGTGATTGGAAGTATGGAAGTAAAAAGGTGAACGTGTCTTTGGACTAGAGCTAATTTTCATTGCTAATAAAAATAATGAGGGTGGCTATTTTTTGAAATGAAAGCACTCTATATATATATATATATATATATATATATATATATATATATATATATATATTTTTTTTTTTTCTTGGGGAAATTGGTTGTTTTCGGGCTAGCGGTCAGCAGTAAAACAAGTGTTTAATCGTCTCAATATTTCGTCATTTTTTTGATGACTTCATCAGGAGACTAATTAATGACTATGGTTTAAAACGTGTGTATCTAAATAACGTTCTTGAACGATACGGGGTCATCCGTATCATCATCATCATATATATATATATATATATATATATATATATATATATATATATATATATATATATATATATATATATATATATATATAAATAAATATATATATATATATATATATATATATATATATATATATATATATATATATATATATATATATATTTTTTTTTTTTCTTGGGGAAATTGGTTGTTTTCGGGCTAGCGGTCACGGGGTCATCCGTATATATATATATATATATATATATATATATATATATATATATATATATATATATATATATATATATATATATATATATATATGATATATATATATATATATATATATATATATATATATATATATATATATATATATATATATATATATATATATACGCCCCTATATCAATGAAGCTTTGAGCTATGCCGTCTGGAGTCTATGCTCCTGGGAGGGTCGGACAGGTCAAGGCGGAGGCCTCAGACTAACATGATCCAAAATCTGCCAACCCGCATTGGACCAGCGTGGCAGATTACGGTCCATACCTTCAACATGGTATTTCAATATGTTAAAATATGACAGTACAACCTCAAACACGGCCCTCATTCCCCGGAGGCCAAGGGGCAACTACCTACGGCAGCGGGAAGACCTGCCCCAAGGCAGAGGGTGCTAAGAATCACCGGGTTAGATCAGGCTGTCATTGGACTTTTGACATTGCAACGTTAAATATACGGACTATGAAAACAGAGGCCCGATTGCAAGAACTGTTAATAGAACTTGACAACATACATTGGGATATTATTGGGCTCTGTGAAACACGAAGAAAGGGTGAAGAGTTAATCAAACTGGAACCAACTGGACACGTACTCTATTCTCGAGGTACGGAAAATGGCCGATGTGGCGGAATTGGATTCCTCATCAATCGAAAGCTGAAGGACAGTGTGGTAAAATTTGAAAGTACATCCGACCGATTAGCGCAATGCGTCATTCAGCTGAATAAAAAGTTTAGGCTTCAAATCGTCCAAGCTTATGCACCAACTATAAGCCATAAAGATGAGGAAATTGAGGAATTTTATGATGATGTGGCACAGCTTTTATACAAGGAGAAATGTAGGTACAAAATCCTGATGGGTGATTTTAATGCCAGAATTGGAACAACAAGAACAGACGAAAATGCAACTGGCCCATATGGAACTGGTGAGCGAGACAATAGAGGTGACAGATTAGTTGATTTTGCTGAAGGACAAGAACTATATATTATGAATTCATTCTATAAGAAAAATATCAGCAGAAAATAGACATGGAAAAGTCCATCTGGGCTCACAAGCGAAATTGACTACATCATGACCAACGATAAAACAATATTTACCAATTGTACTGTCATTTTTACAACAATTTTACAATTTTAATGTACAACAATTTTAATGTTGGAAGTGACCACCGAATGGTACGAGCAAGGGTTCAGATTGACTGTCGAAAAGAGCGCGAAAGAATGGTAAGATCAAGGAAGGGCAAGGTGGATTCTGGAAAGCTGCTGGAGAGAGGAATCGATTTTGAGATTGCTTTGTCAAACCGGTTTGCTGCGTTACAAGATCCAGAGGAGGTGGAAATATCAGTTCAATATGAAGAAATCGCCAACAATGTACTTCAAACGGCTGCTTCAATAGCACCAGAAGAAAAATGTCTCAAACAAACAAAAATCTCCAGTGAGATCATTGATTTGATGAAGAAACGGCGAGCAATGAGAAATGCAGGTAGTCCTTTTGGCAGGGTCGAGTACACAGAGCTCTGCAAAACTATAAGAAAACGTATCAGGATCGGTATCGATACGGGCTGATGATGATGATGATGGTGATACGCCCCCTATATATATATATATATATATATATATATATATATATATATATATATATATATATATATATATATATATATATATATATATATATATATATATCATCATCATCGGTCCGTGTCGATCCACTGCAGGATGAGGGGCCTCTTCAGCATGCTTCCAACTTTCACGGTCCTGGGCTTTCCTCTGCCACTCTGGTCCAATATACTTAACGATGTCATCAATCCACCGTGCTTTCGGTTTTCTTCGCGGACGTTTGCGATCAAGCGGTATCCACTCCAGGATTGCCTTGGTCCATCTTTCATCCCATCGCCTCGCTATATGGCCTGTCCATCCCCATTTCAATTGCCTTACTCTTCCAATGATGTCACAGACTTTCGTTTGTTCCCTTTTTCTTTTCACGCAAAGTGGGAGTCTGCTCTTAAACATTATGTCAGCCACGTTTAACATGCCGTTCCACCTCCCGGGCGGTATCCCCTTCAAATGAAAAAGTATATATATATATATATATATAATATATATATATATATATATATATATATATATATACATATATATATATACATATATATATATACATATATATATATGTATATATATATATATATATATATATATATATATATATATATATATATATATATATATATATATATATATATATATATATATATATATATATATATATATATATATATATATATATATATATATATATATATATATATATATATATATATATATATATATATATATATATATATATATATATATATATATATATATATATATATATATATATATATATATATATATATATATATATATATATATATATATATATATATATATATATATATATATATATATCTAATATAATTCCAATATATATTTTAAATCAAGTCATAGGAATCATTGTGTATTGAAATTTGCTACAGCTTTTCAACAATGAACATCAGCTGTAGCAAAATTTCAAAAGTAAATATATTCTCACCAAAATGTCATCTCAAACTGGTCCCACTTCTAAACCTTCATAAATATTCAAAACAAAGCAATAATATGAATGAGTTTTTTTGGTAATATATCAATTAAATGGTGATGCCAGCTGACCGTGACATTAAATTATAATATAATTGAATCAGGTGAAACTTTAAATATACTTAATTAAACGGTCTGAGGTAATTCGAATAGAAATTTCGAGATTATTTACATTTTTGATTTTTTAATGGTATGAGATATCTGAAACGAGTTTCATTAATGATTTTCATTCACCTGATATTTTCCATAATAGTGTAGCTAGTTGGTTAATTTGGGCTTAAAATAAGGCATACTAAATATGGAAAGTTTTATGAATAAGGAATAAGGCTTGCTTATGTATAATTGTAATAACTCTTGAAATTGCGTGTTCTTGAAATTGCGTGTTGGGATTTTGTTTCGGACTTAATTCTGTGAAGTTTCCCTTCAAAAATCCCCATAATAAATAAGGTTAGGTTCTCTCTTCTCCAGACGCTGTTCGTACTTTGCTGTTTTTTCAATGCTTTCTTTGTTTCTTCTTCCTTAATTTCCTGCTGGTGTTCTATTATTTTTGTCTTTCCTTACTTGCTTCATACACTTCTGTTGCTGCTTATAGAACTCCTTCCAAACTTGTAGTTTTTCGTTTGTTTCTATGTGATATTTATTAATTTTACATTCAACTCCGGACTTTTTCTGTTTGTTCTATTTCTTAATATCTAACCTTGCTCCTGAATCTCTTACTGTCGTGAAAATTGTTCTCATTTAAATATATTCCAACCAGTCGGGTTGATACCTAAACAGGGCCTGAGCAAGTTATGGATGGTTTCGCGCAATCTAATTGTTGTGGAGGTTCACCACAGGATGGCGTGAGCTGTAGTGTATTACAGCCTATATCCGATGTGTCCGATGTATATAGTCGTGCATTTGATCATTCTTTCAGCTGCTATCCGAGCTCGAGTTTGACAGTTGATAAGCCCGTTCAGCTTGACCCCGAGTGACGATGGCTTTCGGTCAGAAACCGGCTTCAGGAGACACTTGCTGACGTTTTGTATGGCAGTTGAAGGAATGGCCATTTTTTATGTGGAGCGAGAAGTAATTTTTCTTGATTTTGAATATTTTTAATATTCTCCACGGACCCAAAAATTTTCGCAACTTTCCTTTGTCGCTTTTTTTACTTCATTCAAAGCCAAGTTAAGTTTTTGTATGTATTCTATCCTTGTTCTTTCTTCTTGAATATTTTCTGTTATTTTCTGTAGGCTATCTTTTCCTCTTTTAGTTCATTCCTCTTATAGTCTCATTTATGTTTTTGAAGATTATCCATAATTGTATTATGTAGATTATCCATAATTGTATTATTGTATTATTATCTACTTCACCCATGAAAAAAAAAATTGATGTTATCTTTCAGAGAACCCTTAGAATAAATATTGTATTATTTGGTTGTGGTTTCTAAATTTTATTAATGATTAAAAATGGCATATGTATCGTTGACAAGTCCGCGTGCCGCAAGTGGTTTAATAAGTTAAAAGTTTTCCTTCTCTTCACCTCCTATTTCTCTTATTTTTCTTGTCACTTTCGTTTTTTTTAATTGTTGCAGTAAAAACAAAGGGTTATTTTAAAACCATGACACCATTTCATAGTTCAATTCATAATAATGAATTGAATGACTTTAAACGATGATTTGAACATCCAGAAAAAGAAAACGCTTAATCATATAAATAACTCGAATAAATCATATAGAAAGAATGAAAACTACTTTTTACGTTTTACTAATTAATGTTATTGATTTTCCCGTGACCTATTTCTGATATTATTTATATTTGATTTTAGACATTAACTGTAAAAATAGTTCTATAAACACATATTTCAACCTCACATTGCTTATGAAAACACTGATGATTATCAAAAATTGAGAAAAAGATGTATATCGGTTCGATGTTTTTTTGGTTAAATATTTTTCAATTTATAGCTTTCAGTGAAACGTGAGAAGACGTTAGTGTTTACAACATTTTTTAAATTTGTGAACCACATCTTTTATTAATAATTTGCAAATCAAAACATACTACAGACTTATATTTGGATATTTACATAAGATATTTAATTAATTTTCAATTAAATTTTTTACATTAAACATGATTGTATTATATGATAGTTATCTGAGGCATATCAAAAAACTTTGTCTTCCAAAATTACGTTGATGTAATTTTTTATTTTCTAGAAGTCCGCTGGCTAACCGTGATAACATCACAGCAGCAGATCATCGTCTAATAACGCTACGAGTTTCGCGCAGTTAGAGCGCTGATTAGAGAAATGCGCGTCGAGAAGTTCAATAAAGCGATTTAATGTTTAGTGCTAAATCTCTTACAGTCTAATGTTTCGAATCAAAGGTTCCAATAAAAGAACTGTTTTTACTTCTGTCAAGACAGATAATTGAGAGTAAACATTTTGATTTAATTAACCTAACGGATTAGTTGTGAATTCTGACGATGCTCTGACAGTAATGAGTGACCTAAATTGAACGCCAGATTTGAATTTCGAGTAATTTTTTGTTTTCCATTTGGTAACTTTGATAGTATGACAGTTAGAATCTACGATTTTTCTGATTAGAAAATATGGAACTTTATATGAAAGTACAGCGTTTTATTATTGTTAACACACTTTAGAAATCTAGTGAAAATTTTGCGCAGCTGGAACGAAAATTGTGGAACCTTTAATCGAAAAGGCGCACTAAATGAGACAACTAAAGAAGATTGATTAAACATGCGATGACACTAGGTTGATAATGGATGCAAGACTCATGAGTATAATAGTGGGACAAGGTCCTATGAGAATATTGTCATGGTTGGTGAAAGTATCGTTGTAAATCCCACTCCCACTCCTCCTCACACTCAATTTTTCATCAGTCACAGCAGTTCGAGGCTTGGTAAGAGCCTGATGCCCATATATATATATATATATATATATATATATATATATATATATATATATATATATATATATATATATATATATATATATATATATATATACTACTATATTGCTAGCAAGGTATGGGGATCGGCGAAATCATTAAGGTGCAGACATGTATGCGTTTGTTTCTCTTACTACTACTTTGAGTCTTATGCGCATGTCCGATAATTCAGTATGCTTAAAAACAAGCGTCAGTTTGCTTATTTTTATGTTTTTGTGTCACATTGATTTATCGCGATATTTGCGTACATTGGATCGAGTAGTAGAAAAAGACATTGGTAGGCTTCCGATAAAACTAAATAATCTAGAATGCTTAAGAAAAGACTGCTGACGCATCTATAAACAAAATTAACCAGACAATCATAAAATTTATATAGACATCTTAAAAACAATGCTATATTGCAATTTTTGGATGCCTTAGTGACTAGGAATAACAAAAACAGGTTAGATTTTTATATATTTAGGAAAAATACTACTACTTCGAGATGCATATCTAATGATTCAAATCAAATCTTCCACAATAAAATGGCTACCTTAAACTTTATTGTAGATCGAGTAACGTTTTCTTGAACTCAGTCTCTTTCTTAAACTCTTTATAATTTTTTTTTTTTTTTTTTTTTATTATAAAACATCCCTGAGGAGGTTTTCCAAAATTACAATCTGACCAAAGTTGATCAATGAGTAATGTTGTACAAACCTAATTTTGACATTTGACAGTTCACTTAGGTAGTTACTTATAGTATAATTTTTATTTTTTTGTATATCCCTTTTCAGTTGCTTTGTTGCATTATTTAATCTAGTTTTATCTGCTGGCGATCTAGATTGATGCCATATTCTTCTAAGCCTTCTTTTTTCGGTTATGAGTTCTTTTATTTCTCTGGGGTAGTTATTGCCTTTGGTTCTAGGAGTAATATTAGGTGTGTTATCCCATGCAGCCCTTTGGATAACGTTTAAAAATGTTTCCGCTTCATTGTCGAGTTGTTCTTCATTTCTTAAGTGGACTCTCAAGTCTACCGTTTCTTCAAGTTGAAGTTTAAAACTCTGTCAGTCAGTCAGTCGATTTGTCAATATAGGAGGAGTTTCCCTCTGTATGATGCTATCACTTAAGATCAGAAGAATGGGAGAGTGATCAGAGTTCATATCCCATGCCTGGTCCACATGCATATAGCTTACAGACACATTTCTAGTTATGAAAAAATCAAGTAGATCTGGTATTTTATTGGGGTCTGTAGGCCAATATGTTGGCTTACCAGTTGACATTGTTTCACATTTTAGTTGGTTAATTGCTTGTAGTAGTTCTTTTCCTTTTGTATTGGTTAACCTGGATCCCCACTGAACGTGTTTAGCATTGATATCACCTCCAATGATAAACCTATATCCGTGACTATTTAGAAAGTCTAAATATTGTTGTTTTTTCAGAGCATGTCTAGGCGGACAGTAAACTGCGGAGACTATGATCTCATATGTTTTAGTTTTAATGTTTACAGAGGCAGCTTGAAACTGTTCTGTTTTATATCCCATTTCTTGGTGATGCTTGATTGATTCCTTAATTACGATGGCGCTTCCACCTTTGGCGGTATTTTCGGGATGTATGGTATGGTATACTTTATATCCCTTGAGTTTAATGTATGATTCATTAGTAAAATGAGTCTCAGAAATGAGACATATATCAATCTTTTCCATATCTAGGACTACTTGCAGTTCTTGTTGGTGTTGCAAGAGTCCATTGGCATTCCATTCCATAATTCTAAGGTTATCTGCCATTTGAATATTTAGGAATAGCTCCTTTAGCGCTATTTTCGAGTCTGCTAATACGTTCGTCCATTTGTGTTAATTTCTCCATTATTTGTTGAAGAGAGTCTTGAATAGAAACGTTTTGATTTTGTTCTTGGGTAGGGCTTTCAGGCTTACCAGTAACTGTTTCGCTAAAAGATTTTTTTCCTGCACTTGCGATGTCGGCTGGCGCTTGTTGATTATTTCTTTGTGGCTGTTTACGAAGAGTTGGTTTCTTGGTACGTTTATCCTTTAATTTTTGCATTTCTTTGGCAACTATGCATCCTCTGTAGTTGGCTGGATGTCCTTCTCCACAGTGTACACATTTTGGTTGGGTATTTTTTGGTTTTATCACATTTCATTTCTTTATAATATAAAATTAAAATTTATTAGGAAGGTGGCCGAAGTGAATGGTTATAGTAGGAACATTGTAGATAGATTAATTAAAATACATAAGTTTACGAGATTATTAAAAGAATCTTCGACTTATAGCAGGGTTAGATAAGATTTTGAAAAAAGTGGACATTAAAGTTTTCCACAAACCATATAATATTGGATAAACCAAAGGATAAAGTAGACCAACATACAAAATCGAAGAGTTAAGATATTAGTTTAAATATTCAAGTGCAACATGCACTCGATCATCACCATAATGTAAATACTACTTTACAAGACTTGTTAAAACTTTAAATAATAATAGAGCTTTGATGCATATGAAATCATTCAAATAGCAAATTGTAAGAAAACTATAAACCGGAATATTCCATTCTCTAGAATATGGACCTATTCCATTCAGTCAACTTTTTGAATTATCAACTTAACGCTTGTTCAACTTCACAGTTCATGATTTTTACATGCTTCATTAGGTAATACGATGGTTATATAAATAGAACATAGTTTAGTTTTAGAATTAAACTGAATCATCTCCTGACGAGGCTAACATGGTTAACGAAACGCGCGTCTTGAAGTTTAAACCAGTGATTTGGTGTTTAGTGGTAAATCCCTTCGAGTGTTAGTGTATCAGACCGAACGTTTTAAGATCTTAATACCAATTAAATTTCAAAACATTTTCAATAATAAAACTATTATTTTATGAATTTAGGGTTGTTCAAATTTGAATAAACATCATAAAGGGCTTTTTAATCCTGACAATCCTCTTCGGGTTATTAAAAGAAAGTATTCAGGTAGACGAAAACAGTTTTCTTATTTAAAAAAATCCGTTTAATAATACTTGTCACACGATACGCTTATAAGCCGTGTATTGACATAATGCCGAAAGTTGTATTTCTACGACATTCGGAGCCGACACATGTATTTTGTATATTGTAACATTATCTGACACTTCCATCTCGATGAAGGCGATTAGAGTTCAACACGTCCAATAAAAATATATATAAAAAATCCGCCTTGTTATTAAAATCAGCAGTGTGGGATCTCCAAAATACAGTGGGGACTATATAATTAAATTTTATTAGATTTTGTAATTTCTTGATTAGTGATATATATATATATATATATATATATATATATATATATATATATATATATATATATATATATATATATATATATATATATATATATATATATATATATATATATATATATATATATATATATATATATATATATATATATATATATATATATATATATATATATATACTTATAGTTATATATTTATCAGCCCGTGTCGATGCACTGCAGGATGAAGGCCTCTTCAGCATGCTTCCAACTTTCACGGTCCTGGGCTTTCCTCTGCCACTCTGGTCCAATATACTTAACGATGCCATCAATCCATCGTGCTTTCGGTCCTCTTCGCGGACGTTTGCGACCAAGCGGTGTCCACTCCAGGATTGCCTTGGTCCATCTGTCATCCCATCGCCTTGCTATATAGCCTGCCCATCTCCAATTCAATTGCTTTACTTTTCCAATGGTGTCACAGACATTCGTTTGTTCCCTCATCCATGCGCAGGACTTTCTGTCTCGCCTTGTAATACCAAGCATACATCTTTCCATTCCCCTTTGTGCTACAAGAAGTTTTTGAATTGATTGCGATGTAAGTGTCCAGGTTTCACTTCCGTATGTCATAACGGGTAGAACGCAGTGATCGAAGACTTTTCTTTTCAGGCAAAGTGAGAGTCTGCTCTTAAACAATGTTGAGCCTGCCAAATGCCTGCCAGCCACATTTAACACGCCGTTCCACCTCCTGGGAGGTATTCCCCTCCATTGAAATCCTCTGCCAAAATATATAAAGCTGTCCTCAATCTCCAAATCCCTTCCTAAAACTGAAATTCTTCTGTCCTGAGCGAAGTTATTGAATATAACCTGACTCTGTTTCAGGTTTATTTTCAAGCCAAATGGTTCGCCAGCCCTTTGTAGTTCTTGTATGCGTCTTTACAGTTCCTCTGGGTCTTGTGAACGGAGAACGATATCATCAGCAAATCTAAGATGGTTTAAGTTTGCACCATTGATCTTTACACCATCCTGTTCCCAATCCAGTTTACTGAATACTTCTTCAAGGTCAGCCGAGAAAAGGATAGGCGATATTGCGTCACCCTGCCGTACACCCCGTTCTACATTAATTCCCACTTCAAGATCATCAAGGTGAATTTACATATGCTTTATCTACCACTTGGCTAAGCAGTACATCCATTATCGCATGCTTTGAGATGGAATCAAATGCTTTTTCGCAGTCGGTAAAAGCCAAGCACAGTGGCATGGTGTATTCGTTGTGCCTTTCTATGGCCTGCTGTACAACCTGGATGTGATCCATTGTAATGAATCCACTTCTGAATCCTGCATGTTTTCTTGGTTGTGCGTCATTCAGATTTTATAATATTCTTTTAGAAATTATCTTAGTGAAAACTTAGTATATTACTGATAGGAGGCTTATTGGACGGTAGTTCTTTAAATCATCCTGTGCTCCCTTTTTATGTAAAAGGATCACTTCTGCCTTTTTCCATAAGTCAGGCACTTTTTGTTCTTTGAGGCATTTTGAGTATAATTTTGCAAGTGTTTTGTAACGTCCAACCACCAGCTTTTAGCATTTCAACAGTTACACTGTCTCTTCCTGGAGTCTTGCCGTTTTTCATTGATTCTATAGCATTTGTTACATACTCCACTAGGATATCTGGCATTTGTTCTTCTGTGGGTATTGTCTTTGTGGGATTTGTCTTTGATTGGTTCTGATCTTCATATAACTGGGAATAAAATTTTCTGTATATATTTATGTGTATATATATATATATATATATATATATATATATATATATATATATATATATATATATATATATATATTATGTATATATATATATATATATATATATATATATATATATATATATATATATATATATATATATATATATATTATGTATATATATATATATATATATATATATATATATATATATATATATATATATATATATATATATATACGTTTTTTAAGATACTCAACTGAAATCTGAACTTTAAACTAAGCCTACTATGAATTCACAAACAAGGTCAATTCTCGATATTTTGCTTCGCGTTACACATATCGAGATAATTTATTAGAAAAGTTGTTCAGGGTGTTATTCTAACCCTATCTACCAAGTAATTATTTTGTGTATAGACCAAAATAATGAAAAAATTAAAAATGCGAATTTTATCATGAAACTCGGTATATGGAGTTAGAATAATATTGCGATCAACTTTTTCTAATAACCTTTATCGATATCTCTAACTCGAAGCAAAATATTCAGGATTGGCTTTGTTTATGAATTCGTAGTAGGCTGAATTTAAAGTTGTGTGTAAAAATGTGACCCCTCCACCCTGTATCCCTGTATTCCAAATCTGTATTCCTTCAAATAGCGGAGATATGGGGGTGTCTTTATCTTAAATGCGACACACTGTGTGTGTGTTTATATATATATATATATATATATATATATATATATATATATATATATATATATATATATATATATATACAGTAGTCACTTAAGGTTGCGAGACGAGGACCCTCACAAAGAAATCGGAACAGAATGCGAAAGAGGTTTGGTTTGGTTTTTGGTGTTGTAAATGATAATGGAAATTGGCGATGGGCGTAGAACGTGGTGAAAATGCTAGGATGGAAGCCCATTACCAAGA
This sequence comes from Cosmopolites sordidus, assembly GCA_031761425.1. Classification (NCBI taxonomy): domain Eukaryota; kingdom Metazoa; phylum Arthropoda; class Insecta; order Coleoptera; family Curculionidae; genus Cosmopolites; species Cosmopolites sordidus. Next base: position 75,528 of record JARFXV010000857.1, on the reverse strand, counting down.
TGAATGGGCGAATAGGGGGTAATAGAAACAGAAATAGACCAGAAACACGGCGGCGGAACAATGTAAGAAGAGATGCTGAAACTGAAAATCAAAAACTAGCAAGGGGCTGTTGGAGATCGATCCAGATGAAGACGAAGGTTGAAGGAGATTAAGGGTTACTGACCAGTACAGGAAGAAGAAAACACAATAACGTATATCCAAAAATGTATAGATTTATTTTAATAGATTCCATTGAATATCTAAAACGTGATTTAATCTTTCTTGTTCTACCGACTGATTGAGTAAAAAAATATTAATACAGACATTTTGCATATGCTTAGGAACTTAATAATCATAAATACTATGTTATATATCAATTAAACATTTAATTCAATTATAAAATGTTTAAAAAAACCTAGCGGTACGTTTTTATCAATTACTACATTACAGGAATTTACCTGAACAAACATTTATAATTATAATGTGTTTAATATATAGATATTAATCGCAATCTTCTATAAATTGTAATTATTAACTTTCTCATTTTTATTTTCCTTGCCATTCTCGAAATGTTAACTACCAGCCATATTAAAGAAATCAGCAAAATTACTAAACAAATTTATGGATTTTGAAGCCATATCTCACAGGCCTTAATGGGTTTTATATGGTAATGTTACTATACATTAATAGCACAGCCCAAGCTTTTCCGCACTAGTATTAACTTGTAATTAAATAAGATAAAATAGTAATATTTTGAAGGATTAACAGACAAAAGTCATTTTTGAATTAAAAAAACAATTATCGGAGTAGGAAATTGAAAACAATACATTGGGAGAGTATTGATATAACTTAAAATGTATATAATTTTATAGTCGGTAATTAAAAACAGTAAACGACGCGGATCTCTTCGCGGATCTTTGTTAGTGACAACATTACTTCAAGACTAATGTGGGAATACCTACGAGGATAGTCTGAAAAGTTTCCTGCCTCAACATGAATATTCTGGAAATATAATTGCGGGTACGTTGAAAGGTATCTTTGAAAATTTGACCTATATTATATGCTCGGTTGTTGTTTTAACATTAACAGCCATTTATATCAGTCGATATTAATGTTTCTGTAAAAAAGGAAAAAATCGAACATCACGCAGTCATTAAATTCTTGCATTTCAGAGACAATGTGCCTACTGAACTTTACACCATCTCACTGTAAAATTTTGAACAGATGAATTTAAAAGTGGTCGTACCAGTTTGTTAACGATGAACGGTCGGGATGACCAAAAACTGCAACCACTACCGATAACATTGAAAAAGTTCACAAAATGGTGCTAGGCGACCGTCTAATTAAGGTTAGATATACAGCAGAAGCTGTGAAGCAGTCATATATTGACTGAAAATTTGGGTAGGGTAGAGCGGTGTTAGTTGAGCAATTTTTCGCTTGGTCTCCCATAACTTTAAGAATATGCATTGGATTTAATTGGTTCTTACTCTGTTAATTTCGTAATTTACTCATCTCCAAACCGTCTAGCGGTGTAAAAACGATCTGAGTACAAGTTTAAAAGTTATTGTCGGAAATGCGAGAGCGCTCCAATTTGCTCAACTGGCCCCACTAGTGGGGCTAGTTGAGCATGGGTATGGGGCTAGTTGAGCAATAGCTAAAATCGACTTGATGGCTGTATAGAATGATCTGAATACAAGATAATTATAATCAACAAGTGAATATTTAACAAACTTTTAGAAAACTTTATAAGAAAACTATTTAAGAAACTTTAGAAACATTTTTTCACAATACACCAAAACACTATTTTTATATTCTGGACGCACGTTTCGCTAACTATGTTAGCATCATCAGCAGATGATTAAAACTAATGTTTTAATCATGTTTTAATGTCTGATGTTTTAATCATCTGCTGATGATGCTAACATGGTTAGCGAAACGTGCGTCCAGAATATAAAAATAGTGTTTTGGTGTATTGTAAAAAAAATGTTGTAATATAAGTTTGTTAGTGTAATGCCAAAGGTTCCAAACCCACAGTGTAAGTGAATATTTATTTATTATCATTATTACATAGATTATTACATATCATTATTACATACATATTGCTTCGTTCATTAGTTACAAAATTTCAAATTTGAAAAGTAAAATTGTAAAAATAGATCAATGTTCAAGGCACGATTACATGGAAAAATTCAATTCCCTTCAAGAATATGTATCACTCAAATTTTTAAATTGATATTTTAGGAGTTTTAGACAAAAGATGACTGCTATTAAAAAACCGAGTCGCTATGATACACTTCTTAATATAAATATTAAGGGCTCTAACTTTCACAATATTTTTTTTGTCATCACGAGTAATATTTTCGGTATCCCTTTCAAAAAGAAAAAAGTGGATTTTTTTGGCCCAGTCTAGTGTACAAATAGATATTTTAAAATGCTTTTTGGGTTTATAAAATGCCTGAACTGAAGGGAACTCAGCTAAAAATAGTATGGTATATCACCGGCTCCGCAAATAAAGCATTGCTGCAAAAAATGCGGCAACTTATTAAGGCATATTATATAAGGATACATGGTAATAGTAATATAAGATGATAATAATAAGAGGATAGGAAATGTTGGAAAAATAAGGGAAGAAAAATTTCTGGTATTAACGAGAAGCTTTCTAACCTTTTTAACACAAATATATGCCACTTTAGCAACACAAAGAACTTTAAAATAAATCAGCAGTGGTATTTTAAGACATTCAGTAACTTTCCGAATTTTTATGTCCTGAAAACATCCTTTTACAATAATTACATTACAATATACAAACAATATATTAGGTAAACGGACAATACTAAACATTAATAATGATAATAACATATTTCTTCAAAAAAGAAAAAAATCAAGAGAAAAATTGTATAGGATTATCTAAGAAAGCGCAAACTAAATAAAAAAAAACTAATAGAAGTTATAAAAAGCACATTATATACAAAAACGTGAGAGCATAGATAATAGGAGGCTTAGTAGTCAAATAGATTAAATTGGATGTATAGAAAATGGCAGTAAAACAATGGGCAGTCTAAGACCATTATTATTAATTATTATGATAGATTAACCAATTAAAACTAACGCATCAGATGTTGGACTCCCCTTCCAAGAGGAAGCTAACAGTGTGGCCAGATCGAATGCTATACTACCAATATCATTACTAGATGTATACACGTCATATTTAAAACAATACTGAATTTAATATTTAATTTATTTGACGACTCTTGCCATTTTTAATTGTTAATAGGTAGATACTTCGATATAATTTAATAAAACCAAACCAAACTGGGTAGGGCCTGTGTGTAGGCCTCCGGAGAGATATTTCATGTTGGTCATTCATCCGTCACTTAGTAAGTTTTTCCAGATACCAGGAATTAATATCCTAGTAAACACATAATATGGTTCAACGAAACATCTGGGTAATTAGGGTTTTGAATGCCACATTGAGTTGCTAGTGTAGTAACAAAATATTAAAAGGCTTTTATAATACTAAATATAAAATAAAAAAGAAACTGAAGTAATATTAAGTCACTTATTAATTTAAAAATGGAGTAAATTCTCCATGAATAGATGAATGAACTGCGCCTTAACCATTCATAAATATTTCAGTACAGTTACAGTTACTTTCAACATGCCTTGTATATTATTATGCAACTAGTTAAGATTTTTGAGAATTAATATTTGAATGACTAAAATATATCATAACTGGTTTCACAAATATATTTAATCATTCAATTATTAAATATGTAAATAATACCAATAAAAAAAACAAAATCCTCCTAATACTGTTATTTTTAAACATCGGGCAGGCAAATAGATTCGATTGGATTATAGAGTGTAATAAACTGTAATTTATTTAATATATTGGTAAGGCAAGTAATATTTTCGAGTTCAATGATGTTCAATTATGGCACTTTCGTAAACTATCAAAGGCTTATCGACAAAAAACGAATCTAGATGTTTTTGTTCTTTTTTCTCATAAATGCAGGTTTTCCGGTTGAGATAATTCTATACCAACTCAATTGATCGCCTGATCTATTGAAACAATATAGAATCTTATATAGATATATATATATATATATATATATATATATATATATATATATATATATATATATATATATATATATATATATATATATATATATATATATATATATATATATATATGGAGTTTTTTACTTCTTTGGACTGCGTCCAATGAGACAACAGTAGTTGGGAGTTATAGATCCCCGGGTTCCACAATCTCATGTGGAACTATATATTCGATTCCAGGACTGTTGTAATGCTTTCGGTCTTTGAAGACAACCCAAAGCCAGGCCGGTCAAAAAGTAAAAATCGCCATGAAGTAAAGTGTTTGGGTTAGAGGCGCATCAGCAACTAGGCTATTTAGCGACTGGACCTACAGCTTAACGTGGGTTCCGAACCACGGTCATCAGCTTCCGACAAACCCAGGCCAGCACCCCCCTCGGGCTATAAACCCTTGGTTATGTGCCTACCCATAAGTCTATCAGGAAACCTACCGACTGGCGAGTGACCAACGTAGAACACTTCTCAGAAGGCATCCGGCCTTACCCAGCCTTTAACTGGCGTGACTGAGGGGTAATTCGTAGTCGGATTTTACACTCTTGCCTAGAAACAATCACAAACATTTAGGAAAGATAAACGGACAGAAGAAAGAAAAATAACCATCCGAGCGCTGGAATCGAACCATCTATCGCTCCAGCGCGGATTCGGCAAAGCAGGCGCTCTTACCGCCGCACCAACGCGACCGGCAATCGCCATGAATTGGTGAAAAAGTGCTTGAAATGATTACCTACGAAGCAAATTTGACTATGAGATGGATAGTAGAGGAATTAAATAAGATCAAAGAGATGATTCACGAAATTTTTGAACGACAATTTAAATAAACGGTAAACAAACGGAAAGTCTGTGCTCGATTTGTTCCTCACGCCAAGAAAGGAGGACCAAGAAAAGTGGACCAAAAAACAAGTCTTTGTGTTTCAACATCTTCCGTAGTCGCCTGATTTTTCTCCGTGTGGCTATTTCCTACTCTTGAAATTCAATCTGGCCATGAAAATAACGTTTTATGCCAGAGTTACACGAATCCAAAAAGCCGTGACGAGGGTTATTGAGGCTATTCCAAAAAATGACAAAAAAAATCTATACTAGTACCAGTTGAACGTACCCAGCAGTTTATTGATGTGGAAGGGATGTATTATGAATAAAAAGAAATCATTTTGGCAAAATAACTAATTGTTTTTTATTTAAATAGTTATTTTTAATTTTCCGACATATTGTGTATTTAGAATTGGTGGTGTTTATAATTAGTTCTAAAAATTATGATAACCAAATTGATATATTAAGGGGCCGGTTCTACAATGCAAGAATATACCAGGTTTAAGCTATACTTGGGATAAAATTTGAAACGCCCGTTCTGTAGAACAGGCGTAACGGGGGTTTATTCCCAGTATAGCTTATACCTGGTATATTCTTGCAATGTAGAACCGGGCATAAGTAAAAGATTCACACATTTTCACATTCCAGACTTCCAGACTTCTGGATTCACACATCCAGATTACACATATATGAAATTAATATGTATTTTTCTACTACTAGAGCATCCTCCATTATTAAGGTCCGGTTTTATATTGCAAGAATATACCAGGTATAAGCTATACTAGGAATAAAATTTGAAACACCCGTTCTATAGAACGGGCGTTCCCAAGCGTATTCCAAGTATAGCTTATACCTGATATATTTTTGCATTGTAGAACCGGCCATAAGTATTTCAATTTTACACTTCTGTTTTTCTACATTTATTTATAACAAAGTTTTTCCGTGTAATTACGATGCAAAATACAAATTACTATTCTTAATACATTAAACGAGTAAGAATTATATTACCCAAAGAAAAAAATGCATTCCTCTGAATAATTTACTTAAATTATGATAGAAAATATTTTTAAAAATAGACAAGTTTGTGTTGCAATTTCACTTAATTCTGCATATAATTTTTCTGAATATTTAATTGTGGTAATTTATGCAGGTACTACAATGATAATCTGTTTATAACAATGAATATATAAATGGCCCGGAATTGCATTTAAGATGGTTGTTTACATTGTTGAACGCAGACAATTTGTATTAATAAGATAAATCATGACCATGGTGTAAAATTCATCTTCTCAGATGAATACCATAAATATTGTCGCTTTGATGTCGTTCAAAATTTTATTTTATTTAAGAGTTAATTAGGTTTTAATCTTCAATATAATCTTCGTAGTTATCGACAGTCTTCGCCCATCTCTCTGGCGAATTCTCTTTTTATAAAATGAGGCTGATTTTGAAGTAAAATATTCTTCGAGTGTAGTTTTGATAGCTCGAAGAAAAGTTTCCATAGATCTGAAAGGATTTGATGGTGCAGCATCAGAAGAATACGGTGGGTGAGGAAGTAGTTTCCAACTTAACTCTTTAATTTTTTCTTGGATAATTTTGACACTATGAGGTCTGAGGATCCACCTCATGGCATGCCCCAGAATAATATTTTTTCGATTAATCAGTCTTGGACGTTTTCGGTATAGTCATATATCCAAGGGTTGATTAATAAGTATCCGTGTTTGAAATGAAGACGTATTTTTTTTCACAAATTTATTTTTATTTTTCAACGTAGTCTCCTTTTAGGTCTATACACTTTTCCCAACATTAGTGCCAGTTGTTTAACCCCTCGAAAAAATACGATTTTTCAAACTCCAAAATACGCTTCTGCCTCGGCGATAACCTCTTCATTTGAGCTGATTTTTTTTCTGCGAGCCATGTTTTCAAGTTAGGGAATACAATAAGTTGCTGGGTGCCAGATCTGGCGAGTAAGGTGGGTGCGGAAACAATTTGTAGCGCAGTTCGTGCAATTTCGCAGCGACAATTAAAGGTGAATGTGTCGGTGCGTTACCGTGATGGAAGAGAACTTTTTTCTTGGCCAAATGGGGCCGTGTCTCCTTCAATTTCATATCGAATCTCTCCAGCAACTTACTGTAGTACTGTCCTGTAAAAGTCCATGAGGATGATTCCTTTGGAATCCCAAAAAATCGTGGCCATAGCCTTTCCGGCTGATGGAACCGTTTTTGCCTTCTTCGGGGCAGACTCACACAAAAAAATCCATTGTTTTGACTGTCTCTTGGTCTCTGGCGTGTAATAATGTAGCCAGGTTTCATCAATGGTGACGACTAGACTAACACTGCTTTGACATTGTTAGTCGCTTGTCGCAACCCGCTTGTTGTCCACCGTGAGCAATCGTGGCACCCATCAGGCCGACAATTTCCTCACACCTATCTTATTACACCGCACGAGACACCTACGGCATCAGCTACTTCGCGCAGTTCCGTTCGGCGATCAGCCAGAATCATGTCATGGGCCTTTTCGACTATCTCCTCGGTAACCACGTCTGACGGGCGTCCTGGCCGTTATTCATCGAAAACGGTTGTACGACCACGCTTAAACTCGTTAAACCAATATCTCACGGTTCTCAGAGATGGTGAAGGGTCCCCATAGACAGCATCCAACTTCACATTTATTTCTTTGCATGTTCTTCCATCCAAAAATAATAACGGATTACGAATCGATATTGCTCTTTTTCCATTTCCATTCCATCGAGAAATACAAAACACGAATGATACAACTGGTTGTCAAAAAAAACTAACCTATGAATTTATCATGAGCTCGTTTAACAGTCTGCAGTACACGATGGTAAAGTCAATTTCACTAGTCAAAGCCAACTGTTATCAAATACGGGTACTTAATCAACCCTCGTATATAAGTATAAGTATTAAGTACAATATAAGCCATTAAAGACTTATGGTTTCATTAGGATTTAGAATTTTATAGTGAATAATTTCTATAAAACCCCACCATACTGACAGTAGCACTGTTTTAGAGTGAAGACCTGGTTTTGGAATGGGCAAATGTGGTTGTCCTGCTATTAACCTTTGTTTTTTTTCCTATGTGGATTGCTAAATAGAATCCATTTTTCATCTGGAGTAACAATGTTAAAGCAAATGATTACACGTTGAATTTTCTTTTCAATAGAAAGCTGATATGGCTCCCACAATCCTTTTCTCATTTAGTTCTTTTAAACAAAATTGTATTGTGCACCATAAAGCTTTGTGAATAGTTTATGAAAGATTTCGTTAGGATTACCTTCAGTTTCAGCCAACAATAAATTCTTATCCAACTGAACAGGTCTTCCAGATTTTATACCTTCGGAAACATCGAAATCACCATAATTATTTAAATCATCGCTGACATGTTCTCATACCCAAAGACCAGGAGAAAAAGCATTAATGGTATTTGCGGCATTAGTGGCATTAGAAACATTGTTATGCTTTCGAAACTTACAAAGCAACATCTGTCTAATATGGATCTTATCTACACTTTGTTCTTCCATTTTTATGGGTTCACTTATCTTTTTTCAATATTTAACAATAAATAAGCACACTAAATATCAATATATTTAACGAGAATATAAGTTATGTAATTTTAAGTCAAATTATTATGATAGATTAAAATGTTTTTAAAATCTGAAAAAACGACATTATTTATGGGTACATCAAATATATATAATTTCTTGAAGTTATAATCAAAATAGAATGGTGTATGAAGGATGGAAGAGATAATCCGTAATCGGAAATGAGAATACGATAAATCAATACATACTTAACCCATCTTAGATTGGCAAATGATACTGTATTCCTTTCACAAAACCCACAGGTACCACAAAAATACATACAAAACCCTGAAAGGGCGGGAGAACCATTTGGCTTGAGAATAAACCTGAACAAGAGTCATGTTCAATAAATTCGACGAGGATAGAAGAATTTCTGTTTTAGAGAGGTATTGTGGATCACTACATATATCTTGGGTAAAGGATTTCAACGGAGGTTGATATCGTCCGGGAGGAGGAACGGAGTGTTAAATGTGGCTGGCAGGCATTTGGTAGGTTCAACATAGCGTTTAAGAACAAACTCCCCTTTTGTCTTTGACCAGTGCGTCCTGTCCATTATTATATACGGAAGTACATCACAATCAGTTTAAAAACTTCGGATAGCACAGAGACCTGTGCCAGAGAGACCAGAAGGACCTGTATATATATCCGAAAACAAACGAAAGTATGTGACGTCATTGGAAGAGTAAAATAATTGAAACTGAGATGGACAGGTCATATTGAGAGGTAATGTGACGAGTGATGGACCAAAGCAATTCTGGGATGGAGACCGTTTGATCATAAAAGTTCAACGAAGAACACTGAAAATACGATGGACTGATGATATCAAGTATATTGGACTCGAATAACAGAGAAGAGCTCAAAATTGCGCGAGTTGGGAGCATGCTAAAGAGGCCTTCATTCTGCAGTGAATGGGCAATGGTTGTGATGATGACGATGCCTCCGGAAAATCTTGAGAATAAAATGGCAAGATTATCGGACCAATGTGGAGGCACTGGAGCTAGCAGTTTGAGTACAGAATCGTAGATCATGAAAACCTCAGCTGAGATGGTTAGGTCATTCCCAGAGGATGCAGAATATTAGGATGCCGAAACAGATCCTCTACACAAGACAGCCAACGACAGACCTAAATAGCGTGAGAAGATATAAAGAGCTTTGCAGTTCTATGAGGATGGTAATAGCTCAAAAGCCGCGGGCAAAAGGCAGGCGCGAAAAGGCAAACAGACTGGGACCACGTACCAATTCTATATCCTCCTGACCTTAAATGTCCAACATGCGGAAGAATATAGATCCAAGCTGGGTTATGTAAGCCACTATAAAACCAATAATTCTTCAACAATGGATCAGAAAAACTAATAACCAGGGCTGAGTTCATACTCGTATCGGATTAACAGTCATCATTGTTTTATAAAAATGCAACTGCCCATTAATTCAACGAAAAAAAAAATTGTCAAAAGGAAAAAACATACATTTTGAAGATAATATAAACCAATCGCAGTCAAATCCAATGGTTATCTACAATTTTTTTTAATAATCAGTGCATTTTTGCTACTTAATATACTCTATAACCATTAGAGTGTTAGAGAGTTAGAGAGTTATTAGAGTTATTAGAGTTGTTAGAGAGTGTTAGAGAGTTATTGAGAATTTCATCGAACTGATATTAATTGAACTATCGAAATACTTATTCACTTACTGTAGCAGTATTTTGTATGAAACGCATGGGGTACTCAGACTGGCACTTTGAATATATCACAAGACAAAACAGAAACAGAAAATGTTCAACGAAAACTGTCAATATATGTCTTTCAATACATTTAACTCTCGAGTGACCACACCTATATAACTTGATACCGTGCATTTGTTTTGGCTGTTATGAGGTTAGGGCGCCAGGAGTCTGGGAGGGAGAAGTGTGGGTCTAGTCTGCAGACATCCGTCTCATGTGGGATAATTCTAATGTGGAATAGAGAAGCCTATTTTACCTCGCCATAAGTGAACATAGATTTTGTTTCCTGATGCGATGTCTCCGTTTCGACGATTACCGTACGAGAGAAATAAGAAGAAAATCAGACAAGTTGGCGCCTATTCGGAAAATTTTTGATGAATTTATAAAGAAGTTCCAACTCTATTTTACATCAGGGGAACACCTCACGATAGATGAACAATTGCTTTCTTTTAGAGGGAAGTGTTCATTTCAATAGTTTATCCCAAGCAAACCAGCCAAATATGCGATAAAGGTATTTGCACTAGAGGATTGGAGGATGATGTATACAATAAATTTAGAAGTTTACTGTGAAAAACAGGAATCAGTGACATATTTAGTCAGCAACGCATTAAAAGATGTCGTCCTCCATCTAGCCAAACCACTTTATGTATCTAACAGAAATCTAACGGGAGACAATTGATTTTCCAGCATTCCTTTGGTGAAAGCATTGTTTTAAAAAAAATCACTTATGTGGGAACCCTAAGGAAACTGCCGAGTTTCTTCTTCCCGAGCAAAAACAAACAACTATATATCTCAGTTTTTGGGTTTCAAAAAAATAAGACTATCATATAATACACTCAATGGAAAAATAAAGCAACACTTCTGGTATATCCTATACATGAGAATGATTCTATAGACGTATCTACTGGTGGAAAACCTGATATACTCCCTTTTTATAATCATTCAAAAGTTGGAGTTGAAGTAGTTGAAGTAGTTGACCAAATTTGTGCTAATTATTCCGTTGCCAGGAATATAAGGAGGAAACTTGCTTCTTCTTTGACCTTCGAATAACCATCACAAAAAAAATTCAGAGACGAATTTATCGAATCTTTTTCTTGAGATCTGATTAGAACTGAAATAGTAAGACGCATGCAAATTTCTCAGGTGTCAGTCAAAATCAGGAGAAGAAGTGCACTATTACTCAAGGTAGATATACTAAAATGTAATTAACAAGAAAACAGACCATGGGGTTCAAGGGGAAGGTGCCAGATCTGTGGCGGTTCTAAAAATAAGACGACAAGAAGATCCTGCTCTAAGGGCCAGAATTGGGTAGGCCCTGATCAGTGTGTTGATATTTGTGACGTATGTATTTAGCAGTCTAGTTTAATTTATTACGTTACATTTTTCTTATCTAATAATATTGTTATATACATATGCATATTATTCTTCTGTTAAATATTCTTTACAAAAAAGCATTGTAAAGACAGTCTTATAATTATTTATACAATTTCTTCAATATGTGTTAAAAATACTTTTAATGTGTAATTTTTTTTATACAAATGACACTTATTGAAACAAAAAGGTTTTAAAATTATAATACTTAGTAGATGATTATTGTCGTCCACGCGAGCTCTCATGTAATTTAGTTACACGGGACCAATGGAGGGTTAATAAAAATGCAACGAATATTGTTATTAACTAAATACTATTTGCCATAAAACGTATCTAAGACAACACAGTTAAAAATATTGCATTTTTAAATGGAAACAAAATTGCATAAAATTAGTTTAAATCCTTTTATTGACTTTCTACTAAAGTAATTTAGCTTCAGAGTTTCAATAGAAAATAATATCGTACGCCAAATTACAAATTAATCATGGCAACATTTTCCATCAGAAATATTTGTCCCGATAATTCGATAATGAAGCGTGTCTATTGGAAAAAGGTTCACACTTAAAACTCCAGGCTATATATAAATCCGTAATCTCCTATTCATTACCTATTAATTTTAAGCTGAAATATGGAAATGAAGTCGGTTCGGATGCTCAGGCATATTCTGTTCATCACACTCAGTAATGTCATTTCGTCGAGATTAAAAACGGCCGTTGTTATTAATTACGTTTGGCTTGTTTCTGGTTATTTCATTCAATTTGAGACGGATCATTTTTCTTTCAGGATTTAGATTATGCAAGAGCTTTAAAGTGCGAAAGACCACTATAACTATTTTTGACGTAGAACCAGTGGCGGAATATATAGGGTGAATTTTTACTGTAACCGAACTTTAAATTCAAATAAAAACATCAACAAATTAGATGCCGTGAAACTATTTATTTTATGTAAAATAACATTATCAATATCCACTGCGGCTATTTCTGACAAAGAGTATTCTGTCAATCTATTTTCCGACTACATTTTGAAGCAATTGGAATCTTATGTCCGCAATTGTCCGAGTTATATTGGCTTTCAAGGCGTCAATGGTTGCTGGTTTATCGGCAGTGGCCAAAGATAAAACGCATGACAACAGATCCGTTTCTCGAAATAATTTTCTCATCGAATTTTCTCATCGAATGTAGATCAGTTCTTCTAATGGAACCTTTGTTGTAAGATAGTAACCTTGAATAGATTTACCACCAAACACCAAATCACTTTTTTGAACTTACCTGTGCACGTTTCGCTAGCCATGTTAGCATCATCAGGAAATGATTCAATCATCATTGACAGATTAAATCATCTCACGATGATGCTAACATGGTTAGCGAAACGTGCGTGGAGAAGTTAAAAAAAGTGATTTGGTGTGTACTGGTAAATCTCTTCGAGTTTAGAATGTAGATGTGTTCCTTATGGGGGAGACGGAGAAAGATCATTCAATAGAACGTTAATTTTTAGTAAATAAATTTTTTCTCAAACAAAATGGGGCCAAATTTTGTCTAAACAAAATATTTATAATGAATATTTACAAATGAATGATTTATGGTGTTAATTAGATGTAGGTGAAAAAAATTGTGTATACAAAGAATAATTGAAATCTTGTTTTATAAAAGATTAAAGTACAAACATAAATCTCATATAATTTTTCTAAATCTATTGAATCATATATTAATTTATGGTAAACTTATATATATTATGTTTTTCTGTTTGAGGAGTGTTTTCTACAAATAAAAAGATGGCGCCAAGATTGACGACTCTCCCACTATTTCATTAATTATTTATGACTTAATACAATCATGAATTAAAAATTAATTATGAGTAATTTATGGCATAATATTGTTGTTAAACCACGACACTGGTAGCTAACAAGGTAAATGAAAAGAAAAAAGGTGTTGCATAAGGACGATTAAATTAGCAAATAGTGATTTTCTAATGGTCTACGCTTGCGTACGATACGGCCAACGACTTAAAGCCAACTTAACTATCGTAATTAATGATAGATATGTTAAATAAACGAGAGGCGTGACATTACAGTAGTTGGACTCGAAGATTAGCACTTAATGGTTTGGATAGTTTTTATTGCTGATGTTCCTATTTTGTGTCGGATTATACCTGGTTGATTAAAGGTGTAATTTAAGTATATTTGACAAATCCAGCAGGAAAACATAAAAAAATTGGCTTTAATATGAAATTAGTAAGTGAGGATTATTCTTATATATTACAAGTCATATTAAACTTACGCCAATGTGTCATAAATATGAAACAAAATGTTTATTTGCGTGCAGTGTTTTACTGCCTATTAAGTAGAGGTTGATAAACTTTTTCAACTATCGTTCCTATTCCTGGAAATTCCTTATCCAATAACTGGGATTTTGAAAAAAAATGTCATAAATGGAAAAATCATATATAAGTTTGATAACACTATTTTAATTTTCATTTTTTTCTTAAAATTAAAAAGTTATATCAAATTGAAAATACATTTTTAATCTAGTATCGATGACGCGCCGACAGCTCCCGAAAAAACACGAGCGCATGTGACATCACAATGTCTATTTCCCCTCAACATTACAGAAAACTGATAAGAGTTTTAATTTTGTTGCCGATACTGTTTTAGTTTTTAATCAACTTATTCTTGATGTTGTATTGATAAATTTATTGAAAATATCAAACCTAATTAGTTATCGAGCCTGTTTCGTACCATTTTGAAGGAATACTACAAAAACAACTCCCAAAAAAAATATTTTTAAATGTGCCATAAGATGTCATACGTCGAAATCAATGGTTCTAAATAGCACGATGTATTAATCGCAAAAATCATCAAATTTTTACCACCTGTCATCAAATATATACAAAATATTATTATTTATAACATTATATACATTTTTTATGCTTAAATACTTATCACCTGCCGAATCTACACAATCGTACCACTAGTGTCTTAAACTTTCAGCACGACGCACGTTTCACTAACCATGTTAGCATCATCAGGAGATGATTTAATCTGTCAATGATGATTGAATTATTGATCACATCATCGTCAGTTTTCAAAAAGTGATTTAGTGTTTAGTGGCTTCAATAGAAGAATTGATAAAAATACTACAAATAATTTAATTATAGTTAATAGAAATATTTTATTTCTAATTTATATTTACATTATTTAAAAATAAATCAAATTGGTACTTTAGCACGTCGCACTTCAGCTGAATTGAATCGAATGTCATTTCTGAGAAAAATTATCCACACCAGGTATACTATCAGTATTGACCTTTATGAACCCTTTGTCACACATTACTAAACTTCAATAATTTTGATAATATATACACAGGTAAAAGACATTGACAGTATTTACGTGAACACATTTTAACATAATGACGTCACAAACATAGCAGCCAATCGTGGCGCTTTCGTAGTCACGTGATTTTATTTTAAATTATGTCAATTTTAATTCAGTTATAACTAATTGCCAACATTTTTTTAAAGTTTTTCGCATCGATTATCTCTATTACTTATGATAACGTTTTAAAATAAAGTAAAAAAAGCGAGAATTAATTTTTATTCAAAAACCCAACTGAAGATGAACTTCGCAGCCTTCGAAAGGCCTTCAAGTACAATAAGTGACTATTGTGCGTTCTGATCGTTGGATGATGGTCGGAATAATCAAGGAAGAGTTGAATTTTCAGTAGGGTCTTGGTTTTATGAGAATACCTAGCAAATCAGTTGAACGTATGAACCTTGTTTAGAAAGATTTTCCACGTCAATTAATGCAGAAAACATTACCAAAATCAAAGATATTGTATATTGATATTGTATAATATTTTAAAAGCACCTCTTAAACACAGTTGATTTTTTAAAAGAAATAATTTTCATTGTTTTTATTTTACAAACAATATTTTCTATAAAAAAAATTATGACATTTCTTCTTTTTTCCATACATTTTTTCATTCATCAGGTTCAAAATACTGTAGGTCTGGTCAAATGTTATGTTTATTTGCGTTATTAGTGCTGAACTGTGTATACTAGTAGTGTGTATACTAGGGTCATTGAAAAACTCGCGGAGCGGAAATGATAAAACAAGCTTATAGTTGAAAAAATTACTTTATTCTTCCATGTATTCTCCCTTGATCGCAATACATTTTTTTCAGCGATTTTCCAACTCATTTATTCCATTTCCAAAGTTCTTTTCTGGAAGTCCTTCAAAATCCTCATCTAAGGCTGCTGTAGCTTCTTCATTTGATGAAAAACATTTACCGCGTAGGAATTTTTTGAGGTTTGGGAACAGATGAAAGTCAGAGAGAGCCAGATTTCGTGAATATGATGAATGCCCCGACAATTCGTAGTGCAACTCCTTTGATATGGCCATTGTAAGAATACCTCTGTGATCCGGTGCATTGTCTTGATGTACTGAATTAATTACTTGTTCAGTAGTTGCACTTATTGAACATCCAGAACCAGGATCATCATCCAGGCTTGTACGACCACGTTGAAACTCACCTGTCCACTTACAAACCATTGTTTTTGACGGCGTAGACTCCCCTAATACATTTGCCATTTCACTATGAATTTCCATTGTCTTTAAACCTCTTTTTACAAAGAATCCACGAATCAAAAAATAACACTGATACGTTTACTTAAAGCTACTGTTTTGTTACAAATGAACTGGTAGATCGACTTGAAACTTCACCTATGGTAATATAAAGAATGCAACTATAGGTGTCGCACCGCGAACTTTTCAATTAGACTAGTAATTTAAAGAAAACTATTATTTATAAAAACTGAAAAAACCCAACAAACGTATGTCGTAGTTTAAGAAAGTTAGTGATTGCGTGTTAATCATTATCAGTTTGTCTTGTTGGTTGTCTACGTGTATAGGTCATGTTGGTTTCGGAATGAAATGAGTGCTCTCTATAAGTGTCCATTACAAAAAATGTCCAGATGTACAGAAAAACTGTTCATAGATTTTGCACAATTACGCATTATCGCACATATTTATTCGTTAATTTTTCGCTAAACATCAAACACCATTCTGTATGAAAACGAGTTTCGAAGAGTCGAAAACGCGTAATAAAAAATGTATTGTAGCGAGAGGAGACTATCATTAAGGAGACAAAATCAATTTGGATGGATAAATACATACTTTGTGTTATATTTTAAAAAGTTAACTAAAAAAAAATCCATGAATTAATATATTCGGATCTGTTCGTTTATCTTTTATAGAAAAAAATAACAAAGTTCTTGACTTCTGTTAATATGAAGATGCTTGAAAACATATAATTGCACCATGTCGGAGATTTTGAAATCAATTGGAATTTATTAACATTAACCAAATTGCTTTTGCCTTGTCCCTGTCCTTCTCATTAACACTTTAATTAATTTATGCGTTTTCTTTTCTGAAATATAGCCAGAAGATGCATTTTTATCTCATCGTACGTGTGAATATAAATTTAAATTGTCGACATACTCGAGAACGTATGCAATCTATAAGTGTTTAATCCTTGGCAATGTTAAAATTAATAACGTAAAGAATATATATATATATATATATATATATATATATATATATATATATATATATATATATATATATATATATATATATATATATAGCAATTAGAAGAGATGACTGATGAGCCTGGATCAAACGGAGGGTAAATCTGGAGACAACAAATTTCTTGTGATGAATGTTATGTTATAACTAAAGATTCGATAGGCAAACTGCATATTACCAAGAATAGGGTTAAACATTCAGATGACAACATGACGCCACACAGTGTTGCTAAGCTGTGATGTCTGCATTAGGAGATATGCATTAGCAACTAGGAGAGATGACTGAGAGCCTGGATCAACTGGAGAGTAAATCTGGAGACATCAAGAAGGGTATTGAGAAGCCAAAACAGCCTACTGAAATTAGTTATTAAAAATGCAAGAAATAGAATATAATAGCTCATTTTTGTTTCGGATAATATGGACAATGGTGGAAAGTATCAACTTCATCATTTGAGCCCGATAAGATTCAGAAAGCTCAGAAGAAGAAGATGAAGCAAGGAGACATTCCGAAGAACCTTACCGCGGCATCCTTTTGACATCAACTGGTTCAGTGCGTATCCACCTAATGCACTTTTACCTTCTTGTCGTTTGTGGACTTGAAGTCCAAGTTTGATAATGGCGTGTTAGACTATACTACCTACACAATGCTTTACTTCCATCTGAGACGCCGTTATGATATTGACAAAGATCGGGCCTTGTCCTACACACTTCAAGAAATCGGACACACTCATGGGGAGAACTTAAAATGTAGCATATACTGGAACGGTCTACTTCCCCCAATTAAGAAACTCGATGCAATCAAGCTTGATAAGGTGCTGGTTAATTGCAACTCAAGAAGGATCGAAATCTCTTGTCTGACAGATATGAATATCTGTTCTAAAGAAGTAGGGAAATGAGACAAATAAGGAACATATTCAAATATTGTTATACTAACAAAATTATCAAATCAAAATTACATCAAATGAAGGATACGGATTTAATTTGGATAAATATTTCAACCAGTCCTTTGATATTTATTATCGCATTCTACAGCTAAAAGAATTATTTTACGAGCCCTTTTTTCATCACGTCCTTAATTATTCAAGTGACAATCATGAACAGGTTAACTGAAGTTTTATTGTATTTATATATTTTTAGTTTATTTGCAATCAAAGCAACATCCCACTAGGATTTAATGCATCTCCACGCTACCGTTCATTAATAGCGATTTGGTCTCCCACTTGGCATTATATCATAATAATGTCTGCATCAAGATTAATAGTAACCTCGATACAATATTTCATTATAGTGGGAAAGCCTTATTCATATAGGTCACATAATAAATATTTTGAAATAATCTTGTCAAAACTGAGATCCCAAGTATGCTGATTAATAAGGCTAAATGTAAAAATGTAATATGTATATATACAGGGTGTTTTCAAAGTTGGGTCATTTATTTTAACAGGTTGTAGTAAAAATTCTGACAAAATATATTGAGGGTTATCAAAGAACGAAATCTTAGTATTAATTCATAAGAACAGACCGCATACCCGAGATTCTACTCCTTTACTATTTACACGGTCGAGAATAAACAATATATGAATATATATATATATATATATATATATATATATATATATATATACATATATATATATATATATATATATATATATATATATATATATATATATATATATATATATATATATATATATATGTATATATATATATATATATATATATATATATATATATATATATATATATATATATATATATATATATATATATATATATATATATATATATATATCCATAAGTCATTGAAGTTTTGAGCAATGCCATCTGGAGCGTATGCTCCTGGAATGGTCACCAATGGCGGACAGGTTAAACCAAAAAACCTCCAACTAACATGATCAAAATCTGCTAACCCGCATTGTACCTTCCACAAGACAGAGGGTGATACAATATAAACGGATGAACGGCTGCAAGAACTGCTGATTGACCTTGACGCCATACATTGGAATATCATAGGGTTATGTGAAACAAGAAGAAAAGGCGAAGAACTAATGAAATTGGAAACAAGTGATACTCTACACTCGAGGTACGGAAAATGGACGATGTGGTGGAATTGGATTCCTTATTAATCAAAAGGTGAAGGACAGTGTCGTAAAATTTGAAATTATATCGAACAGCCGAATAAAAGGTTTAAGCTTTAAGTCGTTCAAGCTTATGCACCAACTATAAGCTATGGTTATGAGACAATTAAGATATTTTATGATGGGGTGGCCCTGTTTCTAGACAACGAGAAATACAGGTACAAAATCCTGATGGGTAACTTTAATGCTAGAATTGGAAAAACAAGAACTGGTGAAACTGCAACTGGTCCATATGGAAGTGGTAAAAGGGCGAATAGAGATCACTGGTTTATTTTGGGAACTCGCTTTATAAGAAAAAAATCAGCAGAAAATGGACATAGAAAAATGCATCTGGTCTCACAAGTGAAATTGACTACGTCATGTCAAACGATAAAATAATATTTGGCAATTGTACTGTCCTTAACCGTTTTAATGTTGGAAGTGACCATAGAATAGTATGAGTAATGGTTAGGATAAACTGTCAAAGAGAAAGTATGGTAATAGTAAGGTCAAAGAAGGGCAAAGTGAATTCTGGGAAGCTGCAATAGAGGGTCAGCGATTTTTAGATTGCTTTGTCGAACCGTTTTACTGTGTTGCAACACCCAGAAGAGATAGAAGTAACAGATCAGTATAAAAAAATTATCGACAATGTCCTTGAAACGGCTGCTGCAATAACACTAGCAGAAAAAGTTTTCAGAGTCAAAAATATCCACTGAGGCCATTGATTTAATGAAGAACTATAAGAAAATGTATTCGAGAGGAAACGCTTCGGTTCAACATGCATTTAGAGCAAAAAACACTAGAAGAAAACAAGGTAATAAACAAAGCTAAACAGAAGCTGAGAAATAAAAGGACACAAATGTTTGCCTCAATGCGTGAGGATGGTACATACTCAATGTGTGTAGGAAGCGTCCAGAAATGTTAGAGGTTATCAGAAGATTTTATTCAAACTTACATGAAAATCAGAACCAGTTAAAAACAGCAATGCCCACGGAAGAGGGAATGTCAGATATCCTGTTGGATGAAGTGACAAATGTCATAGAAGCGATGAAGAATGGAAAGGCACCAGGAAAGGACAATGTGACAGTTGAAATGTTAAAAGCTGGTGGTCGAACTTTATATAAAGTATTGGCAAAATTGTACTCAACATGGAAATTGATTCCACCAGCCTATGGAAAAATACTGAAGTGATTCTTTTTCATAAGAAAGGAGAACCTATAAGTAATCCTATAAGTAATGTACAAAGTTTTCACCAAGATAATGTCTAAAAGAATATTAAGAAAACTAAATGAAACCCAACCAAAGAGCAGGTAGGATTCAGAAGTGAATTCGGTACCAGGTTGTCCAACAGGCCATAGAAAGGCACTCTGCACACGAAAGGCACACCATGCCATTGTGCTTGCCTTTAATTGACTATGAAAACGCATTTGACTCAATATTATTTGACTCATTTATTTCCTTTAAAAGTGTGATTGTATTAGTGTGTAGAACTATGCTTTTAGCTCCGACTGTCATGAGTGAAGTACCTTATAATTACTTAATAAGGTTTGAACATATATTTCACCTCTGTTGCCAATGGTTGACTTTTTCTTTTCAGATTCCGTACAAATTATACTGGCTGAGTTATTATCTTCATCAAAAACTACCAAATCTTATCATAACTTTTTGAGTTTTTATTTTCTGTTACTTCTTAACGGTTTGCACTTGTAATAGAGTACTTTCTTCTCGGCCTGATTAATAAAAAAACTAATATCATTATTATCTTCCTAATTATTTCATTATTGTCGTCATGCAAATAAGTCTCTTTTGCTAAGATAAATGTCACTCAAGTTAATGTTTTAACTAACAACACATAATACATTTTGGTCAGTAAATATCATACTTAATTAAATATCGATACACGTGGCTTATGTTTACAAGTTAGTTGGCTCGCACCGCGCGTATTATTTAAGGGAGAGTAAACAATTGTTCGTTTCACTGAGAATGTTTCTATTTTAAATTCTCGAGCGGGCCGCTACATAGTAACTCGTTTTGTTCATTAAAGAGCTTTGCGTGCCGTCAAGACGGTATACCATCGGCTTGCTCGTTGGGTGGCCGAGAAAACGTCATTTTTACCAAGCTCCTATCATTAACCTTTTCTTTTTACTGACCGACGCAATTTTAACATGTTATAATTTTATGCAAATTCGGAATAAAGATATTAAGTCTTCTGCGAACGAGATTTCGCAACGTTCTAGTCAGGGAAAAACGATGGATGAAGCAATTTACGAGAATTAAACTAATCATTGTTATTTTCCTTAATTTTTTGTTATTGGTGCTTTTAAGGTAATTCGTCTGTGAGAAATTTAAGTAAAACGAATAAGCCGCAATATTAAGTATGTTTACGTAATATATCTGGTCAGTCACTGTCAGTCATTGACCATCATAGCAAATGATCATAGAAGCAACTGAATAATTGTTGAGTTTAGTACTATAATTAGTTTCTATAATTACAAATTAATTTTTATTATAATTTGTATTAGCAATGAAAATATATCTAGTGAATATTCTGCTAAGAGAAACCCGATTAATTTATTTGATTGTCAGGAAAGTTAGTAGGGATTTTTTTTTAATAGAAAGAAAAACGCAAATGGTTTCGCAGGTATGTAAATATAAAACTAGAATTTTTGAATAGAAAATACATGTGTATTGTATATAAATGATAAAAAAATATATTATTCGAAGTATTAGTCCATCGCTAGCTATACATTTTCCCACCTGTCTAACAATTTGTGGATACCATGTCAAAAAAATTGTTCCTCTTTTGAGGCAAACCAGTCATCAAGCCATTTTCGTAAGAAGTGAAGCGCTGCTCAGCAAGTGCGTGTCCTATCAATGCAAATAAATAGCAATCGGACTGAGCCAAGTCTGGTGTGCGAAAGTATTTTCAAATTAAATGCCTCAATCGTTTCCTTGACCAGTTTTGCTGTGTATGATAATGCATTATCATACACAGCTTTTTTGATATTCTGGTTGTTTCTCACACAAAGTTTGATTTATATCGGTCATTTGTTATCGGTAGCGTTCGGTTAACGGTTTCGCTAGGCTTTAGCAACTTATAATACATCACATTCTTCTGATTCCATCAAACACCGAGCATTGTCTTCCATCCATAGTGATCTGGCCTTGCAGTCGATGGTTCGCCATGACCTTTTACGCTTAGGATTCTCAAAATATGTCCACTATAATCGCCAGTCACAATTCGATGCAGAAATGACTTTCCTTTGTACTTGGCGAGCAGCATTTGGCAAGTGTTTTTTTGGTTTTCCTGCTGTCTTTCATTCAGTTCATGTGAAACCAAATTTCCCATCTTCTGGATCTTTCCCATGACTTTCACTGCTTCTCGTGTCATATTTAAATAATACGCGAGTTGCTGTTGTGTTTGAGAGTTATCCTCATCCAACAATGTTTGCAATTCGGTGTCTTCAAACTTTTTCGATGCTCTTCTACGTTCTTCGTTTCTCATGATAATAATTAAAACACTTGGTATTTGTTTCACAATATATTCAAGATATTCTCTAACATGTTTCGGCCTCGCAACCATTCTCAAAGAGAGTTATGTATAAACTAAACTAAAGTTTCAAAGTGCTGTCTAATGGAAGTCGGTTTTTTCATCTCGTTAAATTTATTACACTATCAATAATTGGAGTATTTCCGAAGTCTAGCTGGGTGTTTGTTAGGTTTTTGCCGTCGTATATGGCTTTTTTAATTTCGAAAATTTCCAGGTAATTTAACAGCCTGCTTTTATTGCAGCTATGTATTAATTTGGTATTATTAATGTTAAAAAAATGGTTCTGGTCTATACAATGTTCGGCAAAGCCCGTCTTTCTCTGATTGTGTCTTTAGTCTCTGATCGTCTTTAGTTTATACATAACTCTCTTTGAGAATGGTCGCAAGGCCGAAACATGTTAGAGAATATCTTGAATATATTGTGAAACAAATACCAAGTGTTTTAATTATTATCATTGTTACTATGTTTCACCAAGAGCCAACCGCGCAATCAATCAAAACTTTCGTTTCTCATATCAAAATCACCACTTTCTAAACCGTAAGCTTCGACAAGCATTCGATACGAGTCTGCAACAATTTTCTTCAAATGGTAACAGAAAATCAATGCTGTTCGCAAATCGTAGTCCAGATCGTTCCAGACACAAATTCCGACATGTTATTACAAACGTGATTGCAACGTTATTACAAACTATGATATTATATGAAATTTGTATTGTTGTGAGTTGAAAATCTTTGTCAGATTGTCAACAAGGAAATGGCATCAATGACGGGGTTTAACGGGAACTACATTGACAGCTAGTTCAGTCTATGGGACTATTTACAGACATATGTACATGTTTATTTAATCTATAATGTAACTACCATTAATATATACAACTTTTTGCATGAAGCAAAACATTCCAATGTAGCTCAACAATTTTTGACGGGTCGTGATTGAAACATGTGGTCGTGCACTGTGATGATGAAACGCGACTCCATTTCTGTTAGCTAATTCTTACCGGCTTTTTTCAATTGCTGCCATCAACCTATCTAATTATGAAAAGTTCAGATTGGTATTGAAGGCTTGGTTGCGTGGAAGTATATCAAAGTGTATCACCAAATGCAAAGTATACTTTTTGTCAGATGAAGGCCGTCTTTCGCCGTATGGCCCTGATAACCTCCATGTTATTTTTCGTTGCACGTGTTGTGGTACATAATCCACTTTTCATCACCAGTTCAGAAATGAAACTTTAGATTATCCCATGATGAGATTATGAAATCTCATGAAGAAGAAGATCCCATGAAGAGATTATTTGGTCCAGTATATTTCACTCATTAAATTCGTGAAAGATCCACACATTGTATCTGCAGGCGTACCCTTTTCGACACGCGTAACCATTGACGGACCGTGATGCTTGGAAATTCCACTATTATGGCTTTTGTTTCCTTGACATCATTGTTTGAAGAACGACCAGAGCATTTCCGGTTTTCCAGGTTAAAATCTCCACTTCTGAACCGACCAAACCACTTTTTCACCGCGGTCTCCCCAACAAAGCCCTCTCCGTAAACAGCATTTTTTTTTTATTTGGACAGTGTTCTTGCCCTTTTTGAAATTAATACGCATAAATGCCATATATCAAAGTTATGTTCAATTTAACTAACTGAAGGCAAATCAAAGCGAATCTGGACGTAAACATTTCAAATACTACAGGAATTGACAATATTTAAATAAACATTACTAATCAACACAGATTTTTGTTTAATAGCGTTAAAAGTAAATATATAAATAAAAGTAAAATAAAAGTAAAATATAATAATCAGGTGGAAATTTATTTAGAAATTAATAGAGAATAATAAGAATTAACATAGTTAACTTCAGTAATTATTTAACTTTAGCTTCATCTCATAAATATATTAACAAAGCAATATAGAAATTACAATCGTGTAAAATAGGCATAGCAAGAACCTTTCCATATAAGGTTTCGAAATAAATTATCGTATATGCTTTTGATACTTTTGTTTATTTGGGAATAAAGTAATAGCACTAAAAGAAGAAGAAAAGAAGCCTTTTATTGAGCAATTTAGAAAGCTCTACAGACCATCATTCTTCACTATATTTGTGAAGAAATATGGTCACTTTCAACAACACTTCTCCCAACACTTTCCTGCTTCCTTTTCTTACCGATATGGCAACAACCGATATGGCCGTTCCAAGCCTCTTCCGTTCGACATGTTCCAGCCATCTAATTCATTATGCCATGATGTAGATGCCGATGTTCGGTTCCTAATCCACATTTCCTTAACTTTTTCATTTTCATTCGCAATTCTCCAGCCACCTTTAATATTTTACAATGTGTAAATTTCTCTTAATATCTTCCTTTTCCATCTTTTCACCATCTGCTTTCTTTAATACCCAGATCTCACTGAAATGTCACTGCAGGTCCTGATTACCTGCTTGCAAATTATCAGCTTTGTCTTCTTCGATATATATTCTGCTTTCGCTACTAATTGCTATAATATATTTTTAGTTGCCATCTGATCCCTAATTACAATTAATATTTTTCTGCTTCATCTGTTACTACAATCAGATATACAAAATTCTTAACTTTCTCAAAATTATATTCCAATCCTTTATAAGTTGATAAATAGTTTTCCAATAAGAGTGTTAGAAGTTGAAACATACTAGCGGCAACAGTGTCTGAAATGGAAATCACAATTCAGTACATGGTGGCAATTTACCATGAAAAGACACACAATTCATGAATTGGGCTCTAGAGCAGTTGGATGGCGACCCCCACTTGGGGAAAGCAAGAATCTTTTCCGACGATGCGCACTTCTTGCTTAATAAGTTTGTGAAGAAACACAGTTACAGGATTGGGATCACTTGAAATCTTTCAAGCGATCCTTTCAATTCGGTAGTTACTTCTTCATTCTCAGAAAGTCACTGTAATGTAAGGTTTTGGGGCTATATGAGGGTTGGGACCCTATTTTTTAAATACGAGTCTGTCTGTCTCGCCAAATAATCGATTTATAGCAAGATTTTTTTCCGTGGAGCGTTATAGTAACGTCAAATGACGATATATATATATATATATATATATATATATATATATATATATATATATATATATATATATATATATATATATATATAGAGTAGAGTATATGTAGACCGAGGTGTACGGCAAGGTGACGCAATGTTTCCTGTTCTTTTCTCGGCCTGCCTTGAAGGACTATATCGTAATCTGGATTGGGAACAGGATGGTGTAAGGATCAATGGTGCAAACCTAAAACATCTTAGATTTGCAGATGATATCGCTCTCCTTTCACGAACCCCAGATGAGCTTCAAAGACGCATACAAGAGCTTCGTAGGGCTGGCGAAAAATTTGGCTTAAAAATAAACCTGAAAAAGAGTCAGGTTATATTTAATAAATTTGCCGAGGACAGAAGAGATTCAGTGTTAGAAGGGGATTTGGAGATTGTGGACCACTTTATATATCCCTGGGCAGAGGATTTCAATGAAGGTGGAACGGCGTGTTAAATGTGCTTGTTCAACATAGTATATAAAGCAGACTCCCATTTTGCCTGAAAAGAAAAGTTTTCGATCCGTGCGCTCCTACCCGTTATGATATACGGAAGTGAAATCTGGACACTCACATCGCAATCAATTCAAAAATTTCGGGTAGTACAGAGGGAAATGGAGAGATGAATGCTTGGTATTACAAGACGAGACAGAAAGCCCTGCACATGGATCAGGGAACAAACGAAAGTGTGTGACATCATTGAAAGAGTAAAGCAATTGAAATAGAGATGGGCAGACCATATAGCGAGGGCGCTTAAGATAGTGGATCGTGGTCAACGTGGTAGGGGGTTGGACAACCGTGCTTGGTCGGAAAAAAGGGGAAAAGACCGTAACGAGTGGATAAATAACATTCGGTCACGGTTAGGTTAATAATTATAAAGTCATGGACATATAATGGCAACCGAACACTCATATGGAAATTATCCAGAAAGACTTTGACAAATATTAAAAAATATCGGAGGAGATAAACCCAAATTTTAGCTTATGGTAAAAATTGTAAAATGGTGTAGTTTTTCTTATAAATTTAACATTTGACAATTCTTTTTTACGCCGCCACCGATGATTACAGCACTCAGTAAAAATGATAGCACTAAATACTTTAAATTCAGAAAGCCAAAGGTCTCATTAACACCAAAGCAACAACGCACGTCACTGATTTTTATCTGAGACGATGCCGCTGAATATTAAAATAATAAAAATGACAATTTATCGTTTGTGTCTGTAGG
Organism: Cosmopolites sordidus; assembly: GCA_031761425.1. Lineage (NCBI taxonomy): Eukaryota > Metazoa > Arthropoda > Insecta > Coleoptera > Curculionidae > Cosmopolites > Cosmopolites sordidus. Next base: position 48,394 of record JARFXV010000857.1, on the reverse strand, counting down.
TTGCGTGTCCACCAAGTGCACTGAAACAATGAACTTGAAAGTGCGTTATTTTTAGTGAAGATGGATTTTTTCTTGTTTGTGGACGCAGCAAGGACGAAATTGGTTATATTTAATAAGCGTTCGGCTGAACAATATGCGATTATAATCTGAATCGGACGAGTAAGAATTGTAAAGACCCAATTAGCATTAAAGACAATAAGTTAAATAAACGGCGGGGTTATTTTTATCCAGCAACAATTAATTATGATAAAACATTTTTGTTCTCTAAGGACTTAATTAAAAGTTGTTGCTTGTTGACTTGGTCAAAAAATATTTGCAGGGTTGCAATGACATCATATTCTTATAAATATATATATAAAAAATGTCTCAAACAAACAAAAATCTCCAGTGAGACCATTGATTTAATGAAGAAACGGCGAGCAATGAGAAATGCAGGTAGTCTTTTTGGCAGGGTCGAGTACAATGAGCTCTGCAAAACTATAAGAAAACGTATCAGAGAGGACACGCGCCGATTCAATATGCAGCTAGTGCAAAAAACCCTGGAAGAAAACAAAGGAATTAACAAAGCTAAACAGAAGCTGAGAAACAAAAGAACGCAAATATATGCTTTAAAGCGTGAGGATGGCACAGTGTGCAGGACGCGTACCCAAATGTTAGAGATTGTCAGAAGGTTTTATTCCCAGTTATATGAAGATCAGAGCCAGTCAGGGACAGCAATACCCACGGAAGAACAATATATAATACCAGATATCCTAGTGGGGGAAGTAACAAATGCTATAGAATTGACGAAGAACGGCAAGGCTCCAGGAAAGGATAGTGTAACTGTCGAAATGCTAAAAGCTGGTGGTCGGACGTTACATAAAACACTGGCAAAATTATACTCAAAATGCCTCAAGGAACAAAAAGTACCTGACTTATGGAAAAATGCAGAAGTGATCCTTTTACATAAAAAAGGAGCACAGGAAGATTTAAAGAACTACCGTCCAATAAGCCTCCTATCAGTGATGTACAAAGTTTTCACTAAGATAATTTCTAAAAGAATATTAAAAAAACTGAATGACGCACAGCCAAGAGAACAAGCAGGATTCAGAAGTGGATTCAGTACAATGGATCACATCCAGGTTGTACAGCAGGTCATAGAAAGGCACAACGAATACACCATGCCACTGTGCTTGGCTTTTATCGACTACGAAAAAGCATTTGATTCCATCTCAAAGCATGCGATAATGGATGCACTGCTTAGCCAAGGTGTAGAGAGAGCCTATGTAAACCTATTAGAATCGATATAAGATGGAGCTACAGCCACAATTCACCTTGATGATCTTGAAGTGGGAATTAATATAGAACGAGGTGTACGGCAGGGTGATGCAATATCGCCTATTCTTTTCTCGGCTGGCCTTGAAGAAGTATTCCGTAAACTGGATTGGGAACAGGATGGGGTAAAGATCAATGGTGCAAACTTAAGCCATCTTAGATTTGCAGATGATATTATTGTCATTTCACAAGACCAAGAGGAGCTGCAAAGACGCATACAAGAACTGCAAAGGGCTGGCGAACCATTTGGCTTGAAAATAAACTTGAAAAAGAGTCAGGTTATGTTCAATAACTTCGCTCAGGACAGAAGAATTTCAGTTTTAGGAAGGGATTTAGAGATTGTGGACAGCTTTGTATATCTTGGGCAGAGGATTTCTTTCCATGGAAGGGAATACCGCCCGGGAGGTGGAACGGCGTGTTAAATGTGGCTGGCAGGCATTTGGTAGGCTCAACATAGTGTTTAAGAGCAGACTCCCACTTTGCCTGAAAAGAAAAGTATTCGATCAGTGCGTTCTACCCGTTATGACATACGGAAGTGAAACCTGGACACTCACATCGCAATCAATTAAAAAACTTCGGGTGGCACAGAGGGGAATGGAAAGATGTATGCTTGGCATTACAAGACGAGACAGAAAGCCCTGCGCATGGATCTGGGAACAAACAAAAGTCTGTGACATCATTGGAAAAGTAAAACAGTTGAAATGGAGATGGGCAGGCCATATAGCGAGGCGATTGGACGAAAGATGGACCAAGGCAATCCTGGAGTGGATACCGCTTGATCGCAAACGTCCGCGAAGAAGACCGAAAGCACGATGGATTGATGACATCGTTAAGTATATTGGACCCGAGTGGCAGAGGAAAGCCCAGGACCGTGAAGGTTGGAAGCATGCTGAAGAGGCCTTCATCCTGCAGTGGATCGATACGGGCTGATGATAATGATGATGATGATATATATATATATATATATATATATATATATATATATATATATATATATATATATATATATATATATATATATATAACCAACGATCGCGACAAAGACTTAATTCGAAGCAAAATTTATGCTATGTATGAAGAGCAAACTGTGTCTATATTGCATTCATTGCAACAGCGACTAAGGAAAGATGAATCCAACATTATTTGCAGTAGAATTTGCCTCCGGAGAATATTAACTCAAATGGGTTTGGCATATCGGACCATTAATAAAAGACAAATATTAATGGAATCACAACGATTGCGATCATTGCGGTTTGACTATTTAAACTCTATAAAAAATATAGATTAGAAAATCGTCCCATTATCTACTTTGATGAAACATTGTTCAATACACATGAGACGCCAGCAAAAGGATGGGTCGATATGTCAAGAAAATGCCAAGCCAAAACCCCAGCGAACAAGGGAAAAAAATTACAATTTTACATACTGGTTCTGACGATAGATGGGTTCCAAATTGTTTACGGTTGTCCTCCAAAAATATTAAACATTTATCTATGGACTACCATGATGACACCACACCAGAACTTTTTGAAGATTGGTTTATAAATAGCCTTTTGCCCAATGTGTCTAAGGAAAGCGTAATTGTAATAGACAATGCTAGTTGTTACCATAACCGCCAAAAAGTAAAGTTCCTAATGCAAATAGCATTAAATTAAAAATTCAGAATTATATGTTAAAAACGATATAAACGATAAACATGTGGCATCAGGCAGAGTCCAGTGTTAGAGCAGAAAACATTTCTCCGAATCTAAGTGTAAGTGCTGCAACATTAATTAGGAAGGTTTTAGATAGAATTCCCAAAGAAAGTTGGATAAATTCGATTAACCATGTTATTAAAATAGAAGATTTCCATATAACTAATAATATAGAACCACTCATTATTAATGTAGATCGAAGTGACAGTCAGAGAGAAACTGAATTAAATTTAAATTATAATTTTTATTGTACTAATAAATTCAAAATACACAAACCAATAAACAGTGCATTAGTCATACATAATAATAATAATAATAATAAAAATAAAACTCTTTGATAACAATAGTCGAAATATTTAGTACCATTAGCATACAAAAGGGAAAGGTACAGAGTCAAAATTCAACTTTCTGTAATATACAACTGGCCCCAGAAGAATCATACAAATATTTAGGAATACCTCAAAAGCAAAAATTTGATAACAACAAGTTAAAGAAGGACTTTTCCATTCTATACCAAAAGAGACTTACAAAGCTGTTAAACACCAAACTGAACAGTAGAAACCTGATTAGAGCGATCAACAGATGGGCAGTGCCAACTCTGACATATTCTTTTGGCATTGTTAAATGGTCAGAAGTTGACCTTGATGAACTTGATATGACCTTGATAGGTTGACACGCCGAACATTAACAAAGTTCCGATGCCTGCATCCAAATTCATCGACGAAAATACTATACATCCCAAGAACGTTGGGGGGCAGAGGCCTTGTGAATGTAAAAAATATCTGTCTCAATCAAGAAAATAGGATGAGAAAACACTTCATTGATTCAAACAATACTCTAATGAAATTGGTTGCAAATGAGGACCGGGGTTTCACCCCACTCAACCTAAATAAACAAAACCGTATTGATGGCAGAACAACACTAACGGATTGCGTTCGAGAATGGAAACGACAAACATTACATGGAAGGTTTCCTAAGCCACTCGAAGATTACACCATTGACGAACAATTGTCTTTAAAGTGGCTGACTGATGGACTATTGTACTCAAAAACAGAAGTTTTCGCGATATTTATTCAAGATAGGGTAACAAGAACCAGGAACTATGAAAATGAAAGGCATATTTGCACTTGGACGTACTAGATAAGGTGCAGGAAATGCGGTATTTTGGGGAAAACAATTGAGCATCTTATTGGTGGTTGCCCGGCCCTCGCTCCTAATGCTTATTTAGGACGGCATAATGAGCTGGCAAAAATCGTACATCAGCAAATTGCACTAAAATACTCGCTATTAGAAAGCGCACCGCCATATTATAAGTACACCTTCTCCTCTACTTGAATCATCCGATACTATTCTTTATTGGGGCAGACCTATCACTACTGATCAAACGGTTGAGATCGAACAGGCCAGATATTGTTCTGATCAACAAAAAAGAGAAAAGAGCTTTTATAATTGACATCGCAGTGCTGCTCTCTCACAACATTAGAAAAAACGAAATGGAAAAATGGAAAAATCCACACAAAATCCACAAGTATGAAAAGCTGGCATATGACTTGAAGAAACAATGGAGATTGAATAAGGTAGATGTAGTGCCTTTCGTTATATCTGCTGAAGGCCTGATAAGTAAGAGATTTTCAAAGAACCTCGAAAGCCTGGGTATCTCGAAAGCCTGGGTATCTCGAAAGCCTGGGTATCTCGAAATCATATTGCCATAGTGGGGCAACGTGTCGTGCTCTTGCAGACGTGCTGGAGCTTGGTACATCAATTTCGGTATCTGGTACACCGAAAATGTGTTTCCAGTGCTAGTGTATTGTGTTAGTGCATTAAACAAATTTAAATAGCTCTCTCACTATAAGGTTGGCGATCCCTGCTATAGACAATCTTAGCTAAACTAGACTCTGCGATAATTTGCCTGAAGATCCAATTCTTAGTGTAAAATTATTTCAACAGTATTTGATAAATTATTACATTTTTCTGATAAATAAATTTTACTGGGATCCTTCGATCATTGAAATTTTCGATGCTTCTACACTTTAATTACTTATTATGGAGGACGATTTAATTAGTTATTATGAAGGAGCAATATTCAATAAACTATTCCGCCGACATTTCAAGAAAATATTGGGAATTTTTTTTTTTAATTTTCATTAATTTTAATTGTTAAATTAGACAGAAATAAACAATAGATTTAAATATCTCATCAGAAATCGATTTATATATATATATATATATATATATATATATATATATATATATATATATATATATATATATATATATATATATATATATATATATACTGTATTCTTTGCTATTTTAGCTATTTTCTGGTTTAGTTTCTGTTTTTGTGAGTTCTGTGGTAAAAAATCTGCGATTATAATTGTAAAAAAACATCAAACTCGCAATCGGTGTAAGCAACTTGTCTCGTCACTTACCAGTTATTTTGAACAGGAACGAGATAATGGGACTCCTCTTTTGCGATTAAACGCTGTGAGAGAGGTATATATTAATAAGTTAGTAGGTCTCATTGGTTAATTGGATTTTTTTTAGCGAGTTTCAGTTGCACTAAATATTAGTATTGATAAAGTTAGTGCAATTTCGAAAAAGTTGAAGAATAACAAAATCTTACGGGAGTGACTAATCTAGATCATCTTGAGGTGGACTGAATTTGCAATCAAATCTATGAAATATATAAAAAAAGTGAGTAAATTTACCAGGTAATATTGTATTTTTATGAAATGTTATTGAACTATTTCAGAACAAACGGTTAATCTTGAATTATTCATGAAAAACTAAAGAACATACTGGTCTTTGATGGATGTAAAACTTCGCTTCATACACTTCTAAAAGAAATTGGCTTCAAATGGAGTAAGGATAATCCACGAAGGTATCTGAGGGAACTTCCATATATTACCTTTAAACGAATCCAATTTTTGAAGATGTATCAAAATATCAAAGACGAATCTCTGTTTAATTTTGTTTATTTGGCAAGATAATAACAAGAGGAGTGTAAAGACTACAAAAGTTGATGAGAAAAGTGAGTGCTATACCTAATACTTAGGAGCCATTAAGGTCATGTTGTCATGAATAGTTGTTTTAGGACAAGTCAATAATAACATGTTATTGCATATATATTGTTCTTCATGCTGGCATGCCACAAGAATGGCTTTATCCCAGAGGCCAAATTAGTCTTCTTTTCTAAAACAAAACGCGATTATCATGAAGAAATGAATTAAGATAACTTTCTGGTTCGGTTTGAAAATCCATCAGGGCCATCGGTTATTGTCATGGATAATGCAACATATCACAGTACACTGATGGATAAACCTCCAACTAGTGCATGGACAAAATCAAAAATTGCAGAAGGGCTAACGAAAAATAATCTTCCTTTTGAAAACAGTATGTTGAAAACTGAACTGCTGCAAATCGTTATTCAGTAAGCAGTAATTAAAGGGACAGGCTTGTGTTTCATAATGTTTTTTTAGAAACAAGCCTAAAAAAGAATATGTGGCAGACAATATGGCTAAAGAGTATGGCCACAAAGTATTAAGTCTTTCCCCTTATCATTGCATATTCAATCGTATAAAATTGATATGGGGAGGGGGGTGGCCAAAAATTATTACAATTGTCATATAGGTCGAGATGAAAGAACGATTGGTAACTGTTTAGATATGTGGAAAGAAGCTAGAACAACAGTTACACCTCAGATCTGGATGATCGGATATACAAAAGAAGAGATTGACAGATGGTCGAATCGCGAAAGAGTATTTGATAGACTAGAAGTTAATTTTTTGTGAACTAAATGAAAAGCCGCTATGCTCACAAGCAGAAGTTTCGAAGCAGATCTTTGGTTAAAACTTTTAAAGATAAAACTTTTCTTGTTAGTTATTCATTTACAGTTTTATCGATCATACAAAAGTCAAAGTCTGGGTATTTTGATGTCGATATGGCAACATTGTAACGTAAGTGCGTCGTAGATTTTGATGACGTACAACCATTATTTCCCTGAATGGGCTATACATATGTAATATGGACTATAAAAAACAGGGTTAAATTAAATCACAAACTTTCTTAAACTAACACTATGACATAAAAGGTTATTTTATATCATACCAATTGTATCAGCCATTGATTCTCCAACATACAACTTGGCAAAGTGATTAACAGAGGAATTTGAAAATCTACCAAACCAACTACCTTCCTGTTCGGTGATAAATTCCACCAAATTCATAGAAAAAGTCAAAAATACACATCTACAGGAAGGTGAGGTTTTGGTTTTCTTTGACGTTTCATCGTTGTTTCCGAGTGTCGCTATTCCACATACCTTGAAATACCTGAGGGAGTTACTGGAGTTAAACGGTTTTAATAACAAGAGTGTTTCTCAGTACATCTCCTTAACAAGATTATGTATGAAGCAAAATTGTTTTCAGTTTAATAACAGGTTTTATGAACAAGAAGGAACGGCAATGGGTAATCCTCTATCACCGTTCTTAGCCAACTTATTTATGAGTAAATTTGAAACCGAGGCAAAAGATGAATTCGGTTACTTTCCGAAGGTATGGTTAAGATATGTGGATGACATTTTTGCCATTTTCGATTCGAAAAATGAAAATTTAGATGATTTTATTAAGAACCTAAATAGTAAATCCTAAAATATAATATTCACGCATGAACTCGAAAACAACGATAGTTTACCATTTCTGGATGTGTTAGTCAGTAGAAATAATAAAAATAGGTTAGATTTTGATATTTTCAGAAAAACCACCACCACTTCGAGATACATTCCTAATGCTTCAAATCATAGCTTCTAAAATAAGATGGCTAGTTTAAATTTAATGGTAAATAGATTAATTAATTATCCTTTAAATAAAGATAATTATAACAAAGAATTAAAATTAATTAAGGAGGTATCTGAAGTGAATGGTTAGAATAAGAACATTGTAGATAAACTAATTAGAAAACATAAGTTCAGAAAATTATTGAAAGAATCTTCGACTTTTCAAAAGAATCAAAACATAGGAGGACTAGACAAAATTTTGAAAAAAGTGGACATTAAGGTTGTGTAAAAACCATATAATAATCCAAAGGATAAAGTAGAGCAACATGAAAAGTCGGGGATTTACAAAATTAGTTGTCAAGACTGTGGTCGAAGGTATATTGGGCAAACAAAAAGATCCATATTGACAAGATATAAAGAACATATTGCTCACATTAGATATGGGAGAAATGAAAAATCTTGTGTTGCCCAACATGCAATCGAACATGACCACAGTATAGATATTAGTAATTTAAGACTAATTAAAAGTGTTAATAATAATAGGGCTTTGGATGCATATGAAAGCATTCAAATAGAAAAATGTAAGAAAATCATGAACCTAGATGAAGGACCGATTCTTTTCAGTCAACTTTTTCAATTATTAAGAGTAAGGCTTAGTACACTTCACAGTTCATGATTTTTACCCGCTTCGTTAGGTATGGTTTTCATATAAATAGAACATAGTTTAGTTTTAGAATTAGATTAAATCATCTCCTGATGATGCTAACATGGTTAGCGGAACGTGCATCGAGCAGTTAAAAAAAACGTTTTGGTGTTTAGTGCTAAATCTCTTCAAGTTTAGTGTTTCATACCAAAGGTTCCAATAGAAGAATTGATAAAAGGTTATGTTTATATGTAAAAGGTTACGTTTACATGTTTATGTCTCGACTCAGTGTCGAGCGGTGTTGTGACGTCACAAAATAAAAAAATATAAAACAACTAATTAATTATTATATAATATTTAATGTTCAATTTTTTATATTTCAAAAATGTATCGAAACTCCAATTTCGAAAATATAAAATCAATGCAAGTTCCCCTTTCTTAAGGTGATAACTGTCATTTTTGACATGCAAATTGTACCATAAATAAATAAGCAAATCTTCAATGAAAAAAGAAAGATACATAAAACTTCGTGAGTACTATTGTTAATAAATAACAAATCCATAATTTAATTTATTTGTCACTTAAAGGCTAATATGTTATGGACAAGAATTAATGAACCGTCCTTGTATACCGTAGCTCTCCAGAAGTAAATATTTAAATTGTTAATAGGATAGGCATTCAACATTAAAATAATTAGTATGACCATTTCTTGTTTCGTTTTTCAAGTCTACTTTTTCTGTGGTGTTTGTAGATGACTTAATGAGTATTGATTTGGTCAATACGGCATTTGCATATTTAATTAATAGAAAGCTTACCAAAGCAATACGTTCGTGGTTTCAAAATCGTCTAATATAATTTCTAAAAGTTCAACGATTCGGCTGGTTGTATCAAAGATTTATAAAATAAAATTTAACGAAAATCATAAAAATTGATTGAGAAAATAATAAGCATTTTCGCCATATTATTCTTTTTTATTCAAAAAGGCAAGAATGCCTTTTGAATGGGCGGACGCAAAAGAAGATACGAGGTGTTGCTATTAAAAAACGAGACTGACGCTGCTATAATGTACAAGTACGCATGCGCCAAACGCTAGCGACCAACAATTGTTTAGCACGAATCCTTCTCTTTCGAATGCAGTACCTCTCGCTTCTGTAAACAAATCCGTATAACCGTAGCCTTCGTTCGCATTAGAGGTGTTTTTTATTTCGCCAAAAAATTTTAAGTGCAACAATGGAGCAACGAATTGTTGTGAAATTTCACTTGAAACTTGGAAAAACCGCTACTGAAACCGGGTTGCCTTTCCACGTCAAAAACGGATGACAATATCGAAAAAATCGGTAATCTGGTTCGATCTGATCGTCGATTAAGTATTCGTGTGATTACTGAAACTAGAGGAATTGAAAAAAAATGCGTACGGCAAATTTTACCTAATTTTAACATGCAAAAAGTGTGGGTAAAAATGGTGCTTAAAATTCTCATGTTTGAGCAACAATAAGCTCGCAAAAATGTTTGTACTGACACTTGAAAGAATGCCATTGAAAATAAACCAAACTTATTGGAAATGGTAATAACATGTCACGAATCACAGCATTTGGTTTTTTACTTATGATCCTGAAATGGAGCGACAATCCATATACTGGAAGAGTCCAAATTGACCGAGAGCCAAAAAAGCTCGAATGAACAAATCAAAATTCAAGGCAATAATGATTATTTTTTTCGATATTCGTGGGATTATGTACCTTCACTGGGTTCGTGAGGGTCAAACTATTAATTAACATTACTAGCTTCATGTTCTTGCTAAACTCCGTGAAAGAATAAGAAAAAAATGACCCGAATTGTGGAAGGACAAATCATGGGTTCTCCACCAAGACCATGAGCCGGCTCATTCCACATTGTATGTCAAGGTCTTTCTAGCCAATTACAGCATCCCAGTGTTAGACCATGCGCCTTCTTCGCCGGATGCGACGCCTATGTCTTTCCTAAGGTGAAATCTGCATTGAAAGGAGTAATATTTGAGTCTGCTGAAGCTGTGAAAGAGAAAGCGGCACACGTTCTGAAGGAGCTGACAGAAGAAGACTTCCAGCACCAGTTTCGAATAATTGAAGGGTCGCATGGAGCATTGTAGGGATAGAGGAGAGGTGTATATTGAAGGTGATAATAAATACATATGTATGAAATCAAAATAAAATATTTTACAGCGCCAGTTTCGTTATTTATTAGTGTGGTAGTTATTAGTATGTGGTATGTACGATTTCACGAGCGATAAGTGGTTCAGAAAGTTTTGTGAACACAATTTTAATGATAGTAATGCGCTACATTCTGGACGATGGGCCGAGGCTGAGACAACGAAATCTTGGTGCTATTGAAAGGTGCTAATTAAAATTGATCAGTTGATATAGTTATTGTGATTATTGTTATAGTTATTAGTGATAAAGTTGTTCTATCACTCAACAGTGTCAAGGCGAGTACATCAACTTGAAATGGTTAGCAAGGCGGATGTACGGGTGACGTGAAACATTCTATAGACCGAATTTCTGATTGCGATTTTCTATTGAAGCGAAACGAAATCGACTCATATTGAAGCAGATGGTTACATGTGTTAAAAAATAGATTATGTATAATAATGAAATCCGACGGAAGCTCAATTTCATCTGTATATAGTTCTAAATTTATCTCCCTACTATCAGGAATCTCAAGCTCAATTTCAGCTGAATAGAGTTCTGAATTTATCTCCCTACTATCAAGAACCAACTCAAAGCGAATTATTCCACCAAACATACTGCATGATCTTTTTGACAAACCGTTTTCGCTTTGGTACAGGAAGAACCTGTTTTCCTGGCATACACCACTGCATTACGTCATTAGGTTTGTTGAAATAAACCCATTTTTCATCGCAGGAAAAAAATCGTTTGATGAATAAAAAATCAGTAGGGAGAGTTTTACACGCCCTAACCTGACGCGTGGCCTGCGAAGTGACAATTCATAAGGTGTGCTTTTACAGCTCTTTATCAATATTCCAATGCCTCACAAATGACGGTTAACGGTAGTATTGTATACCTCTACTTTGCCTGAAAATGTGTTGTTCTGGGATATGCAGCCACAGCTGCTCTTAAAACGTCAGCATTAAGAAACAATGTGATCAATTAACTTGATCTTTCCCCATCTTTAACACTCATATTTTCCTTCCGGAACTTTTCGAACCAGAGCTGAGTGGTGCCTATTGATCGGCACCTTCCCCCTATAATTCGCAAATCTTACGAGAGGTATCTGTTGCTTTTTAAAATGTTAAAAGTTTAACGTTTTTGTCAAAAACCGTCGACTGGATATTTCGCAGTGGCAATCGCTTTAATACTAAAAAAGGAAAAGGAATGTCTATTTGTCGAAGCAAACATTGGAAATAGAATTAAAACTCCGAGGAGTGAAGTATGATCCTTTATTTATAAACAATGAAAAAAATGCATGTTTTTGTCACACCACCCGTTAGAACTACCTCCAAGGATAATGCTGAACTATAAATAACCTGTTTAATTTTGCATTGGCAATTTTATTAAAACTAATATACTTTAGGAAGAACCATTTGTTACAGAAATTTGACAAACAATCATCAATTTGAAGAAAAGTCATGGTATTATTTATAACAATACACGTCATTGGAATTGAACATTTTATCAGGCTATAAATCAAACTTCCATGTGCTTGCCACCAAAGTATCACCACCGTGTTTCAGGATTTCAGCTGTTATACTATTTTCTCCAGCACTTTTGTTATTTTTTAACTGCTTTATACAAACTTCTACTTCTTCTTTTGTAGGTGCATTTATAATTTCGTTATTTTCTGCAATCGCATCTTCTTCCATTTCATGTTCTCCCCAGTTCCCTTCTTCACCAGTCTCATTTAGCGTCTCTGAAAAATATTGGGCAAATCTTTTCAGTTTTCCATCTACATCTCCTACCAGGGATCCTTCTTGAGTTTTCAAATAATGGGGTCTTCTAGCGCTACTGCCTTTACTTTTTTTTAATTCCTGATAGAAATTGCTTATCTCTTTATTAGCATATGATTCCTCTATTTCTTTTAATTCACGTTCTAAAAGTTCTTTCTTTTTCCTGCTACATATGGTCTTGGCTCCCCTTCGGATGCGATCATATCTTTCTTTGTTGCTTTCGCTCCTTTCTTTCAGTAATCTCAGACGTGATTTGTTTCTTTGCTCCAAAACTTGTTTAAATTCTTCGTCGAACCACCTATTTGTTTGATTTTTTTTGGGTTCTCCCAGTATTTTTTCTGCTACCTCCTTCATAACTGTTTCAATCCGTACCCATTCCTCCTCTAAATGTTCTTTATTGAGCTTAATTCCTAGTTTTCTTTTCATTTCCTGTTCGAAATGCATTGCTGTTGTCCTATCCTCTAGTTTTGCTACATCATATCTTTTCCGTCTTCCCCCCTTTATATTTTTTCTTCTAGGTGGTATTTCCTGTTTCATTTCCGTTATAACTAATATGTGATCGCTATCACTATCAGCTCCCCTGAAACTTCTAACATCAGTAACGTTTTTTGCATGCTTTCTTTCTATGAGGACATGGTCAATTTGATTCTTTGTCTCTCCATTTGGAGCTATCCATGTTTCCTTATGTATGTTTTTGTGATCAAAAGCAGTGCTAACAATTTTCATATTGTTCTCCAGTCAGTTAATGAACAGAATTTGGCAAGAAGAAAATATGCCAGAGAAATGGAATAAAGCGCTGATAATACCACTGCACAAAAAATGAGCTAAGGAGGAATGTAATAACTACCGCGGAATTGCACTGCAAGACGTGACCTACAAAGTGATGGCCAAGATGATTAAAGATCGACTAGAGAAATACCATAACAAATAATTAGGGGAATACCAAGGAGGGTTCAGGGCAGGAAGATCAACAACCGACCAGATATTCATCATGAAACAGATCCAACAGAATACTTATGAGCAAAATTTGAGCTTACATTTGCTGTTCATAGATTATCGGCAAGCATATGACTCCATTAGCAGGGAAAAGGTGTTCCAAGCAATGAGACAACTGGGGGTCCCGGAAAAGTTGAGGAAGTTGGTGGAGATGACTGTCAGGAGAACAGTAAATAAAGTTATAGTCGATGGAGCAATGTCTGAGGAGTTCATTGTAAAGAAAGGACTGAGACAAGGCGATCCACTGTCAACAGTTTTGTTCAATCTGGTGCAGGAAGTGATTCTGAGGGAGAGTGGCATCAATACCAAGGGGTTAATATATGGTACCAGACACCAATGTTTGGCTTATGCCGACGACATTGTACTGATGGCGAGATCCAAGAAAGAAGTAGTAAAGGTTTTCAAGATGTTGGAAAGAAAGGCGAGAGAATATGGCTTAACAATTAACGAGAGCAAGACCAAATATATGGTAATGAAAGATAGCACCAGAGGACTCTCCCCTAATTTAGTCATTGATTGTGCAGTAAATAAGAAATATACAATAGAGAAAGTGGAACAAGCTGAATATCTGGGAGTAACACTAACGAGTAAAGGGGATGAAGAAAAGGAAATAGAGAAACGACTAGCGAAAGGAAGCAAAGCTGCAGGAATGTTCTCAAAAATTTTAAGGGCAAAGAATATAACAAGAGCAGCAAAAGTAAGAGTGTACCAATCAATACTAAGGCCCACGGTTACCTATGCGTGCGAGACATGGACGATGACGAAGAAGGAAGAAACTAAGCTGGAAGTCTGGGAACGAAAAATATTAAGGAGAATTTTTGGAGGAGTTAAAGTTCTGAATGAATTTAGAAGAAGAACAAACAAAGAAATAGAAGAACTGTACAAAAAACCAAACATTCTTCAGGTGGTGAGAGCGCAGCGAGCTAGAGGGCTAGGGCACATAGCGAGGATGTCCAGCGGGAGATGGGTTAAAGGAATTCTAATGAGAGGCGAAGGGGGAAGGAGAAGAAGAGGGCGACCGAGGAAGAAATGGCTGGATGAGGTGCTAAATGATCTGAGGAAAGTAGGAGTGAGGGATTGGAAGACTGATGCTTTGGACAGAAAAAGTTGGAAAAAAAGAGTGAAAGAACTCGAAGCCAAGGGCCACTAGGCCTGTAGAGCTGAATATTATTATTATTAAATCAAACTTGCAACGAAATAAAAAGAAAAGCATTTGAGTCATCATCAGATCAATCAAATTATGTAGATCAAATAATAAAATTGTTACTAGAACTTGCAGGGAGTGACTCTTACTATTATTTTGTTATTTACAATTTATTTCAATTCATTTATTTTCAACGCCAGTTTATTACAATTTCTTTTAAGAACATTCTGTGAAGCGTGGTATCGTTTCTAAATTAACGGGTCGACATGCTTTTTGTAACATTGGTGCTCTTTTTACGCTTCATTTAAATGGTTATTAAAACACCTTTTCACAGAAATGGTCTAGCACGTCCCATTTTCAAGTGCCTGCTTCTCCTTTATATCCTGCAGTAGTTAAAATTATTTGTACCTGACTTTGGTGTTCAAAGTTAAGAAGTACTTTGGTAGCAAGTATTGCTGTTTTTTGTGTCTATGAGACAGTATGGCAACAAAAGAACATTACAGTAAGAAAGATTGGCGTCATAGAACTTCGGTTCAACCTGGTACTTCAAACATAGAATATGTCCTCCTTTTTAACCCAAAAAAGGTGCTTCTTCCGCCTCTCTATATTAAACTTGGACTAACGAAAAATTTTCTCAAAGCCATAAACAAAGAAGGTAATGGTTTCAGGTACCTAAAAGAAATATTTCCTCAATTAGATTTTTTTTTTCTTTTTCAAATAAAAAATGCATCTAATTAAGGTGCTTAGTTAAGATTAATAGGCATTTTAAATATAACTTAAATAACTACAGTTACTTGAATCTAGATATTCCTATAGGTTTATACTAGTTTTTGACATATATTGCGCACTTATCTGATGTGACTACTGATCACTGCAAGTTCAAAAGGTTTGGTTCTTTTGAGCCGTCAGACTAGGTCTTGATTTTATAAGAGCCTCTCCTAATGACTCCTGGCAATTTTCTTAATTTTTTCTTTAACTGTCCTCACCTCTAGTTCACGATGAAGATCTTCGATCCGACCATACCAAGGAATATTGATGATACTCCTAAGTACTCGGTTCGGGAATATTTGAAGACAATTTTAATTGCTTTCTTTGGACTACCCCATAGATGAAGGCCGTATATCCATACCGGTTAAACCCTTGCTGGTAGACCAGTACTTTATTTTTGATAGACAGCTGGAAATTTCTTCCCAACAGCCAATACATATTTTTATATTTGAGTTTTAATTGTTCTGTTTTCAATTTTAGTTCAGCATCCAGGTTAAGATCCAAGTATTTGGTTGTTCTTTTGCATGGAATTGTATTATTTTTCTGCTTTCTGGAAAATTTATTTTTCTGCTAGTGAAATTAATATAAACAGATTTATTTTCGTTTAGTTTTAGACGCCATTGTCTGGCATTTATTGCGCCTTGGAGATTGACAGTTGTTTCTTCTATGGTGTTTCCAACTGCACAAAAGTGCAGTATCATCAGCAAATTTGGTTAGTTTGATGTTTATTGTTACTGGAATGACGCATGTATATAACAAATAAAACACAGGTCACAGTACGCTGCCTTGGGGCATTCCCACATTTATTTATTTTAGTCCTGAGTATTAATTTTCTTGCTTAATTCTTCGCTGCTTCGCTTCGCTTCGCTTCGCTGACTTATATATGATTGAACAAGATGCACTACTGCACTGGTAAGAATCTTTTTAATTTCATAAATAATCCTTGATGCCATACTTTATCAAATGCTTGGGCCACATCCAGAAAAATAGCTGAGCATATTTTCTTTTCTTCCAGATATTTTTCTATGATATATGCTATTCGGTGCACTTGATCAACTGCTGTATGTTTATTACGAAAACCAAACTGGTGTTCGGTAACCAGCTGTCTCTTTTCCATTAGGTGATGTAAAACCTCAATTTCTCAATTAGGTGATGTAAAGCTAAAAGAAGGCATATTTATTGGATCTCAAATAAAGAAGCTTCTAGGTGATATCCGTTTTCAAGAAAAATTAAATGAAAATGAATTGGCAGCCTGGAAGTTTTTTGTGAGTGTAATGGAAGGATTTCTGGGCAACAAGAAAGATGAAAACTATAGAACCCTCATAGATGAACTCTTGAAAGCCTATGAAATACTAGGGTGTCGCATG
Source organism: Cosmopolites sordidus (assembly GCA_031761425.1). NCBI lineage: Eukaryota > Metazoa > Arthropoda > Insecta > Coleoptera > Curculionidae > Cosmopolites > Cosmopolites sordidus. Next base: position 31,754 of record JARFXV010000857.1, on the reverse strand, counting down.
TCTTTAAAAAAAATGCATTTTTGTACACTCCCATTTGGATTTTTATCTGTAAAATTTGGATAAATGGGAAAATGGGAAAATATAACATGTTTAATTGAAGTAAATATTAAATACACCACTGAACCCCTGTAACAAAAAAACTGTAGATGATACAGTAACTAGTTCATCATTTTCGCACACCTATTTTAATCAATGTTACCTCAAAAAAGTTTAAATTTGTTGACCTATGTTATTTAACTTGGCATTAACAAATAAAAATACCACAACACCGACTGGTATACTAAGTGTATGCCCACGTTTGAAATAAATTCCTATCATAAAATTTTTATTTTTGACTCTTTCATTGAATTATGACACAAGTAAATTTTTATAGTAGCGACATTTTATATCAGCGGCGGCATATCTGCGATTATCAATGCACAAAGGCATACACGAACCATGTTAGACAACTATTTTAGGCCATATCGGGCCCAAAACATTCCGTATTGTCTCAATGGCGGGTAAAGTGGGCCGTCTCGACAATGTACCAAAAGATAACTTTTTGTCTACTTTACGGGTCTAGAGATTAGGAACAAGAAAAGAGATCGGTATTTCGTGGAATTTTCGTTGCCTGGTCAGGGCAATTACAGTCAAAGTGTCAAATGTTAATGGGTTTGTCAGATTGATCTTCTATTTGCTTTTCTGGTGGTTTAGGAAACAGAATTTTATTTTAACATGATGCATTATATAAAAATTTGTAAAAAAATATTGTTAATAGTTAACTTTAAATCTCTTGATCAACTTTCCATTTAAAGCAACTGATTCTAGATTTACATCGAGATTCAAAATATTTTTCATCGCTATATCAGGTAAGCTCAGTTGTAACATAGTTTTTCGCTTTATTGTTAGTATATTTTCATATTATAAACGATTTATTGTTCTTATCGTACTGTCCAACGAAGTTTGGTGACCATTATGACTATTTTCACTTTGTTTAAATCTGCACTTAAAGGTGTGGTATTAAACCATCAAGTGATTTGATGTACAGTTGAACCATTCTGTCGAATTTCGCAGCTATAACATTGTTCGTCTTTCCACGCTTTTTCTCCCTTCTATCTTCCCTGCATAATCACACTCAACAGTTCGTAACGTTGTCCTCTCATTACAGAACGTATGCATTTGAATGTATGTATCTTTATGGTTGTTATTAGTACTCTTTCGGTAGATATTCTAAAGTGTCTTTCAAATTGAGCGTTTTTTTTAATTCTTAAATAAACTACAGAATTAGCGTTGACTTTAAAAAACTTTTTATTGATAATTAAAGCATAGTGTATGATATTTAAACACAAAATACTATATCTGCCAAATGACCACCTCTTGCAGCTCCACAGACGTCCACTCTTTTGTCTTAATTTTTAATGACAATTTGGTATAAGCGTGCCTCTATATCAATAATAACTCGAATAATTTCATCCTTTAGTTCAGGAATCAATTGTGGATTATTCTTATAGACTAGCTTTTCACGTAACCCCAAAGAAAATAGTCCAACAGTGACAAATCACATGATCTTGGGGCCAATTAACATGACCGTTTCTTGCAAGAAGAAGGTCCAAGATTTTTTTTTTCAATAAATTCAGCCCACAATTTGTTTATTAACATAGCCACCAATTTCAAAATGCGCTTCATCTGAAAAGATTGTTGACAAATGCACGATGTTTTGAATGAAGCAGTAGTTTTAATTCTTGTGTTGTATGAACCTTATATGCCTTCAGAACTAAATCCTTCTGTAAATTACGCCATGTTGTGAATTCACTGAATGAATAGTGAATTCGCACAAGTCAAAATTGTTGCGAACGTCGACTAATGGAATTTTCTGGGTCTTCAGTAACAGTTTCATTGCTCTTCTTTAATTTTCTACTGAATCAACTTTTTGAAATTTTTGAACAATTCGATTGATAGTGCTTTCAGATGGAGGATCGTGTAAACTGTAAATATCAAGTAATGTTCTAAGAACATTTTTCACTAAACGCCCAGTTTCATAAAATAATTCAACAATTTCGACGCGTTGTTGTATTGTATACGACTTTATAAATGTCATACATTACATTTCTGAGACGAGGCTAGAACTAGGCAAATTCGCAACACCATCTTCATTTTATTCAAGAATTAAAATAACCGCTCAATTTGAAAGACCCGTTACGTAGGACCTCTTCATTTATAACTCTTGCTACCTAACATATTGGCAATATTCTTCTGAATAGTACCTTTCAAAAGCTTCGAGTCTTTTGATCATGCATTTATTAAGGGTTAAAACTTCAATAAAAGTCGTAGGGTCACTTAATGGTTCGCAGAAATTCTTTTTGTGAACCAGATTTTTTTTAGTGGGTTCTGAAAATGAGTGACACAATGAACAATTTTGAGCACTATATAAAGTATATATAAAGTATTACGCTATATAGTATTATTTCAGAAAATTTTACTAAACTTCAACAGACTTATGGAAACAGAGTTTAGTTTCCAGGGGGTTCAGGTGGTTTAAGGTATTCTCAGAAGGCCTGAATATTGCATCACAAAATGCGTATTAGCCCACAACGATTTTAATTAACGAGTTTTTTGCAAATAAAAAAATCACTGAGGTTCCGCAGCCCTCTTATTCGCCAGACTTGAGTCCTTTCGACTTCTTCCCTTTCCCAACAATAAAATTTTTGAATACTACATATTTGAATTACTCGTAAAACATTTTTATTCGGACTTTTTCTTGAGTGGAAGTAAATTTAAGGTTATGTTACTTTGCCTGTTATGAGTGTTAATTTCAGTTTTTGGGAGGATTTTCAGGTATATTTTGTTGAATTTATTATTGGTAAGTTGATTTTGTACAAAATCTGTTATTCAAGTGTATATCTGCTGTATATCTAACTTGCAAATTTATTTGAAATTGAAAATGTTGGTGAATATCGAGCCGTCTTTCCAAATAAAGACCTTAAAATTGTATGAAACCTGTTTGCAAACATAAATTATTTAAAAATAAAAAATGAACTTTCGATAATGTACGCACGGGACGATTTTATGAAACGCAGTGGCGCTGTGGTGCTGTTACAAATGTTTATCCAAGACAATTTAACATCAACATTCAGTGAATCTGTTGGATTGCTGACTGTTCTATGTACCGTCCCGATGACGACTGTGGAAACCGAAAGATCTTTCTCTACCGTCAAACGAATCAAAACATTTTTAAGAAACACTACGGGCCAGGAACGGCAGTAAAAAAAAAACTTGTGAAGTCAATTTCAAAGTTTAATGATCAAATCATCGACCACTTTGCTACTCAGAAATTTAGGAGGATGGAATTCAACTACAAACAAATTTAATGGTCATGGTCTTATGGTGAGTTTAGCAAATTTTAAGAACAATTATTAACAAATTTTTATTACGTAGGTACCTATTTGAAAATTTGATGACTGACAGTGACACTTTTATTTCTATACAGCAAAGTGTGTGTATGATATTAAGAAATGTAAAATTTTTGGTGCGCCGCATTTCCCTATCCCCATTCCAAAATTTGGTTATATGTGCCCCACCTGTAGAGGCGACAAGGTTATTATTTCGTATAAATAGGACTACTTTGGCAGAATCAATGTAGTATTATGTGATGCTCTTATTAAAGGACAAAAAAATCATTTTCCAAAAATGATCGCTGAAGTGAAGGAAATATAAAAATACATATTATTATATGTTCAGTTTTTTTTTCAACAGTTATTTATGTCAGTCGATATTAGTGATTCTTTAAAGATGGGAAAAATCGAACATCGAGTCATCATTAAATTTTTGCTTTCGAAAGGCAGTAGGCCTACATAAATTAAAGCTGAGATGGATGATATTGCCTTTCAAAAGCAATAATTTAATGACGGCTCGATATTTGGTTTTTTCCATCTTTACAGAAACACTAACATCGACTGATATAAATGACTGTTAAACAACTGGCCCTATATAGGGCTCAAATTTTCAAGATAGCCTTTCAACGCATGCATAATTATATTACCAGAATATTTTTTTGCATATTTTTACGACCCTCGTTAAGCAGAGAATATTGAAACTGCTTCTCCGTCATCTAAAATTTTGTATAAAAATCGCCATAAAATTCTTCTATTAGAATCTTGGTGATTTCGACTTGAAAAACAAAGAACCCCCAGGTCAACCAAAACAGTTGAAGATGCCGAGAGAGGCAGAGAGGTTAAATGTCGGTAGACGAACCATTTGTGATAGTAGAAAATCATGGATTGACCCAGGGCAACCACCAACATCGACCGCAAGACCGAATCGCTTTGGAAAAGGACAATCTGTGCATTTGGTGGATCAAAAGGGTGTCGTTTATCATGAGCTTCTGAAACCAGGTGAAACAGTTAATACCGTTCGCTGCCGTCAACAAATTATTAGTTTGAACCATGCATTGATCGAAATGCGATCAGAATGAGCTACAAGATACGTAAAAGTGATTTTGTAGCACACGGTAAAAGCGGTCAGAAACACCATATCTGCACTTGTCTGGAAACTAGTCTAGAAACTGAACTCCCAACTCGCCGTAATCACCAGGCTTGGCCCCTTCCGATTACCACTTGCGACCTCTGCTGCAGACCTAATTCTAGAGGGTAGTCTCCATCAATTGATAGGTATACTAATTGTGTTCTATTATGATATTGTAGTGAAGAGTTTTGGTCCTGTATATTCGATGTCATGCATTGAATTGAGGCTCCTGTTAATTTCCAGAAATCATTTAAGGCTTACAATTCTATTATATACATTTTTGAAAAACTAATAATTTATTTTCTTATAATAAAAGTCGTTTTAAAAACCCGTTGTATTTAAAATTTAACGCTAATTAAAAGGTTGTATAGGGGACAAGCCCGGACCTGTTTCAGTTGTATACCAGTTAGACCGCGGACTCTCAACCAAAATATGGCATTTTCTCACGCAAATTAGGAGGTATTTAGTGGCCTGTCCCATAAAAATTAGTCCTATACATATTTATCATATTAATATATGCCATTCCCATTAACATATCCACGGCAATACATGGTCATGATGGTTCGCTCTGAATATTTGATTAAAAATGTATACTAATTCTAGAAAATTTCGATAGATCGAGTATACCGGGCGCGGTAGTGAAACGGGATGTTTTAAGAAATCAGTTACTAATCGATTTACTGTATTAAAAAAAATAGAAATATATATATATATATATATATATATATATATATATATATATATATATATATATATATATATATATTTATATATATATATATATATATATATATATATATATATTTATATATATATATATATATATATATATATATATATATATATATATATATATATATATATATATTTATATATATATATATATATATATATATATTTATATATATATATATATATATATATATATATATATATATATATATATATATATATATATATATATAGCGTTACAAAAAAAAATACATTTTATTTTTAAAGATAACGTCTGAAAGATGACTCCGATCTTTTCAAACCTCAACCCCATATTTATTGTTGAATATTTTATGGGTGGTCAACATACAGTGGATCACAAAAATATTCGGACATCCTTTTTCGTGTATAATAAAGTTCCCAAATCGTCGGTTTAATTCTAAAATAAGAAAGGAACAAATATTGTTTTTATATACCTCAAAAATATTCGGACGCGCAAACAAAAAAATAAATCTGGATCAATTATATTAATCTAATTGAGGCAATCTTAAAATGTTGTTTACTATAAATGGTAATTAACAGACTGGTGTCGAATGAATATCTTAAAATGGGTGGTATACCAAATAAAAAAAAACATTACTTCTGAAAATAGGCAGTTAGTGCTATTTCATTATGAAAGGAGAAATTTCTGCCGAAAAATTGGACAAATGCTTCGGTTAAGTAAAAGTACGGTTAGAGATATCGTGCAAGGTTATAAAAAATGAAAACAGAATTCCGAAACAGGCCGTCCGAAATAATTGAATAAAAGAGACCAATGCTTTATTTTAAAAGAAGTACATAAAAACCCTAAAATTAGTGCACCTAAGCTCAAAACATTGATGGAAACCATGCTCAGAAGGTGCATAAGAAATATAATTATAAAATATAATTGTATAAGAAAACATGGATATCATGGATGTGTGACTCGGAAAAAACCTTGGTTAAGTAAGAAAAATATTAAAACTAGACTGGATTATGCTAAGAAGTGCGTTTTGAAGCCTGAAAATTATTGGAACGACGTTATTTTCTTTTATGAGCAAAAAATCTCAGAAGATGAAACTACAAACCATACTGTGACATTTTCAAAGTTCAATACAAGTTTGGAAAACTTTTTTCAAACAAGTTTTGGTTTGCAATATTGGAAATTTTGTTAATTCACAATACGTAGAGCTGAAAATGGTTATACAGGGTTTTCTATTAAGAGCGCTCGAGCTTTAAATATAAATAAAACAAGTGTATGAGATATCATTATTTTTTTTTTATTTGAAAAAAATATTCAATTACATTATGCATGAAATATAATATATGCCAAATGGCTGTCGCGGCGCGTATCCGAGAGGTTCAATTTTCGATGACTCGATTACATAAATCGGGTTCGATATCATTGATGGCATTGGTTATGTTGACTTTTAAGGCATGAATCGTCTGCAACTTATTCGCAAAAAGTCTAATGATTTTAAATCACACGGTCTCGGTGGATGTCAAGTCGCCGAAATGCGAGATAAACATGCCGTCGAATTTATCGTGCAGAATATCCATTGTTGCATGTACTATGTGGCACGTATCGCCGTCTTGTTGGAACCACATGTCGTTGAAATCCATATCTTCCAATTTAGGCGACAAGAAATTGGTTATCATCGACCTGTACATTTTGCCGGTGACAGTTATGGCAGCTCCAGCTTCATTTTAAAAGAAGTACGTGGCAATGACCCCAAACACGCAACAGTGATACACCAAACAGTGACTTTTTCTGGATGCATTTACAACTGTTGGGTCTCATATGGATTGTTATCTAGACAATGCGACAATTTTGCTTGTTAACATAGCCATTCATCCAAAAAGAGGCCCCGTCGCTGAAGATGATTTGCCGTCCGAAATCAGGGTCCACTTTAAAATGCTCCAAAGCCCAGTCAGCGAATGCTCGGCGCTGCATATGATCGTTTATATTCAGTTTCTGGATCAATTGAATTATGTACGGGTGGCGCGCCCAAGTCACGACACAAAATTTGCCAAGTTGAGGTCTGGGAAAGACCAAGTTCTTGGGCGCGACGAGGAATTGATTGTCCCGGGTTATCCTGCCTACTTTCGTTTACTGCAGCAATGTGTTCTGCAGACCTCACGTCTCGACACGCCTGGGTCTTGTTTGATTCTTTACTGAACCAGTTAATTCGAATTTGTCCACCAAACGACGAATAGTCGACTCAACAGGACGATTGTGCACACCGTAAAAATCACGCAGCGCACGGTACGTAGCTCGAACTGAGCAGTCATTTTGATTGTAAAGTTTAATGATTTGCACGCGTTGCTAAACACTGTAACTTTCCACGATAATTTACCCAACATCAATTACTACAACCTCTAAATTTGGCAACTGTAGCTTCACGAACATGCCCGCTATTTACTGTTAAAATTCTTGCGCCCCTATTGGAAAACCCTATATATACCTTTGTTGTACCTTAGTATATCTGTTAGAAAATTGCATTAATCGTATAGGACTGGTTTCTGAATACTTGTTCCGATATAATATCATAATGCTGAAAAAACTGGTAAGGCTATGAACATTGACAATGAAGATCTATAGACACATCCAAAACCATATAAATAGTATACACAAACTAGGCAGTAGAAAACAAATATGTAGAAAAACAGACAAAAAATAATTACGCAAAGAAGAGGAACACTTTAATACACTCAAGTATTTCTTAAAGTATGACGACATTATGTACAATATTTAAATATATAAATAATTATCTAAGCAAAAGAAAAATTGTTCAACCCATGCTGTTTGACAACACCACCTAGGAATCAAATAACTACGCACCGTCCTGCTTAGCACGTTATTAAAACAGAGTGTTAAAAAGGCGGTGGTTTGAAGAGTCATTTAAGAAACTAAAAAATATGGAGTAGGGACACGTTTTTATGTTTTTATAAAACGTTTTATTAGGCTCGTAAATAGTTATTTTCATTTGGTTAGCACTCTTGAGAGTTTTAAACGGATGGCATTCGAATTGGTGCAATAAAACGGATGCTCATGTAAAAAAAAAACTTACCTGAGATACCATGAACGTTGAAGAGCGGAGAGATAAATGGATGAACCAGGGAATAGTCCATAATCTGTAATATAAGTTATTTAAATAAGCTTTACTGCAGCTCGATTAAATTATTATATTAATCAAAAGTACGGTTAGAGTACTCTCTTTCTCTCTCTCTCTCTCTCTCTCTCTCTCTCTCTCTCTCTCTCTCTCTCTCTCTCTCTCTATATATATATATATATATATATATATATATATATATATATATATATATATATATATATATATAACAATAATATAAACAATATATATATATATATATATATATATATATATATATATATATATATATATATATATATATATATATATATCTATATTGTTTTTTTGGGATTATCGGTCAATTATATTAAAAACCTATTATTATTTTTTTACTATTAACGTTTCGATTTCTTTTATTAAACCATCCATACAATTAAAATTCTACAATATATACTATTTTTATAAAAAGTACACATTTATATTTTAACACATTCCTGCTATATCTTGTTCAATAGTTGAGTTTTTTAAGTCTTTTTACATAAAATATGTTTTTTTTTAAATTTTGTTTACAGTTTTACCACGTTTTACCACAGGCTGTCGCTATTTTAGAGAAATTAGTGTTGATGTTACGTTTATTAATGAATATGTTTAAAAATTAAAAAAATTCCAATAAGAGAGAGAGAATTTTAAAAATAAAGTCGCATCGACAGCAGATGCAATTTAGCGTCAAAAAATAAAATTATACGAGGTGTGGTTATTAAATAACGAGATTGACGCTGCTACAGAAGAAGTACAGCCCAATCAACATAGCTTGACCTCCGAGGTTTGGATGCGCAGCAGCCTAACGCCCGAGAGCTCATTAAAAGCAGTGCATTCGTGGTGTTTACATCGGCTAAGTACTGTACATTCGACATAGTGACCCACTCACTCTTTTTTTTTGCGCATCTCAGAGACCAAGCTATGTTGGTTGAGCTGTATGCCTGCGCCAAACGTCAGAGACCAATAGCTGTTTAGCATGAACCCTTCTGTTTCTGTAGCTGTAGCCTTTGTTCGCGTTAGAGTTGTTTTTTTGTTTCGCCGGAAAACTGTTAAGTGTAACAATAGAGCAAGGAATTGTTGTGAAATTTCACTTGAAACTTGGAAAAACCGCTACTGAAACTCATAATTCATTGAAAGGAGTATATGGCAATGAATGTTTACCCCGTGTACGTATTTTTGAGTGGTTTAAGCGTTTTCAAGATAACCGAGAAGACGTTGAAGATGATCCACGCCTGGGCCGCCCTTTCACGCCAAAAATTGATGACAAGATCAAAAGAATCGGTAATATTTTTTGATCTGACCGTCGGTTTAGTATGCGTGCGATTGCCGAAACTGTAGGAATTGACAAAGAATGCGTACGGCAAATTTTACATAACAATTTTAACATGCAAAAAGTGTGTACCAAAATGGTGCCTAAAATTCTCACGTTTGAACAACAGGAAGCTCGCAAAAATGTTTGTACTGAAATTTTTAACGCCATTGACCCACTAATTAGAAAGGATAATAACATGTGACGAATCGTGGTTTTTTACTTATAATCCTGAAACGAGGGGCAAATTCATGCACTGGAAGAGCCCAAATTCACCGAGAGCCAAAAAAGCTCGAATGAGCAAATCAAAATTCAAAGCAATGATGAGAATTTTTAATCAACATTTAAGAGAGAGAGAAAATTTAATCAACATTGTTAGCTTTACGATCTTGCTGTGTTAATGATGAACCCTATAGGAATATGCAGACAGAATATCTTTCGCCTGAACTGATAAAGGTGGATATTAACAAAATCATTCTTTCAACAAGATGGTACGGCTTGTCACACATCTTGTCAGACAATCGATTTATTGCAAGAAAAATTTCCTAGGCGAGTTATTTCTCGAAATGGTAATATCAACTGACCCCCAAGATCATCCAATCTCGCGCCCTTTCACTATTTTTGGAGGGTTATGTTAAATCTCCGGTTTACAGAAATAAAATCCGAAAAATTCAGGCTACCATTGAAAATATACTACGTGATAGGTGTGGAAAAATAAACGAAAATTCGGTCTAGATCATTTTAACAGGCGAAGCCGATGGAGATATTTAAACGACATCATTTTTTAAATATAATGATATTATTTGTTACTCAAGATAAAATATAAATTATCGGATTATCACTTACAATTATCATTGTACCTCATTTTAAAGTTCTGACTCATTTAATGGACAACCCTTTATATGCCATCGGTAAAAAATTATCTTTCCATATTCGATTCAGTAAGAGCAAAACTAAACTGAATGTTCAGCTCTTAAGTAACCTTGGTACTATTACTAGTAGACTGATATAAATAATGTGAATTTATCTGCGTGACTTGAGTTCATATGCTTGAAGACGTATGGAATGATTTTCAATTACTGCAGATACTGCAGAGTGCACAGCTGTATAATAATTAATCTCTTTTCGCAATGAAAACGTAATGAATCTTTAATATATTGTGTAGTTTTTTGGATTCATTCTTCTTTAACTTTATAAAAATATGCATTTATGGGATCTGAAAAGTGTTCGACACCTCAAATAGAATGCTGTGGTAGTGATATAGTATCTGAAATAGCAAATACGATGGTTGCTATTTATGTATGGAATAATAAATAAAAACAAATATTTACCATTGAAAATGGCTTTATTGTATTATTATTTTTATGTATATTTTTTAATCGTACAAAAAATGTAAGAAAAGAACTACATCAAACAGTGCATATAGAGCTCGATTCAGATCATCTGCCAGTTATAATTACATTTCAAGCCGAACCTGTTAAAAATTCTCCTAAGGCAAAACTCATCAATGGCAAGGTAAACTGGGAACTCTTCAAGAACAGAATGGACTCCAAACTGGTACAAATACCTCTCACAACGAAAACAAATATCGATAAACAAGTTACACATATTACAACAACAATTCAAGAAAGTATACGCCTCTCAACAACGCCACCAAAAACAAGAAAAACATTTAAAAACAATACCCCTCCTACCTCTACAAATCAACTAATTAAACAAAAGAATCGGGCCAGACGAGAATGGCAGAGAACAAGGGATCCTGCAACCAAAAATCTAGTTAATAACTTGTCGCATCGCATTAAGCGAGAACTAGATACTCTTAGAATAATTGAATACCAAAAACGTATAAGTGATCTAGAGCCGCAAGATCCAGGATTGTGGAGATCTACTAAGAAAATCCTACGAAAATCGGAAGAAATCCCATCTCTTCTGGTTAATAATATATTACTACATAGCGATGAAGAGAAATGTACTGCTTTTGGTGACCACTTGGAAACACTGTTTGATCAACAGCATACACAACAGGTCTTTGCAAATTTGGTACAAAATGAAGTGAAAACCCACAGACCACTAGCTGGTGTAGACATCAAACCTACATCGCCACAGGAGATAATGTCAGTAATTAAAACCCTATCGATTAAAAAAGCACCGGGCCATGACCAAATACCGAATTTAATACTCAAAAATGCAAGCAAAAAGCTGATTGCCTACCTAAGTTCACTTTTTAACTCTTGTCTAAAATTGGGATATTTTCCACAAACATGGAAGCACTCATACATTTTGCTTTTCCCAAAGCCAGGAAAAGATCACAAACTTATTTCAAGTTATAGGCCAATAAGCCTCCTATCTACAATGGCTAAACACTTTGAAAAAATTATATACGACAGATTAAACCAAGCGATTGTCAACGAGAACATAATTCCAGCCTTCCAATTTGGTTTCAAACAAGGGCATTCTACGTGTCATCAACTTCAACGCTTAACAGAAACTATAGAAGAGGGGTTTGAGAACAAGGAGTACACTCTAACCATATTCTTAGATTTGGCCCAAGCCTTTGATAGTGTATGGCATGACGGACTAAAACATAAAATAACATCGGCTAAGATTACAGAATATTTAAAAGCCATCCTTTTTTCATATATAAACGACAGATCCTTCCAAACATCCATACACAACGCAACATCAACTATTAGAAAAATTAAAACCGGCGTGCCACAGGGGAGTATACTTGGCCCAATTCTTTTTAACCTATATACACAGGACATACCAGAAACAGAAGCCTCCTTCTAATGTTTGCAGATGACACAGCTATTCTAATCAAGGAACAGAATCTTGAACTTGGGGTAACCAAACTTCAAGAAGTTACAAATACCATTGTAAAATGGCTCAATAAATGGAATTTAAAAATCAATACAGAAAAGTGCGCAGCAAAAATTTTTACTTTAAGGAGAATCAATAACCCTCCGATTATTCACATAAATCAACACCCAGTCGCTTGGAAAACAAACGAAGAATATGTTAAATATCTGGGTGTACACCTGGATACCAGATTAACGTGGAGAATACACATAATCCGCAAACTTAACGAAGGGTATGCCAGACTCTCTCAACTCTACCCGCTTATCAATAGGAGATCCTCATTAAAAACAGAATGTACCTTATTGCTACACAAATCACTAATTCGGCCTTTAATCCTTTATGCATGCGTTATCTGGGGCAACGCATCGCCTACCAATGTACATAAAATGCAGGTTCTTCAAAACAAAATAATACGAATAGCTGTGAATGCCGAATGGTACGTAACTAATCGACAACTGCACCAAGAACTCGGTCTACTAACAGTGTCAGAGTATATTAAAAAGCGAACGATCATCTTTCATCAGAGGCTAGAGCAATCTCCCAGCACTGAACATTATCTACTAGGACGCAGAAACATACATACAAGACTGAAGAGGAAACTACCTCAAGATATGTATTTAGAATAGATTTGTGATGTTAATGTTAAAACTTTCATTACAACACTGTCTTGTAGAACAATTGTAATTGTTGAGCAGACATTTCCATAAATAAAAAAAAAAATGGCTTTATTGTTTTTCAAAATATTCTCCGCTATGATCGATATACTTTTGCATACGTTTGAACCAGTTTTCATAGGACTTTTTCCATTTCGATTGAGGTATCTCCAAAACATGCATTTTGAACGCATCAACCGCTTCTTCTGGCGTCGAAAATCGTTGACCACATAGTTTATTCTTTGTGGACGGGAACACAAAGAAATCATTGGGTGCCAAATCAGAACTGTACCGCGAATGACCCATAATTCAATCTTTTGACCGGTCATCTATTGAGTTGTTCGATCCGATGTGTAAGAGTTCACGTTGTCTTGGTGAAGAATGATCCTGACAAATAAATGGTTGTGTAACATTGCGAATTGTTGACTATTCTATGATTCTCAAATGTCACTGTAGTCACATGGCAATTTATCACAAATAAACTCGATGCCATTTGCTTCGAAGTGCTTCTTGAACGAACAACTTCTGTTGGGCTTGGTTCATTTTAAAAGACCCATACACTCGACTACCGGTTACTTTCGGGTTCATACGTATAAATCCAATATTCGTCACCTATGTAGATGTTATCTCGGATTTTAACGCACCACGATTGTATTTTTTGAACATTTCTTGCCACCAATCGATACGAGCCTCTTTTTGAGCGATTGTCAAATTATGCAGAATCCAAAGGGCACAAATCTTTTTCACCACTAAATGTCCATCTAAAATCTTGTGTATGCTTGTCGTGCTAATGCCCAGGGATGTCTCAATCTAACGGTATGTTACATGACCATCCTGTTTTATCAGTTCAAGCAGAGAATCGATGTTCTCTGGCACAATAACCGATTTTGGACAACCTTCTTTAAATTCGTTACTGAGCGAACGATGGCCACGATTGAATTCACTAAACCAGTGATATATAGTGGTTTTAGATGGTGCTAGTTCGTCAAAAGTCGAAACGAGTTGATCGATGCACTATTGTTGAGATAATCTACACAAGATAATCTACACAGATAATCTACACAATCTACAACAACAATACAACACAAATAGCGTCCGCCTGACAAAACGTTCTGAGTACATATACAGTCAACAATGTCGAACTTTACGATGTATATGTCAGATGGCGCCTAGTAACACCATTGTTGCCAAGTCTGGATATATAAATAGCAACCCACGTAACAACTTTCAATTTTTGAATTTTCCAATATCAAAACAAAGCAATAACAAATTTAGAATGACATTTTATAAATATATATAATCTGTAAAATAAAAGTAATTAACTAGCGTATCATTTATTGTAAAAACTGTTGAACGACATGGATTTTTGGAGTAACGACCTATGACAACGCCAAGAAAAAAAGTTTATTTAAAAGTTTTTCAGTATGACATAATATAAATATTTGGTGTGGCGCCTATACGTATATATAAGAACCAGGCTTTTTCACCTTTGAAAGCAATAATTTCGAAATGATGGTGAGTGATGAGACCTACTTACTACTTCTAAAAACGCTAGCTTCAAATTAAGGTCAAATATTAGCTAATCCTTTAAAATAAATGGAAGATCTTGTAATGAAACATGTAACAATCGATAATCGATAAGATGAGAAAATCAACTTATTTCTGCCTTTTGAAACTGTGCATTGGAATTATATGTATTTTGGGGGCCATCATTTTTCAGAATTGAAAAATGCTAATATGCTATTAGTATCATCGTATCGTATTGAGAAATTATAAATAAGTGAGTTGGTGTTTTACTATAAATCTATTTGAGTTTGGATTATCACACCAATGGTTGCAGTCTAAGAATTGATCTAATGATAAGAATATTTGCTGGATTCTCTGACCTTCATTATATTCAGAACCACGTTGGGAGTGGATTATAAAGGGTGTAAGGGAAAGTACTTAAATAGAATCGTTTACTAACATTCTTCGCGTCATTTTAAAGAAAAAAGTTCCTTACAATAAGGGTTCAAAACTCTAAGGTTCGCCTTCTAAAGGCGATCTTTACGCTCTGGGAATCACAATTCACAAAAAAATGAGCATAGGCGATGGTATGCACGTGAAGAACTCTACATGAAAAATTAAAACATTAGCATATATTATATTTTGTAGTTTTATGGGCTACGTTTTCCAGAACCACGACTTAGGGGCTGTTGACAACGACCTTCCTAAATGATAATAATTAAATCACTTGGTATTTGTTTCACAATATATTCAATATATTCTTTGACAATTCTCAAAGAGAGTTTATACATAATTCTATAAGTGTTTTAATTTTATCTAATTATTATCATTGTTACTATATTTACTATATTTCACCAAGAGCCAACCGCGCATCAATCGAAACCTTCCTAAATGTATATATATATATATATATATATATATATATATATATATATATATATATATATATATATATATATATATATACGCAAAGAAAATGAAAAAGACAAACTAAGCGTTTCAAAGACGTGCATATAAATAAATTTTCCTTCGGTCTTTTAGCTTTTGTCGGACTCACCGGATTCACAGACCTACTATCTGTATATATCAGTTATACTTGGAATTTCCATTTTTCTTATTGTTCAGCGATAGATGCAAAAGTGCTGCAAAAGAAGACTCCACATTTGGAATTAAATTATTTTAAGTTTAACATTCAAATTTTCTTTCACAAGAAGTTTTAACGATTGAACTTTTTAATTTGATTTAATAATTTTGTTTTTTTTTCTCAGGAATGCTTTAGGTTTTGAATCTATGTTGTAAAGAACTTTTTTCCTTGAAATAATGTGTTGGTTAAATTTTCGAAAGTATTTTCCTGTAGTGTAGAAAGTACCCTGTATATGCAGAAATATCATTAGCGTTAATGGATATTTTTTAAAACTAGTAATTTGGTATTACTACGAGTATACGCATCTCAGACGAGAAAATCTTAAATTGATTCTGTTATATTTTTAATTGCATCACTTTGCATACCGGTATTGATTTGTCACCTACCAGTCGTTGGCGAGCGACTTTGTAATTGAAATAATGTAAATTTTTATTTATTACATCTATTTTTTTCCGATCGCATTTAAACTAAATTAATGCGCTTCTAGTTGAAAAATCACTTGACGCGAAATGTAAGAACCTGCTAAAACATGTATATAATATAAAAATATAATTTCAACTTCTCCAGAAATACAGTGGTGAACAAAAGCATTGGCACAGCATATTGTGCCAATCCTAGGCAAACATTAATGCGATATTTGAATTCAGGGCATCAAATTTGTATGAAACCATCTCCAAATATCCCGGCCCCAAAACAAGTGTTTTGACCTTTGTAATCATCATACACACCATATCTTTTGCATCTGCAAAGCTTCCTTGCCTTTTTGGAAATAAAAAAAGCATAATATGCATAATATGCTTCTTATTTTCAGCCATTTTTAATGCTTAATAAAATTAAAAAAACCAAATAACACATTTTTTTCAACACAAAACTTTACACCTGTGAAGTAGTTAAAACTTCGAACGATATTTAGTATAATTAATTAATAATTAATTTTTACATGAACCCAATAAGCGTTCCTTTAACTCTGCAACAAGCATGTGTTATAAAAACTTTTACAAACAAAAAAAAAACGACATTAATAACCGAAACCAAAAAAAAAGTTAAAAGCATTATTAAGAAACATTCTCGAGATGCCACTGTCTGACGAGCATCACTTGTCATTTGACCCTTCTAAATCCTCATATTTCCGTACTTAAGTTAAGGCAAGCTTTTAATACTTCACTTAAGTAGCATCAGATTTATTTTATTTATTATCAAGTCGAAACCTTATTGTACAAAATTAATTTATGTGACGTAAAAATTCTCATAGTTTAAAAACGTTTTACTATAGTTTTTTTATACGAATCGTTTAGACAAGAAAAATCTAACATAATTAATATAGGCACTTGATTTGATATATTTGAATCGATATGTGAAGCAGGAAGTGACATCCGTGATTTATGTACGACTACATTATGCATGCAGCAAATATAAGCACCAGTATTTTTAATACGGGATGAATTCAATATAAAAATATCATTAATTTAACGATTCAATTATGAATTCTAAATGATATAAGCACTAAAGAATAAACTCACAGAGAAAAATGATTTTTTGTATATTTCGTTTTTTTTTCTCTAGAATAACGGGTAACGATTTTCTTGTGGATGATATACTAGTATATTCAAAAAAACGAAACAATATAAATATACTACAAGATTCAACTCCGTATTCTTATATTTCTACTACAATAAAAATGTTTATGCTGCCCTATAATGCATTATTAGCTTGTCTTAGCAATTCGTCCAAGATTTTCAAAAATATGGCTAATTATCATTTAACACGGTGAGATGCATTTATATATATATATATATATATATATATATATATATATATATATATATATATATATATATATATATATATATATATATATATATATATATTATTATTATTCACGTATGGGCCCTGGTGGACCACGCGAAGTACAATTAGAGGCGTTTGTTGTTCTTAGCCTTTCTTTGAGCCCATACTAATTTCATTCTTTCGCTATGAGCTTTTTTCCTTTCGTCAGACCAAGTTGTTCCAGTCTTTCTACATTTTTCTCTCTGGCCAACCTTCCAAACGTTAACCTTGTGTCTGAAACAACCTCTATCCTGAATTTCACTTTGTGTAATATTTGCTGATCTTAGGTCCTCTTTAATTGCCGCAATCCATTTAATTATTTCTACTTTAGCTCTACTCCTATTTTCATAAAATTCGACTATTTGTCTAGTTAGCCTACTCGGATTCATCCGTTTGATGTGTCGGTAAAACTTAAGTCTTCTTTTTCTCATATCGCTATGTATATCTGTGTATTGTTTGATTTCTTGGTTTTCTCGAAGTCGGTATGTTGTGCTATTTATTTGTTCAGGGCCTAGGATTTTTCTTACGATTTTTCTTTCCTTCATTTCAATGTCCTCGATGTCCCTCTTTCTATTCAAAATGAGCGTTTCTGCAGCATATAGACATTCTGGCTTAATAACCGTGTTGTAATGTCTCAGTTTTGTGTTTTTAGATAGGCATTTTTTGTTGTAAATATTTTGTGTAAGTCTCAATGCCGTTTCCATTTTTTGACATCTACCCTTATTGGCCGCTTTTTCCAACCCATTTTCCATGATTATTTCACCCAAATATTTGAATTGAGAGACTCGTCTGATGTTACCATATTTTGTTTTTAGAAATGGTGTTCTTAGTCTGTTGCAGGTCATGTATTGTATCTTTTCAAAGGATATTTGGAGTCCTACCTTTTCTGCTGTTTCTTTTAGGATTTCAATCTGTTTTTGAGCCGTTAATACATCTTGAGCTAAAATTGCTAGATCATCAGCAAATGCCAGACAATCAATTTTGATGTTGGTTCTCCCCAGTTTAATGGGCTGGTCAATATTCAGTGCCGACTTTTTTTCACGCCACTCCTGTATTACTTTTTCTAGAACACAGTTAAATAAGAGTGGCGAGAGTCCATCCCCTTGTCTCACACCAGTTTTAATTTCGAAGGGTTCTGAGATGTCACCCATGAATTTAACTTTTGACCTCGTGTTAGTTAACGTTGCTTTAATAATTGCCAGCGTTTTCAGATCTAGTCCTTGCTCTTTCAAGATTCGGAATAAAGATTCGCGGTCAATAGAATCATATGCTTTTTTGAAATCCACAAATGTACAGACGAGATTTTTATTGTACAGTTTTTGATGTCTTAGAATCAACTTTAGATTCAGGATCTGTTCAGGGCAGGATCTGCCCGGTCGAAAACCTGCCGGATATTCACCAATGTTCGGTTCTAACTCTCCCTGTGCTCTGTCTAGTAGGTATATATATATATATATATATATATATATATATATATATATATATATATATATATATATATATATATATATATATATAGTCATATTTTTGAAAATCTTGAAATTCGACAGCCTAGACTATATATTTACTGTGATCTGTGAGGTACTGTGATCACAAATTTCCCAATTTTTGACACAATTTTTTAAAGTGATCCTAAATAACCATACTATTAATCCCAGGCACAAATCAAACAATGAACGTTGTTAATTTAATTAAAAAAAGTTTGATTGAGTCGTGGTTTAAAAAAATAAGTCTGCTAACTTTGATATTTCATCTTTAAAAAAAAATGTATTACACTATCCTGGGCAAGTTATTTGAAAAGATGGCACATTTAGTCAAGATTTCAAAATGGTACAACAATTGAAACTTTTCTTTCCACAAAAAATAGTATTGCTTATTTTTTTTGCAAAAGGACCACATTTCAAAAAACTCATACCATGATAAAAATACTTTTGTGTGCTCAAAAATGGACTTCAACAGTGTAAGTGAAATGGACAGATGTGATAGAGTTTTTTTGATAGTGACGCTGTTCGACGGCAAATTAGAGAGAGACAGATTAACATTCACTTTTAAGATAGCCCATTTAGTAAAGATTTCAAAATTATACAATTGGCATTTTTCTTTCTACAAAAAATATTATTGTCTTTTTTGCAAAAGAACCTTATTTCAAAAAGTTCAACCCTCAAGGCAATGCATATCATGTGATTCAAATTAATAATTGGTCTATTGTTTTATTAAGATTAAACTTTATCAAAATGAAATGAAAGAAATTACTGTAATACTTGAATTTATCACAATATTTTTCTTCAAAACTAAAGTAAATGCTCAAATTGTTTGTGTTCGGTACAGATATAGGATCTGCATTGCCTCAGAAAAGATCCTTTCACCAGTCGTGCGAATTTGCTTTCATTTATATCTTCTGCAGTTTCAACAATTTTGTGATGCAGTTTTGCTAGACTTTGTATTGGTTTTGAATACACTTTTTCTTTTATAAAGCCCCAGTAAAAGAAATCAGAGGGTATGCACCTCATTAAGCACGTGATCAACATTTAGAGTGCCCTGTTACCCGATTGTGATTAAACATCATAATCTTACTTTAATGAATCATTTTACAATTTAAACTTTAACAGCAATTAAAAAATCAACCCAATTAAAAAAAGTATAATAAATGTCGTTATATTAAAAGTGTCGTCGATTTAGTTCCTATAGTTAGATTCAGCACATTTCAAAATGCTTCGTTCAAAAACCATCGACAACATATTTTAATACTTGAACGGTTATTAAAATGAAAAGATTATATAATTACCAATGATATATTATATGCAAGTACAAAACAGAAAATAAACAATGAGATATCTTTATGCACTTATGTTTTCATTAATCGGAATATGAAATGTACTGGTTGGTATCACTGCTATCGTCTGCAGAAGAACTTGTTTTCGCTCAAGTATATGCTCTCTGCCATACAATTTCATTATTTCATTTTCTGTATGCTTGATCGTATTCTTACATATCTTAAGAGTAACAGTGTGACGTGCTTCAAGCCACATGTTTATATAACATTATCATCTCCATCCATGTGTTTGTTATAGTCATTTTTACAATTCCCCATATAAGTTCAATTGGGTTGAAAATGCAGTGGTATGGGGAATACGTAAAGCTTTGTACCAATATTGTTCTACTAAGTTGTCTACTAAATATTTCCGTGCTGGTTTATATCTGAAAAGTATCCACTTAGGAAATATATCAAAATATAAAATTTGCTTGAGGCTCATACTTTGCTACAATTCTTAAATGCTCAGTTTTAAGCATTTCAATTGAAAATGCTATATATGCGATAACCTTCAAACGTGTCAATAAATATCAAGTAAAATGTGAAACTCGGCAACACCGCATATGACGCCAAGCGAATACAGAAATACAAATTTATTAAATACATTCTATTTGATTCATTTATTATTTAATTTATACTCTTCTTCTTCAACAGCGTCATCGATGACGTGCATCGGATTTTGTTTTGTACGTACTATATATATATATATATATATATATATATATATATATATATATATATATATATATATATATATATTTAATTAATCTATTATGTCATTGCCACTGTTATTTACAACTTTTTGTTAACGTAACGATATGTTCATAATTTCGACAGATTGTTTTTTGAGGTAGTGGAATAGATAGTAGTCTGAATGGTAGTAGTAGTGAAACAGGACACTTTTCCTGTTCGCTAATTCTAGCCGGCTTTCTTCAACCGATCAGATCCAATCTTTTTCAGTAACAGATTGCATTGCACGAAGATTCAGTGCAGCAGATTTCACTTACTAAGTTCGAGAGGGGCCCACACATCGTATCAGCATGATAATTTTTTCAGGTAGTCTAAAACGGTCGATTTGCCAGTATCAACTTATCTGTTATCTCATGGGCATTGATGGGTGGATCTTCAACTATTATGGCCTTTATTTCCTCGTCATCAGTGCTTGAAGGCTGGCCAAAGCGATCCTTGTCTTCCAGGTCAGAATCTCCACCTTAGAAGCAACCAAATCAGTTTTGCACCATGGTGTTTCCAACAGAACCCTCTCCATAAAGGGCCTAAATCTTGTTTTTTGTTGCAATGCAAATGCAAGCTATCGACTGATATTTTCAATCATCTAATCATTCTTCATCTGATGAAAAATAGTTACGAATTTTCCGAACAACCTGATAAATATACTACAAGGTTCTCTTCTACATCCCAAGTTAATTTTCAAGTTTCTTTTACTGCATATAGAATTATACAACGTAAAAGTTTTTTCTTATTACTATAGTCTCTTACCGAGACTTATGCGTAATTTTAAAGTAACATACTCAGTAACATTAAATTATTAAAAGTACGTACAGTTTATAATCTACTCACATTGATAATATTTTCTTTTCGCTATCAATTTAACTTGTTTATTTTTGTTGTTTGTTAGTAAATTAAACCTGGAAGAGGTCAGCGTTAAAACTGTTAAAACTGCGTTAAAACTGTAAAATGTTCACATTACAAGTGAAAAATTTAAAATTGTTAGGTTATAATAAAAAAACAAAAAATATAAAGGCAACACATTTGTAAAATATGTTAAATTCAAAAATATGTCATCAGAAAATTAGATAGAATGGCATATTTCATTTAAAAAAATGTAGGAAATTAATTTTTCAATAAGATATAGTTAGTAAGTTTTTGAATATGAATTTGTATATATATATATATATATATATATATATATATATATATATATATATATATATATATATATATAAAAACATCAAAAACTGTACAATAAAAATCTCGTCTGTACATTTGTGGATTTCAAAAAAGCATATGATTCTGTTGACCGCGAACCTTTATTCCAAATCTTGAAAGAACAAGGACTGGATCTGAAAACGCTGGCAATTATTAAAGCAACAACAACAACAAACGCCTCTATCTGTACTTCGCGTGGTCCACTAGGGCCCATACTTTAATAATAATAATAGTTATATAATAATAATAATTCTACTATATATATATATATATATATATATATATATATATATATATATATATATATATATATATATATATATATATATATATAATTTGATACATGTATCGTTCAAGAACGTTACTTACATTCACACGTTTTAAACCATAGTCATTAATTAGTCTCCTGATGAAGTCATCAAAAAAATGACGAAATATTGAGACGATTAAACACTTGTTTTACTGCTGACCGCTAGCCCGAAAGCAACCAATTTCCCCAAGAAAAAAACTATATATATATATATATATATATATATATATATATATATATATATATATATATATATATATATAGACCAAGTATAAAGCGTCGCATTTTGTGTTGCGCTGTCAACAATTTGTTATTCGACGTATTTCAAAACTTTAGTAATAAGGAAAATATAAATTCATCAGAAACTTTCCATTTACTATTTCGTTTTAGCATCATTTGTCAGGAGAATATTTTCTATTTCTACTATAAAGTATATTTGACATTAGTGTAAAAGCTAGAAAGTTTTCAAGTAGATATATCAGCAGGAAACAGCTATAGTTACAGTTTAAATCGAATGCAATTTATTTTACATTTTGTTTTATAAAATATCCTCCATAAAAGAAAATTTCTAATAGCTAGTTGAACCGATTTGACATGGCAGATAAAATTTTATTTATGTTGTGTCGCATCCAACAATTTGTACACATTTTCAGCGGTGTGTTGGTGGTCTATCTATAATCGCTATTTTCTAGCGACTCGCGGAAGAGTTAAAATTACTATCATTAGTTATCGAGAACTCGTTGAAAGATCCAACCATGAGACATAGTATGACCCTGTGCACTTAAACACATTTAATTTTGAGGGTCTGTTAACTCTAGGCCAGACATTGAACGTGGATAACATCTGTCGTGAATCTATAATAAAAATCTTATACAAGGTGGAGAAATAAACTTCGAGGGTGTTTTTTAAAAAGTTCATTTTTATTCGTGTCAAAAAACAACACATTTTATCAGTAAAGTATTTTGCGTTGTATGCCATAACTAATACTATTGATTCCAAAATATTTGTAAAAGGTTGTACTACATAAATGGTACACAATATGCGACAAAAAAAAAATAAAAATATACCCTAAAAGTGGGAAACATTTCCAGATGTTCGAATAAAAATTTCAATGAGAAATCTAACAGAGTTTTGTCAAATATCTCGAATATTTAATCTGAAATTTACCGTTTCTATACATAATAGCAACCCTGTATGATTGAATACATTGAATTATTTGATTATTGAAGTATTTTGACCATATGTCCAGACTATAAGTCCTCAATACTATGCAAATAACAGAAATAATAAAAAATGAAAACGTATATTGAAGTATTGTGTGCTAAACGGAGTTCTGGTGATTTTTTATTAAAATATGCCTGTTTCAAAAAGAAAATGATTGATATACGAGGTGTATAAACAAAGTAATAAGATTGGTTTGTTTAGATGAGTGCCGTGAGCGTGAAGGTTGACATTTGGATGATATTATTTTTAAAAGGTAATTTCCTAAAATGTTTGTTTCAATAATCAATAAAGGCTTTTCGATGAAGCCTTTTATTTATATCGCTATATTAAAAAGAAACATTCCTTTGGGACACCTTGTATTACCTTTTTCATAAATAAATGTCAATGGTAATTTAAAAGATCGATAATTACATAAGTTGAGTACCTAATATACAGGGTGATTCATGGTGGATGGTACATTATACGATTACGGAGAACTACTTGGAGTAATGAATTTAAATTTTGGAAACTTATGTAAATAAATATGAACTCTCTATTTAACATATTTTCTGCGCTGCAGTGTTGCCAGATCTACTCGGAGCTGATTCCAACTTCGTTTTTTTAAATGGTTATCCTATATTATATTATTGTTATTGCATGTTATTAAATTTCTAGATATTTTTTTCCTTTATTTGGGTTTTTCGCCACTATCTAAAACTCAAAAAATATCAAAAATACCTGTTCTTATTTAAAGAAAGAATCACTGGGTAAAAACAAAAAACCAACCGGGGACAAATTTCTCAGTGTTTTTTTTTAGATTTAGATAGTGGCGAAAAACCCAAATAAAGGAAAAAAAAAATATGAACACGCCACAATCATTCAGACATTACTTAAATTTCTAGATTCTGTGAACCATTTTGAATCTTGTTTATGTAACATATACTATACCTATCTTGAGCCGTTTCGGAAATTAAAAATATTTTTTAAGAAATTTGACAACAAACATACAGGGCGTTTACAAAATAATGACCTTTTAATAGAACTTAAAAATTCATTATATGAAGGAATTTTAAACACGCGAAATCGAAAAGTATTAAGTGATAATATACCAATTAAACCAAAAAAAAATTATAAACATAATACTATCTTAAAAACTATTTTTATAGCAAATCTTCGAAACGCTGACCGTTTACCTCCAAACACTTCAACATTCTAATAAGGACCCTTCCGTGACGGCTCTTCTTATCTCAATAGGATCTAAGGTTGCGAATGCTTAATTCACTCGATATTTTAACTCCGCTCTGTTTACTGGCATTTTAGAGATACTGTCTTTTACAGTAGCCCAAATATAAAAATCAAGGGGAGTTAGATGGGGTGATTTTGGCGGCCAATTCCACGGACCCAAATGTCTAAACCACAGGTCTTGGGAGAGTTCATAGAGTTGTTATCTTACTTCTTCTGTACAGTGTGCCGGAGCACCATCAAGCTTGTACCAGCTGCTTCGATACACAGGTTTTCTGTCAAATCCTGTACTACTGTTGTTAATATTTCTAGGCATTTTTGTGAAATTAATTGTTCATCGTAAATAAATCGAATCGAATTTGTTTGTCCATGATGAAACAAAATCAGCCCAACTCATCAGTTCAGATTATTTTTTGTAGAAAACTGGATCTTCCTGTAAATGAACTAATAAATTCCATTCTTTGAGGGCAGTGCTCTGGCCTGAGAAACTGAGCTTTAGAAAATTCCTAATTCCGTGTTTTTTCAGTATTCTTTGTATTGAGGAGAATGTTAAATGTAACTTGTCTTCAGCTCTTCTAACAGAAGATTGTGGATACGCATGGAAATTGGCCAGAATGTTAATCTCGTTATCCTCATCAGATGTTACTGGCTTGGTCAAATTCCGGGATGCCTTCGAAAAACCAAAATTTATAAAATTTGTTTGAATTCTCCTAAATTTTCTTTTATTCATTCGTACTAAATTAGGATACATTGCGTTAAATTGTCTGCAGGTGCGGTTGATAATTTTGTCATATTGTCCATATAAAATAAATAAATTCATGATTACTGCATTCGAAGAGTTTATTCCTTCCATTCTTTACTGAGACAATTACTTACTTAAATACGATAATTATGAATTATCAAACTAATAATGTCAAATACATACATTTTCATAATATTTATTTAGTAGTAATGTCACTTAGTAGTCATTAATTGCATTATTTTGGTTTTTTGCTTATAAGTCAAAACCGCTAAAAATAGATATATCATCACTTAACACTTTTAGATACAAAATGTATTGCTCTTTTGTGCTGGACTATAAAATACAGGATGTTCCATTTAAAATTCCTACATAACATGAATTTTTAAGTTCTATTAAATGCGCACTATTTTGTAACACCCTGTATGCAATAAATTAATTCTCATGTCATATTATCATAAACTAACCTATTAAGAAACCGTATTCAAAAATTCAGATATCAAGCTATGCTGGTTGTAAAAAGAAATATTTTTATATTCAGGGATGTTTCTTACCAAATTTCTTAAAAAATATTTTTTATTTCCGAAATGGCTCAAGGTGGCTATCTCACAGAATCTAAAAATGTAATATTATATAGGGTATTCCATTTAAAAAACAAAGTTGGTATCAGATACGAATAGATGTCGCTATACCTCAGCACAGAAAATATTTTAAATGGAGAGCTCATGTTTCTTTACATAACTGTCATAAATTTCAAATCTTAACTTTAAGTAGTTCTCCCTAAACGTCTAATGTACCAGTGAATCACCCTGTATACATTTTAACTATTTGTTGACAGAGCCTATATTATCACAAATAAAATACCCTCTGGTGTAATTTTAAGAAACTATTAACAAAGTTATAATTTTTCTGTTAGTAGCCAATTTACAGTGCCACTGATTTAGGTTAGGTCATTTGTTTGCCATAAATTAGGTTCATTACACATTGATCCTGCGATAAATGACACTCTTCAATTGATGAACATGTTAGGATTTCGAAATGTTGCAACTTTTCGTATAGACCTTGAATTTAAAATAAATAATTAAAATATTGTAAACACACAATGACCTAAACTATCCATATAGTAATGGACACAACATACATGTGAAGGGTATATTTTAATATTGATCGCTATTTATAGAAACAAAGCGACGCATAACACGACTGGACCTGAGATGTTTTACAGGCCATACTTGACACACCCGTTGCCTTTAGTCTTACAATTACTTTGAATTTATAAAACGGGACTAATCATTTCATTCAGGTCTATCTGCGAACGCAGAATGAATAACATAAACAAAGCAACAAGAAGGTGTTTTATAAATTAAACTAAAATATACTAAAAAGAATCGTGTTTGGACGTATATCAATATTATCTCGTCATACCGAAATATATATTCCACAAGAGTAAACACTATTTAGACAATTCGTGTTCCATTACAATAATTTCATTGTTTGCATTGGAATTTTCTGTATGAGGATTATCGAAAAGCGATCTGTTTGACAAATGAACCATGATTTTTGAGAATTTTTTCATGGTAGTTACTTTGCGATTCAGTACAACGATGTTTCAACGATTTACCACCCTTAATATAATGTGATTCGTCCAAGTTTGCAGAATAAGCAATTATCTCAGCTTTGACCTTATTATTTGAAGTGACTGTTCGAGCAAGTCAGTTTCTCAGGTTTAGGAAGAGGAAGGAGCAGCTGTAAGTCAAATTTTGTAAATACAGTGTACGTGAAAGTATTTGGAAGCACAGTTCATTGCGTTTTAGGTATATTCATGAACGGCGTACGTACATTTTACATAAGCGCAATACTCCCCGGTTATTGTTCTATCTTTTGCCAAGTACTCTATAAACATCAAACCATAGGAATCGTAGGAAACCGTAGCCATTTCTTTTCCAACATATGGAGTCGTTTTCGTTTCCTTTAGTGCGCTTTCATCTGCTACTACCCACTGTATGGGCTACTGATTCGGCTCTAGCATGTAATGATCTGTGTTTCATCTGCTGTTTTAAAATACTGAAAAAATTAAGCAGAAGTGTAAATAATCTTGAGAAACGTTCATTCAAATGTCTCCGTTAAAAAAAACGTGATACCCATCAAGCGGGAAAATTTCTCTACACAAAATATAAAATGTAGTGGACACGGTCTATCGTTTAAAAAATATATAACACATATCAGTCGATGATCATTTAATATGATGCTGCCTATTTTTGTGACGATTTCCTCAGTCGTAGCGATTAACCACGTTTAAATTCAGCTGCCAACTTTTTTACCGACCTAAACGAAGGGAAAGACCCTTTTAGGTGGATTCGAAAGCCAGGATTTACCCACGCCGATGTCCCACTGGTAATATACATTGTTTCTAGTATACCCACTCGAAAATGTTTGTGTATTTTTTAATATGGCAGATTAGTGAATCTGTTTACTGCACATAGACCGTGTTATAGGTTTATATCGGTGTATTTGGCAGTTATTTGACTAATTTATGAAAAAATGCCTGAGTAAGTGTGTTTATGTAGTATACTACTTATAGAAAGTATTTTTTGAGTGTAAATATTGTGCATAGAGAACATTTTTTCTAAAATTTGTTAACGGGACATATATGCCCCAGTGGGATTCCGCTGTGGTATAAATTTTTACCAATGGTATTACTACAAGTAAAATGTGATTTTTCATTTCAGAAATAAACCATTGTCTGAACAGGAACTCATGGAGTTGGCAGACAATAGTTCCGATATGGAAGATTAACCGTTCATTGATAGTGGTTCAGAATATGTCCAGTCATCCTCAGTGGGTTCAAGTGATGTATATTCAGGACTATCTACAAATAAAGTAAAAAGGAGAGTCGAACTAAATGAAAATGTATCGTCCACGGAATGTTAATCTTCTGAAGAAAATAAGAATGACAAAACGTTCGATTCACCTACAATAATTTTGGACCAATGGAAATCTGTAGATAACAATGTATTAGCAAGATTACGTATCTCAATCGAAAAACCCTATACAATTATCGCAAAACTCGACGGGTCATCTACTGAGTTGAACGTTTTTGTTTAAACTGTTCCACAACAGCCTTTTTATATGAATTTCTGAAAAAACCAACGAAAGAGAGAAAGAAGTAAGGCTTTCGATCTGGTGGATCACGCAATACTGCTGGACAAACTTCATCATTATGGCTTGAGGGGTCGGATGAGAGAGTGGTTGCAATCTTACTTGTTTGACCGACACCAAGTTGTACAGATTGATGAAGCAACATCTGAAAGATTAAGGATTATTTCTGGAGTGCCCCAAGGATCTGTTTTGGGTCCAATATTATTTTTAATTTTTGTTAATGATCTTCCAGATGTTTGCAGTAGCGGAAATCTGGTAATGTTTGCTGATGATAGCAGCTATTTAACAGGAAATAGAAACATGCAGGGAGCCATTGAAACGGTATTGGAAATGCTCAATAAATTTTATAGTTAGTTTACGAATAATAAGTTATAACTTAACGGGGACAAAACCAGTTTTATAGGTTTCACTCCTCGAACACACAGTATAACGGAGTCATATTTACTAAAAATTAACGGTAGGTCTATACAGCAAACATCCTGTACTAGATTTCTGGGTGTTCATCTCGATAACAGGCTTTGCTGGGATGAACACATAGCTGAACTATGCACGAAATTAGCTGCTGTCTCATATGCTGTTTATAGGTTGAAATGGGTTGGTACCACGGATATTGTAAATTCATATTACTATGCAGTTGCAGAGTTTTACAGTCGCGCTAGGTACGGTTTGATATTTTGGGGTGGGTCGCCTCATCTGATGCGTGTTTTCAAAATACAAAAAAAGATAATTCGAATGATGGGTAGGGTGTCACTACTGGCAACATGTCGACCAATTTTTGAACAATGCAGGATTTTGATTCTACTATCACTATATATTTTGGATTTTGGATCATCTTTGTTAGGTGAAATTTTGTAGCATTCGTAAAAAATAGTGATTTTCATCACTATGATACAGGAGGCTCTGATGAACTTGTTTTACCAATACATCCATGTAAGATAGTTGAACATAATGTTTACTATAGGGGTGTGAAGCTGTATAATAAGTTGCCACAACGATTTAAGCATGTTCAGAATGACAACGAATTTAAAAAATTAGTCCGCGAATTTCTTATAAGTCAAAGTTTTTATAGTTTAGAATAATATATGTCGTATCAATAATTAGATTCAATGCTTATTTATGTATACAATGTTTATTTGTGCAAGATTATCATTTCATGTATTATTTCTGAGGTCGTGTCACTGAACATTCTGTCAATTCTGTCAATCCGACTTAATCATGGATATTTTTATTGTTGTGCGGATTGAATAAATACTTTATTAAATTATTAAATTATATACCTTATCAAGAATAAAATATTTATATGTAGGTTTAAATGTTATATATTCTTTGTATACACAGAAGTGTGTCAATGTGCATGCTCTTGTTTTGACTTGATCCATGCATATTTGTATTGTCTTGAGGATTCAATAAATTATTATCACAAACATGATTCATCGATCTTCTCAGCCTAGGCTGGTCGGGTTTACAATGCCAGAATGAGAAAGCAGTTCAGCTCCTCCCATTCAGCTCAGTACCTTACGAACAATGTGGCAAGTTTGTAAGAGAACTGCTCGTTGTCCTACTGTGGTAATCGATTTTGAAACACCAAGAATTTCCAGATTTTTGGAAAAGGTTTTGCTTACTAGGCCTTCGGCGGATATAACAAAAGGTAACACCTCCACTTTCTGGAGTTTCCATTGATTTTTCAGATAAATTGCAAGATTTTCGTACTTCGTGACCTTTTCATTTCAGTTTTTCTGATGTTATGAGAGAGTGGTATCGCAATGTCAATTATGAAAGCTCTCCTCTGCTTTTTGTTAATTAGAACTATATCCGGCCTATTATAGTCAACCGTCCGATCGGTTGTAATTGGTCTATCACAGTAAAGAATTGTATCGGCTGACTCAAGTACGGGGGAAGGCGTGTACTTATAATATGGTGGAGGCATCTTATCAAATAGCGAGTGCTTTAAAGCGATTTGCTGGTGTATAATTTTCGCCAGCTGATTATGCCTGCCTAGGTAAGCATTAGGGGCAAGGACTGGATACCCTCCAACAAGGTGTTCAATTGTTTATCCTACACCACCGCACATCCTGCACTTGTCGACAACATCCATGTGTAGAATATGTCTTTCATAATTTTTTGTCCTTACTACCTTATCTTGAATAGCTGTCGCGAAGCCTTCTGTTTCTGGATATAATAGTCCATCGGTAAGCCAGTTTAAAGACAAATATTTGTCAATGGAATCGTCCTGAAGTGATTTAGGAAATCTCCCATGTAATGTCTGTTGTTTCCATTCTTGAACGATATCCTTCAGTGCTGTTCTACTATCAACACGATTTTGTTTATTTAGATTTAGTGGGGTGAAACCCTGGTCCTTCTTAACAACCAGTTTCATTAGTGTGCTATGTGAACTAATGAAGCGCTCTCTCATCCTATTCTCCTGATTGAGACAAAGATTCTTGACATTCACAAGCCCTCTGCCTTCCAACTTTCTTGGAATATATATATAATGGAATATATTCTATGGAATATAATAATAATAATAATATATATATATATATATATATATATATATATATATATATATATATATATATATATATATATATATATATATATATATATGGATGAAGTGCTTTCGTGCTTGAAGCAAACTTTTTTACAAGCAAAAAGTGATAGTACATTTGAGAGTATCGATG